>JBAMBJ010004303.1:0-600000 GCA_037043495.1 Drosophila recens | reverse complement strand
TGCGCAATTTACATGAAGTTTTAGTTAAAGTTTATGTTAACAACGTCTAACACCAATATGTAGTTAATAAATTTGCATATATTTGACTTCAACCCGATTTAACCGTTGTGTTTCCGTTTCATATGCATTTTTCTGTTTTGTCTAAATTAAAATTCTCCTGGTATATTTTCGACTTTTTTTTTTTTTGGATATTAAATAAGAATATCTAAAATACCTTAAAAATAAGCTTCTTTTTTATTCTTTTTTATGTATATGTATATAAATATTTTTTTTTGTATTTTTTTTTGTCTACATTTGCCTTTTAACAATTGTTTATATCCATTCATCAATCCATATGTCAAGTGCCTTAAATGCTTTTTATGTAACTTATTGTGTAGAGTTTTTAATTTTTATTTTTTTGTAGTTTATTCTTTTTTATTATTGACATGAATTGTAAAAATGTGAGCAAATACATTCAAGTGATTTGTAATTACACTGAGAGAAACATTTATATGTGTGTTGTGTAATAATTAGTATATTTTGTTATTTTGCTGACTAATTGTTTATATAACCGGATTATATTTCGGATTTCGGTGTTTCTTTTTTTTCAACTTCTACTTGCAGCTAAGTTTATTAAATAAATGTTAAATTCATTTTTTTTGTAATTTTTTTTGCTTTTGTTATTGTTTCAAGTTCTATAACGGGCCACTCTACACACTGGATGTTGTTCTTGTTTATTTGGATGTTGAAACTCGAATAGCTTTGAGCAATTGTAGGTCATACGTCTCTAAAAGGGATAAGTTCTTTATGTCGAAAGGCTTATGTAAGTATGTTAGCATAGTACATATTTTAACTAAACCTCATACATAAGCTGGGAAAGTTGATAGGAAAATGTTTAGAGAATTGCGGTGGAAAGGTAGAAAACTCACACTGCCACAGAAATTGTCACACAAATGCTGTGTTATTCGGTTTTGTTGTTGTCGAGTATGTGGGGCAAGAAGAAATTTGCTTGGTTTGGTTTTTAAGGCACCATTAAAATTGCTTTTCTTACACGTATTTTTCCTTTGCAAATTTACAAGTTTTCAACAAATTGTTTTAATAATTTACATACACGTACACATATTAGTAAAAATTCATTTGAAATTGTTGTCTTGAGCTATTTTAAATGTAGTTTCTTTATACACACTCATGCACATAATTATTTTATCCCTTTTGTTTACTTTTATGTTACAAATAGTCCCAGTTACTATCCGCTGTTAACCCGTCAACGTGCGTCTTTCTCATTCTCATTCTCGTTTATAACTTTAATTTATTTGTTTATATCATTTATTTAGTTGTTTGTAACTTTCGCAAAAAATTTACTAAATATTTCAAATACAATTAAATACAAGTGTACATAATAATTTTTTTAATATATGTATATTTATATATAGATATATAATTTATTTATATATAGATATACGGCTTTTTGCTTCCACCTTTCAACTTTCTTATTTTTTTGTTTTGTTTATTTGTTGTTGGTTCAAAAATGATTGCTTCAAATTGTCATCAGCGAAATATTTGTCACTAAAATCACGAAATAGTTTCGCTAGATATTTTGCTGCCTGTGTTGCACATTTTGCTTGATCCTCATTTTATTTTTAAACATTAGTTTTTAGTCAATTATGTGTAAGTAAAGAGTGGGTCTCAGCTAACAGTAATGCATTTATAATTATTATAATAGTATTATCAATTCTGTTTCTTTTTATGCTATTAACAATTTCCTGTAATCAAGTTTTGCATCATAAGTGTCTTTATTATTATTAATATTATTATTATGTGAAAAAGATAGACAAGGGAAATAAAAAACAAGTTAGTTCTAAGCATTCACAAAAAATATTAATAAAAGTATGTAATAATAAAATGATATATGCATTTATAATGTATCTGTTTTCTGGGATATGTTTACCTTTATATGTTTTGTAGTTTTGTATAATTTGCTGGTGATTACAATTATTGTGTTGCATATCATTTTGTTGTGGATATGTTTGGGTAATTGTTTTTGTTTTTATATTCCTTATGGTATAATTAATTTGTATAATCAAAATTTGACACATATTGCTGCCCGTGCTGCATTTTGCAACAAATTTTAATTTTTATCATCATTTAACTAACTTACGAATTGATGTTTCGGCTAGAGCCTAACCTAACAGACATAGATATAAATTGTTGTTAATTTAAATATTACTTATGCAGGTGTCTGTGTATGTATTGTGTGTTTTTATGTGTGAGTGTGTATGCAATTAAATGTTGTTACTATTGTGGCTTAAAATTATTTAGTAATTTATATAACAAGCCACAGCTGTTTGTTATTTACTTTGTTAATTAGTTTTTGCTTCTTGCTGCCCAGCCTAAAACTATATTTAAATAAAATTAATTTACTTTCTTTTTTTTGTAATTTTAACATTGAAAATCAGTTTATTTTTTTGATGTTGTTCTGCGTATAAATTTAACAGCTAATAAATTATACTTTATTTTAAGCATAATCGCAATAGTATTAATTAAATTAAATCCATTATTTTCATTTAATTTTCCACGCATTAGAAAAGTCTTTTTAATCGCCGCAAAAGTGCTTAAATATTATTATTGTAATTTGAATTTTGTCACTTAATTTAAGATTTTCACTAAAAAACCAAAACATATTGCAAAATGTTGTTTTAACAATAATAAATTTGGCTTCAAATGTTTCCGCTCAGTTGACGTATCTGGTTTTTTTTGTTTTGTTTTTGTTTTCGTATAACAAATTATAACTAATTTCGAAAATTTAAAAATCAATTCGTATTTAATTTAGATTAATTTAATTTAATTAGTTCATAGTTAATATATGTATGTAGTTTAATCAATAAACAGAATTAATTTTGTCCTTCAGTCTAAACATATTCAAAAATCACAAATACAATTTCGATAACAATTACAATAATAAAAATAATAAAATTACAAATTATTATATCAATTAATATAGTTTATGTTTGTTTTGTTTGTATGTATGTATATCCGTCATATTTATATATATAATTGTATGTATGTATGTATATAAATATTAACAACAAACGCACAAAATTTGTCGCCTAACAAAGTGGAAATTAATTAATTAATTTCTTGTCGGTTTTTTAGTATGTAATTTTTGTCTCTTTGCTTTGCTTGCTGCTTGGCTTTAACTATTGTTAAATATTTTGTATTAAATTTCATGTGTTTATTATGCTTAAATTTGTTGCATGTTTTTGTTTGTTTGTATTCGTTTTTGGTTATGCGCACGCACAATTACTTGGCTTAAAATTTAATTGCATTTAGAAATTTGCTTTTACTTTTTGCTGTATTTGCTGATTTTGTTGTTGGTTATAATTATTGTTGTTGTTTGTTTGTTTTGTCTTCATTTTGACTAAGCTTATAATTAATTGCTGTTCTGTTCTTACTCTTTGGGCATGCCTACATTGAAGAAGCACGCCCTAAAACGGTTTTAACATAAAGTTTTTTTTATTGTATTGTTATGTATTCTTTTCTTTTTTTAAACTTAATAAAAAATATCATAATTAATAAGAATCAATGAATAAATATAACGCGTGTGTATTCTTATATGTCTGTCTGTGTGGGTGTGTGTGTGTGTGAACGTTGTGTATGTATGCGTGTAGTATAAGTATGATGTCTATATTCCTTTTACTTCTCCATATGATTTTTGACCACTTTCTATATGATTTGTTTATAATGTTTCTCTTGTTGTTTTTTCTTATTTATGTTCTTTATGCATTTTTCTTATTGCTTATATATTTTAACATTTGACGTTTCTTGCATCGCCGTTTCCACTGCTCCCGCTGTTGTCACCGCCTCTGTCTCTGTCTCTGCCGTTGCCAGTTGTCAGTTGGCACAGCTTCTTTCCGGCTCCATTCCCTCGCTGCATCCGATTTGTTTTAGCTTTTGTTATTTGTTGGTTGTTGTATTGATGTTGGTTGTAGTTGCGTTGCACTTAGTGTATGGGTGTCTTAACAATTGCACTGGGCGCAATATAATGGTAACCAGGAATAGGCAGTCCAGCGGTCTCCATTGATATTCTGCAAAGTTGGAATACAAAATTCAATTAGAATAGTTTCAGTTTACATAAATTAAGATAGTATGAGTCGTAAGTGCATTTTCCGATTTGGATAAATACAAGCGTCAGCGTTCATACGTAATTTGTCTTGAATGTGTCTATATAACTAAATCCCCTTTAAAGCTTTTTTATTGCAATTTAAAATTTACCATATGAATGGCATGGACTTGATTAAAGCTTTAATGATATTGCTCATAAATAAAAGCTTAACAATCACCGATATTTGAGTTTAATGAAGCTTGTAATTCCCAAAACGTACCAATTACGAGTGAGATTTTGTTTAAGATAATTTTTGAAGATTTTTTTTGTAGTATCATTTTTTTTTTCACTTTATTACAAACGCAGTTTTATTTTTAAATATAATATTGTTTCATTGCATATAAATAGATTTGCTTGTAGTTTGTTATCGCGACTAATTGTAAAGCGATTCCAATTTAGTTAAGTGTTTTTTCAGTGTATCTATTCATGTAAAGAGTTTATTAGTACATTCATTATACGAATTTTTTGCTTTTGCTCAAACTACTTTGTATGTATATACGAGTATGTATTGTAAGTATGTATAGTAGGGTGTCCTTATTTGGTCAAAGTCAATATTTTTAAACGCATACGGGCTAGTTCTGTTCATTAGGTCCTAAAGCACTCAGAAATAAATTTTCACCTCAATCGGAGTATGATAACCCGTGCCGACTTGGATCGGAAAATTTCAAAATTATATGGGACAAAAAAAAATTTTTTTAATTTTTTAATTTTTTATTTTTTATTTTGTTCATTAGGTCTAAAGAACTCAAAACCAAGTTTTCACCTTGATCGGAGTACGATAACCCATTCAAATTTGCTTTGAAACATGAAAAATCATCGAAAAATGTATAATCAGTGTAAAAACACTGTTTTTGATGTTTCAATGCAAGTTTGAATGGGTTATCGTACTCCGATAAGTGAAATGGTTTGAGTTCTTTAGGACCTGTGAACAAAATAAAAAAATAAAAAATTAAAAAATAAAAAAAATTTTTTTGTCCCATATAATTTTGAAATTTTCCGATCCAAATCGGCCTTATCATACTCCGATTGAGGTGAAAATTTATTTCTGAGTGCTGGGACCTAATGAACAGTAGCCCGTATGCGTTTCAAAATATTGACTTTGACCAAATAAGGGACACCCTGATGTATAGGTATATATATGTATGCATATGTATTGTATGTATATAATTTGGTTATAAAATCGTAAGCCCGCTTAGCTTAAATTAATGTAAGGTTATGTGTGTGAGTGTATATGTATTACAATGTGTGTCATTTGTCTTAGTAAATAATAAAATTCTTAATTTAATATACATATGTACAGCTGCGGTCAAAAAAATAGTAGTGCCTGCAATGAACTTACAAAAGCTCAAAATTTAAAGACTTTTAATTTATCCAAATTTTTTATTTAATTTTTTTAAGATACGTTATTATATTGTAAATCCATTTCTGAGAAATCAAAGATAGTGAACAGTTATTATTTTTCGACTTAGGAATTTTTTCTTGTAATAGTCTGAAAAATGGGCGGTCAAAATAATAGTAGTGAATGCATTAAAAGTGGAAAAAAAGGATATTAAGCAGGAAAGGCACTTGATTTGATATTTATAATTGTTATTTGATAATTTTCTATAAATTGTATAAAAAATATTTTGCTTAGAGTTGTTACAATGGGGCGTGGCAAGCATTGCACTTCAGAAAAGCGTGCTCCTATAAAAAATTTATTTCAAAAAGGATAACGTTTAAGGAAGTGGAAAAATTTGATTAGATGATTGCCAACCATAATCGGAAACGCCATTAAGTAGTCGCCAAAATAGGATAAATGTGGAAGACCTCGATCCATGTCCAAAAGACAAGTGACAAAAGTAGTGAGGTTTTTGAAACGCGACCCTTTTGCTCCTGCAGCACTTAAAAAAAGGACTTTGGTATGGACCAAAGTGTGTAAAACATTCTTAGATGTTTGCGAAATAATAATCTGGCAGAAAGAAGCCCGTGAAAAATTCCGTTATTGAAAAAAATACCTGCCCAAAAGCGATTTCGATTTGCTAAGGATCATCTGAATTGACCCTAGAGAAATAAAGAAACCTCTAGTGGTCGGATGTGTCCAAAATTATTTTTATTACTGGTCGAGGGTCTCGACAACATGTAAGGTATCCGTTAAAGTCCGAATATCAGCCCAGATTCACCGTCAGGACTATCAAACATTGTATTATGAGAATAATAACCTGGGCGCATTTTCACATTATTGGGTCCAACCCATATAATGGATCATAACCATAATGGAAAGGCACGAACAAGTGAAAATTCTGCAGGACACTATGCTACCGTATTTTTCAGATGATATGCCGATAATTTGGAGGTTCCAACAGGACATAGCCCCAAGGCATATCAGCAAATCTTCGAAAGAATGGTTCGCATAGAAAAAAGTTAATGTAGTGGAGTGGTCACCACGGTCCCGCGATCTGAGTCCCATTGAAAATTTGTGGTCCGATATGAAGAAGGATATTGCCAAGCATCAACCAATAAATAATATTCATCTTTGGAAGATCGCTAGGAGCGCCTGGAGCTCAATACAAACAGAACGATGTAAAAGCCATGATCCGTCGTTGTAAGGCGGTAATTCAAGATAAAGGCTTCACAACAAATTACTAAATTTGTTAATTATTAAGTGCATTTCACATATCTAACCTTTTAAATAAAAAAAGGGGGTTTTGGATCGTTTTCATCATTAAAATTTTTGAATATGTTCATCACTACTATTATTTTGACTGCCCATTTTTCAGGCTATTGCAAGAAAAAAATTCCTAAGTCGAAAAATAATAACTGTTCACTATCTTTGATTTCTCAGATAGATTAACAATATATTAACGTATCTTAAAAAAATTATATAAAAAATTTGGATAAATGAAAAGTCATTAAATTTTAAGTTTTTGTAAATTCATTGCACGCACTACTATTTTTTTGACCGCAACTGTATGTATGTTTTGTGTAAAGTGGGGAGAAATTACAATTTCATTTTCCGAATACTTTCATTTCAACAATCTTTTTACTGTGTTTTCACCAATTCAAAAATAGTTTGGTATTGTTATTTTATTTTATTTGAAATTAAAATAGTAATAATAATAATAAGTAATAACAAATGTACAATCGTATAATAAATACAATAATTTAGAAATTAGAAAATCAATGAATACAACTAATTGAATTATCGAATGATTTATAAACAATTCAAGACTTCGAGTCTAATACATAATAACGTTTCATCTTCATTATCAACATATATTTTTATGTATACCTATGTGTTTATGTTTGTTACTCTCTTTCTCTCTCTCTCTCTGTCGCTGCCTTCAAATGGCTTTCTAAGTAGTTTGTAGAATTCTCATTCACTATTCAAAATTTTTCATTATGCTTTATGCTTTTGTACGCTCATTTGCGTCGATTGCGTCAATTAGAGCGAATTGGTCCATAAAAGTCGCTGTGCCAAATTTTTTTTCAGCACAATGCATTGGATTTTTCAATTTCTTAAATTTTTTTTTCATTTTTATCATTCATTTTCGTACAACTTCTTAAAGAAGTATTCTTTTTTTTATTTGAAAAATGACTGATTTGGGAGAGGGGGCAAGGGCTTTATACTTAGAGGCTAGAGCGTAAAATACAAATAGTGCTTAATCGCTAGTTAGAGAAAATCTGAATAATTCCTTAGTACAGATATTGGAGAGGGGTCAAATGACATCGTATATATGTTACAGTGAGAGTGAGGGGAGGGGGGCAAGTGGGAGTGCGGGTGCTAAATGTATGCTACTTGCTATCGATATTCGATATACGATATTAAGTGACAATTCACAAAAGTTTACTTTCTACGATTTCTATCTTTCTCACTTTTTCTCTCAAGGGATGCGCTAAAATTTGGCAATTTCTATAATGTACGATATTTGTTTAGAACTATAAAAAAGGGATAAGGGCAAACATCTACATATATTGTAGGTATGTATGTATGTATGTGTAACACCTATTAGGAGTCTCTACTAGGGTCCTTACGCTGTATTTCACTTGGTCAAAGTTTGATTACAATAATGTGTTTTTCTTCAATATTCGATAAACAAGTTTTTGAAAATTCCCAATTATTTGTATATGTATGTATGTATGTCTAAGTAGCTGCCATTTGTTGGCAGTCGTATCTTATTTTTCATTTACTTCATTTTCTTTTGATAGATATTGCGGCATTATAACATTAGCGATATTTGCCTTAGCTATAGACTATTTTGGATACTGTTGCAATTAGGTTGCTTTCAACTATAATTTAAAAAATTTTCTTCAAATTTCAAATACTTTTACAATTCTCCTTTCTGTATTCATTTTGTTTTTACTTTTCGTTTCTTCTTAAATTTCTTATTTCGTAGAGCGAAATTCTTCAAGAATCGTTAACTCTAAAGCTGTCGCAACGCTATAAATTGGATTAAAACTAGAAGAAGCTACTACTAAAAACTCGATTACTATTATTAAATGATGATCGCTTTTCTCTTAATTTTTTGGGTATTCTTTTGGGCTGCCCACATTGCTGTGTGGCTTTTGTTCTGATCGTTCTACTGCTGGTCTCATTTGGCCTACTCCTAGTAGGGATTAAACTTGTTGCGCGCCTTCTCCGACTCGATGCCTGCCTCGGTCTGATGCTGCCTGAAGCGGGAGGTCGCATAATGACCCTTGGCACGATTCACACCCGTGGTCTGCACCGGCGGTCCGCCGGGCGTACCGTTGCCATTGTTGCCCAGCGATGTCAGACTGAGCAGATCCAAGGCGCTCAGATTGGACAGGGCTGTGAGGGCACCCGGTTTAGTCAACAGTTGCAATGCGGATGCCAATGAGGTGCCGCCCAAAGCAGCTGCTGCTGCCGTTGTCGAATTGATGCCCAGAGTTGAGGAGTTGCTGCCTCCTCCGTTGTTGTTGTTGCTGCTGCAATTGGTGTTGTTGCTGTTGTTCTGTGTACCATTGGTGGCATAATTGTTGGTATTGACGCTGCCATTGCTGCTGGCCGTGCTGCTGCTGCTGCTGCCGATGTTGTTGTTGTTGCTGGTGCCGCCAGTTAGAGACACGGTCAAACAGCTGTTGCCATTGACACCTGCAGCTGTTGCTGCTGCCGCGGCACCACCAACTCCAACACCACCAGCACCACCACCCCCAGCAGCGGCAGCGGCAGCACCACCACCAGCTGAAATGGCGGCAGTGCCATTTTGCGCTGCCTGATCCTGTAGATTGGCCTTCTGCAGTTCAACGCTGTGGATGAGGTACACAGAGAGATAGATAGAGACAGAAAGAAAGAGAAAGGAACATATGGGATATTGTTTTCTTTTTGGTTTTCAGGTAAGTTTTCAAAACAATCTTTTTTTTTTTTTGGTTTTGTGATTTTGTGGAATTGAGTTGGTAATTTTTTTGTATTTTTTTTTTAATTTCTTTAGTGTTATGCAAAAAAGGTTAAGGAGGTTTTTGTGTGGAGGAACGGTACGGAGTAAACGGATGGTATAGCAAAGTTCTGTGTAGAACTTTTGGCGCTATTTGGTTGGTTGGTTTGTTGTTGGTTGTTGGTGGGAGCGGCGTTCAAATATTTATGGATGGTAGGAGTAGAAAACTTGTTTTCATTTTTTTTTTGATGGACTTGACCGAAAAAGTTTTAAGAGTTTTTGGGAATTGAACTTTATATGTTTTGGTGGGATTTTTGGTTAAGTTACGTTTTTTGCGGGTTAGGGGAGAGAGGAGCATAGTTTGTTGTTTTTTTTTGTCTTTTTTGTATTTGTTTATTTTGATTGATGTTTTTTTCTTGGTGAGTTGAACTGCAGTTTCTTATTCTTTTTTTTTGAGTACCAATTGATTCAGTTTTCGTTTGAGTTCCAGATGCTTATTTTGCTTGTGTGTGCGAGAGAGACAGAAAGAGTGCGACGAGTGACGTAGATTTAGTTGGTGTTGTCCTTTTTGCTCCTGCTCCTCCTCCGCTGAGCTGGGACTTTAGTATAGTATATATACATCGATTGGTCGACTAGATGCTAAGTAGGTTTATATATTTTTATTTATATTTTAGAGTTAATGGTTTAAAAAAAAACAAATTAATAATGCTAATATTTTAAGTTTTTCTCTGGTGCTGATTTTAAGTATGCATGAAATAGTGCATTACATTTCAGTACATTTTGGAACTACATATGAAAGCAGCAGTTAGATGCTGAATGCTGATGCGGGCTTACGACTTATACACTAAGAATACGAGTAATCGCTGAGTTTGAGCTTAAGCTTAAAGTAATCAAGTTCTTTGAACGCGCTGCCACAGAACCTTTTACCAGTAATTGTGGTATATGGTATATGATATGAAACATTTACTGAGAGACCGAGACGACCGATACGACCGACGACCTCCTTAGACCTTGTTTTCTTACTTTGTCAATTTGCAATCATCAATTCGACAAAATTTGTTAGACAACACACATTACACACACATTACAATTGTTAATAACAATGTACTACATACATGGTTATATTGTTAATTTATTTACGATATACATATATAAAATTATTTGCACTCACCTCATGTTGATTAAGTATTGGGCCAATGCAACCGAATCCGGATTACCGCTTATGGTGATGGTGCGATCGGTGTTGCCGCCCTCGCGCTCCTCGCAGTTCGAGATGCGAATCATGGCGCCGGAGATCTGACGTATTTCGGCGATTTTGGTACCGCCCTTGCCAATAATGCAGCCAATCAAATCATTGGACACGGTCATCTCGTGCTGCTGCTGTTGTGCCCGATTCGCATTGGCCGTACGCAACTGCGATCCAGCCAAGGCAGCCAGGGCTGAAGATGAATCAATCATAATAAGCATATTGCTAGTCTAGTTATTTAACAGTCTAAAGGACTCACCTGTGTGATTGATACCGCCGGTGCTGGCTGGTGTCATGCCGGCCAGGCCCAAGGCAGCCAAACTGGCCAACGGATTCTTGGCAACCTGTTGAAGTGCAAATTTGGCATTAACAATATAATCATGTTATCAGGTTTGGTTGTTATTATGATTAGGATTATGTTCTTGAGAGGTATAAGGCACATTTTAGTCATTTGAGTCTTTCATGTCGGATTTGGTTTGGGTTTATGCATATATAAGAAGAAGTACATATATTCTTGTTCGGATCGGGATTGGTATTACAACACAACGCGCGTACAGCTTTCAAAAAACAGTAAGACAAACCAAATAGAAAAACGCACAACAAATCTTAAAATACAATACATAAAATTTAGAACATATGCTAAAAGCAAAGCAACAAAAAAAGAAAGAAAAACAATTGAAAACAATGAAAATAAACAAAAAAAAAAAACACAAATTATTACATACCAGACAAACATTATTAACATATTTGTACAGGGTAGAAATGTCTGAGTGTATAAAAGTGTGTGTGTTGAAATGTTTTTGGAAGGACATTAGAGTATTCAATGTTGATGTTATCTTTGTTAGTGTTAAGACAATAATACTGTTGATTAACGATTCTAGTTTAAAGTTCTACGTAAAAGATATATATGTTTTTTTTGTGTTTTATTCGGAGATATTGGAGATGTATTGTGAATGCAGAAAGACTAGACGCATTGAGAATGAAGCACAACATTCATGTATTTGGGCATGATTTCACTTTTAAAAAAAACTACAGTTCAGTCAACATTTTACAAAACGACTATCTCCGAACTACATTTTTCTCAAAACAGAAATGGAAATCTAACACTTGTAAAGTTTTAACTCATACTTTTATAATATCGCTGTTATTAATATAATTACTTTGTAAATAAAATATGATTCGGAAGAAGAGATAGTTTAGTTTATATTATATGAAATCTGTTACACTTTTCAGACTATACGAATAAAATACTTTTCTTAGAAATATCTTAAATTTATTGATAATTCGAAAAATATGGAATTTTTATCAAGTGAAATGTAGAATATATCCTTTCTATCGTTTTTTTGGGTTTTTTATCTACTCTATAACTCTTGAAACCTATTGAAAACCCACGTTCTATGTAAATTTTGAATGAATACATAATTTTTTTTATCATTTCTAAACCGCATAGTTGTGTATCTTGATAGTTTAAGGCCTTTTGCATATTCATTGCCCCAGAGCACCTACAGCAAAATTCACACACACACAACACACCCATACATATGCATACGTGTGTTAAATGCAAGATATATAGACAGAAGGGAAAAGGTGGTGCATTTGCTGTTTTATAAATTAATCAAATCAAATGCAACATTTGCAAATAAGTTTCAAATGTTGTATACTTCAAATGCAGCAAACCAACTCACTCACATACACACACACACATACACAAATGCAACTATGAACTAAAGAGAAAAAAGGAGTGACTTAAAAACACACAAGGGGAGGAAAAATCTGGCATTATATCATAAAAGATTGATATGAAATGTTCGTGTATATGATTTTATGCACGCATGTATGAATGTGCATAAATGTGTATGTGTGTGTGCGTGTATGGGTGGTTTTTGACAGCTTGAAATGAAATATTTATCCAATGCATAAACAAATAAAACATGCGCTTCGCATCGTTAGATGAAAATGGAACACATATTTCTCAGTGCACTTCTTCAATAAATGGAAATAAACTTGCAACTCAATAACAAGTAGGGCGGGGGAGCGGTAGGGTGATTCTTTTGGGGACACACAAACTCGTCATAGAAAGTCGCGTTTGGCATTGTACTAAATAAACACATCTTATGTACACACAAGGTTGAAAACAATTTACAAATTATACTGCAACTTGCGGCATAAAATTGCATTTGATGGGTTTTTATGGTCCCCGAAGTTGTTGGATTTTTTTTTTTATTTTTAGTGTCGCTCACTAAAACTAAAAAGGATAAACATACAGAAAAAAAAAACAGATGATATGAAGGGGTATCAACAACTTTGTGGTCCAGCAGTTGCTTGGGGAACAACTAGGGGACAACAGAACGTTAATGTTATTGAAATGTGACCTGACCACAGTTGCAACGTTGGGATCATAAAAGAAATGTCAGTGGTACTAAAGGTAACTACAAGAACACAAACTACAAAAAACACACAGAGACATATAGAGTGACAGAGAGAGAGGTAGAGATATAGAGAGAAAGGGTCGGGGTGGGTAAAACAACTACATACTGGGGGGAGGGAATTGCGATACGAGTAACAACAAACAGCAATGCACAAATACAACAAGGTTGGAGGCGAGGCAGATAAAAGAGGCGGGCGGGACAGTGAGGTCTAAAGGTGTTCATACAGGCGGGCGGGGGAAGATATCCAGCTACTGAGGGTACACTATTTTTTTGTTTTTGGGTACAGTACAGCAACACACATGCCAAACAAACGAAACAAATGCTGTCTCGGCTCTCAGGCTCGACTTTTTGTTGTTCTTATTGCTGCAGATGTTGTTGTTATTGTTGCTGATGTCATTGTTGCTGTTGTTGTTGGTTGGTTGGTTGGTTGATTTGTACTATTTTGTGTTTTATTTTCGGATCAATCAAAACTCACATCAGGCATTTGCTGTAGGTGATGGTGGTGTGATGGTACCGCTCCTTGTAAATGTGCCCCCTTTAACAAAGGATCCGCTAAACCTGAAATACCAGCATGTAGACCACCGGTAGCCAAAGCAAGTGGAAATACTGGACAGGTCTAATGGTGTTTTTTTTGTTTTGTTTATTTTTTGTTTTTATTTTTTCAATTTTCATTGTACGTTTCAGTATCAGTTTTTTGTTGTTGTTTTGTGTACGTGGGAATATTTTTTTTTTATTTGGTTTGCAAAAGTTTCCAAAGAAGAAAAAAGTAGAAGAACAAAAATGATTTACAAAAAATAAGTTTGTGAGCTAGATAATTTGTATATAATTGAAATAGAAAGCTTATAAAATATGTTTCGCTTTGGAAGCTTGCAGATTTCTCGTTCGCGTGGGTTCTTAAAAAAGCTCTTAAGCGAAGCGAAGAGTGAAAAAATAACAGTGTGCTGAGTTTCGGTGTAATCGAGACTGACGATTGATTTTCGACAAATGATATGGTATACTTGGTACTATAAAGAATACTAAAAGAGACAGAGAGAGAGACTGCAAATGGGACAAGGGACTCAGTAGGGATTCTATTTTCAGGGCGCTTGGACGGGTGATCGATAGGTGCTCAAACCGACGATATAGTCTAAGAAGATGAAAAACCAGGTCAACAGTTTAGCGCAAAGTCACAGAGAAATTTATCGGGGGGTATGTTTTATGAAATTGATAAAATTAAAAAAAAGTTACATTGGGACACAAGTGTACCTAATTTATTATACGAAGGTATGTTAATGGTTAATGGTCAAGTTAATAGTAACTATAGCGTACCTATGCACCAAATTTACTAAAACATAAAAATGATGCCTTAGGTACAAATGTACCAAGATGTACCATGGTACGCATGTGGATCATACAACACTTAACCCAATGTGTACCTAATTGACAACTGATGTGTAACATAATTGATGTAGGATGATGTAGGGTTAACTCATTACAGACTACACGCTGCAATACATATGCTTAAAACCAACACCGACAATAGACCGGGACGAGAGAGAGAAGACAGAGAAAGAGAGTGAGATTGTTATTGTTCTCTTCGAGAGAGTGAGAGCGCAAATGGTACAACTATTTTGAATTATTGTTTTTGTTTGCGAGCATTAATTGAATTTGATGTGACAACAGAAACTTTTGTTTGATTTAGTTTGAAACTTTTGCTTTGAAACAATGGCTGGCGAGGGCTTAAAGGGCTGAATATCAAGTTATTGTTTTTGTTATCGAGCTTGTTGTTGTTTTTATTATTATTATTATTCTTTTTATTGTTGTTGTTGTTGTTGCATAAAATTAAATTTTGAGCTGGGATTTTGAGAGTTATAAACAAAATATATATTTTAACTGATATTATTGATAAATTGACGGAGAAAGAGAGATAGAGTTGAATGATGAGGGCTCGGGCAGGACGATATTTGAATAGTATGTTGTTGCATTTTGCTAATTGCTTTGTTATTGTTGTTGTTGTAATTGTTGTTGTTTTATGGTAAATGTGTGTGGTAACAATATTCACGGTATACACTAAACATGTATATAACTTATCTAAAATATCCGAATTTTCACTAATAGATTTTTGGTTGCTGTGGTGAACTTTGTAATTTATTAAAAGTTTGGCAAATGGATTATTGTTGTTGAACTAAATATTGTAATATCTGAGTTGTAAGTATGTACTACACAAAATAAAGAGAATTATAAGTATACATAAGTATATACCAAAAAACGAAGGATAATAAATTTGTTATTGATTTGATATACTAATGGGTATTATTATTTGAATTTTCAGTACTATTAGTATCATTTTTGGAGGTACTCAAACGGAGTTTAACTTGGTTGTTGGTTGTTTGTTGTTGTGTGTTTTTGTTCATGAGGTTTAAATTATTTTTGGATTATATTATAGAGCTAGTGTAGTTTGAACATACTTCTCCACACGCTGCACGCGAGCCCTCGTTTTGTTTCGTTTCGATATGATTAGAACAGAGAGATGAGAGAAGACACTTATGTAGAGTGGAGAGTTGTCAAGCCCCCGCACAAACTCACTCGGTAACTCGGTAAGCAGCCGCTCAATGTGGAACCCTATGTAGTATAATAGAAGGTTTCAAAAGTGCGGCCGCCCCCAAAAAACAGATACGATGCACTTCACGAAAGTCAGAGAGCGCATACTCTCTAAACAAGCTCTTAACCTGAGAGAAGAGAGTGCGAAAGAAACTAAAAAACACGAAAAAATATGTAATAAATTTATTTAAAATTTTTTATTAAAATATTTATTGTATCAATTTTAGTTTGCTGCTGTAAATGATTAACATTAGTTTATTGTTTTGGGGGGGGCCACCTTTGGACATTTGAAAATGAAGAATCTTATGGCTTGGTTTCAACGGTACAAGAGATACGTATGAGAGCAAAGAAACGGTAAACGACTGGATAGTAAGTGGACAACGAGCACCGACAGTTTGGTACAATTCAAAACTGTACCCAACCGAAGGTGCCCTCGGGACATTTCAAAACTGCAAAAAAGGTGGGTCACAAGTCGGTACGGCTCTAGACAGCTGCCAAGGTTCAAAGGGTGTTCAATAAAAGGTTGTGTGTGGATAACAAAGATAGAGAAGTAGAAAGAGAAACAGAGAATGAGGTGCAAATCATAATTGGGATTTTCTAAACGAGCAAGAGAAGTGTTGGAGATAATTAGATAGGACACACAAACTAAAGACTGTTGTTGTGAGATTTTTATACACATATATAGGCAAATAGATAGATAGATAGAGAATTGACATTAAACTCAAAAAGTGATATTATACGTATTAATAAAGTTATATTAAATTGCTAGACGCGCATAGAGGTAAAGTAAATATATAATTAAAAGGTCAAATCATATGGATAGCAAACGTTATTATTTAGCATTTGAAATTGACATTTAAATAATATTATGGGATTACGATGTTTTAAGGGAGGCAGTTAAATAATATATTTAAATTGATAGAAATACTGAGAAAGTATCGGCAGTAAATAGCTATAGATTGCGGCGTTATATATTGATCGATTTCAATTACGTCTTACAACACTACTTAGCCTAGGTAAATGAATTTGTAGGCACTGTGAACATACCTCTTGTGTGGGCACTGCATAGTTGCCCTGAATGGTAAAGGCCTGTCCATTGGCCAAGATAACTGGCCCAGTCACTTGTGGCTTTGGTCGATATGGTATGGTAGCACCGCGTGGTGGGGACTGTATAAGAAAGAGCAATATATTGTATGTGATACTCAGCTTAGAGATGTAATAGATGCGACTTACCTCCAACATGACAAGACATATCTGATAGATACATTGGGTTATCTGCTCAGCACTGCCACTCAAGGTAACCGCTCGCTCCGTGGAGTTTGGCAACATTTCGCTGGCCACCTGTATGGAGCAGCCTGTGGTTTGGCGAATTTCCTTTATCTTTGAGCCACTCTTGCCTGCATAAACGTACAACATTTATAACAGGTTAATGAATTGAATGACATTTTAAATATTCGATATTGCTATTTTTACGTACCAATTAATGATCCACATTGACTGGCGGGCACAATCAATCGAATGGGTATTTGAGTTTTACCAACTTTGCCAACTTCATTGAACTGCGAGCACCACTGAAACGGGTTTCAAGTTAGTAATGTGAAGCGAGACTTGATTTCGAGCCACTTATCCAAGAATTGAGTACAATAAACATTAGAGCATTTAATTCTTGAACCAAAACTTTCTCTTTGGCATGAAATGCGAAAAGCGATTTGTGATTTTTTTTGTTTTTTTTATGCATACGAATACGCAAGTTCAAGTATTTTTATTTGTAAGTTTATGTAACAATTTTCTTTGGTTTTAGTTAGATCTGCATCCGTTTCAATCTAGCGCACACATACCTCTTCAAATTTCTTTGTAATTAGCGTAAATGCCGAGAAGATTGCGCTTGTTGTGCCAGATACCGTCACAATGCGTTCCGGGCATGAGCCATCCGAAATGTTAATTTTGGCACCAGACTGTTAGAAGTGGTAAAAGATGCATCAGTTACAGATCCCTTGATTGTTGGTCATTCTTATGACTTACCTCCTCACGAAATCTGTTGACAATTTCACCCTTTTTACCAATAATACTACCAACTTCCTGTAAAGATACAAGAATGGAAAATTCGCATTAGTATCAAGTAAATTATAAATTTATATTTAAAAAATATACATATATTGCCGTATTTATACAAGCAAATCAACTTATGCTAACCATATTCCCTATGAGCATCTACTTATTTTATGTTTCAATAATCATTTTTAATTGATCAAAATCAAAGGTTCTTCTTATAAATGTTTATTCTCACTTGATTGACTTTAATTACATACACTAGTCGGCATATTTATTTTGACAACATTTAAAATTAATTCTACTCATAATTTGAACCTACTTCACGTACATTTTGGCATCAATGGAAAGGTCATTTCAATTCCGTTTGAATGATACAAAACTTTTCTTAACCCATTAAGTACCCATTGAAAGTTTTGAATTTAAAAAAACGTCAATTTTAAAACTTTTTTCCTCGATTTTTTTCAAAAAGTTTTTTGATGCAAAAAAATTCTTCAAACAATTCTAATAGTGACTGCAAAAACAATTTTTAAAAAATCTCTTTGCTAGTATTTTTTATAATTTTTTGAAAACTGCAAAAAATGACTCTTTTAACCCCTTTTTCCTACTTTTCATACAAAAAGCGTCATTTTTGCAGTTTTCAAAAAATTATAAAAAATACTAGCAAAGAGATTTTTGAAAAATTGTTTTTGCAGTCACTATTAGAATTGTTTGAAGAATTTTTTTGCATCAAAAAACTTTTTGAAAAAAATCGAGGAAAAAAGTTTTAAAATTGACGTTTTTTTAAATTCAAAATTTTCAATGGGTACTTAATGGGTTAAGAAAAGTTTTGTATCATTCAAACGGAATTGAAATGACCTTTCCATTGATGCCAAAATGTACGTGAAGTAGGTTCAAATTATGAGTAGAATTAATTTTAAATGTTGTCAAAATAAATATGCCGACTAGTGTATTTTCAAATTTTAGGAACTGTTTCTGAACTGTTTCAATAATAGGTTGTAATATTTAAATTGCGAATTTTATAGTTTAATTTACTTTCCGTCAATTTTAATGAATTTTTTCCCATTTCTCGATTTATTCTGCATGTCGCTAGCAACTTCGACGTTGATGTGCAAATTCCATTAAATATTAAGTGATATTGTATCATCTGTGTATGTAAATGTAAATAGTATGTGTGTGTGTAACTACTTTTGCATATTTGAGTGCCAGAGAAAAAGATTCACACCCCACCCGAAACCAGATCCAGAACACAGACCGAAACCCTTTCTCTCTCCCGGCCCAAGCCACATGTTGAAAATGTCGGGCGTAATCAAATTTGCGGGCAACGCGTTTTAATTGATTGTAAATATCTGCATAGCCGCAGGCGCACATACATATATTCACACATACATATAGATTCCTATTTAATAGTATATGTACATATATTTACGTGAGTATTCCGTATACATACATACGAGAGGAACTGTAATTGGCTTGTCTGCAAAAGTATTGAAAGCATTTTGCTACTCATTGAAACTTGAACAAGTTTTGCGTATCGATCAATAAAAAAGTATTCAGAAATAAATCACATTAGTTACACAGCAGCTGGCAGCATTCGTTCAACATTCAACATTCGATTATTTACGAGAACGTGATGAAATTTTAGTTTTGTCTAAGTTTTAGTTGATAATATTTTGCATTTTGTCTCTTTTTTTGGGCAGCCGTAAATTGCGTTAATTAAAATTGCAACTTTATTTTGAATTTTGTTAAATACGATGCAATAAATCTTCATTAATTAATGACGAAAAATCAAATCTCAAACTATCTCTCTCTCTCTCAGATTGCTAAAACCTAATTAAATGATTTCAGTTTGTTCAATGACAGCTTATAAATTTACGTAATAATGTCGATAATCTCGCAAATTAAACGCTAACATATCGAGGACACATAACTGACATTGATTGCATTTATTTAACTTCATAAACATATGTTATTATGGATATTGTGAATTTTAGTGCAGATAAAATTTATTTTTGGGCTTTAACTAGTACTTCAACGATATTTTGAACTCTCTACAAAAGGGCAGTGAATAATAAAATTTATGGTATATAAACATTTTTGGAAAACTTTGGAACTGTGTGAAGACATATTTGTGGGTATTGTGATTTTATATTATCATGTCATTCAACCGATTTGTGTTTATTACTCTAGCATAGTCTGATTAATGTTGTTAAATACTTAACTGGGAAATTTTAATGGATTTGTGCAACTAAATATTGAAATTAAAATGTCGGAAAGGATAATTTTTAAGATAATAATTTATACGTTACATATGCTTTAGCTTTATGTTTTAACTATTTGAGAGATAATTTGTTGTGAAACGCATAGACAATAATGTAATGTAAAAAATTTGAAAACATCTTTTATAATAAATCTTAATTTATTTTTAAAAATGCATGCTTTTAGTTGAGTTAAATCAAACATCAAATTTATTCCTTTATCTTTTTGTTTATTTTTTTTGTATTAAGTATTAACTTTAAGTAATAATTTCAGCGAATTCTTCAGGCACTTAGTGCACAAATCTCTTGTAACCTTCACAAAGTGCACTTTTCCCAGTGTCTGCCTAAATTTCTAAATGCTCATCCATTGCCACACACACACACACACACACTGCTTAAATTTTGGGCATTTTGCCAGTGTGACAGAATGCAAAAGCAGGCAAAACAATATAAGTATGATATGATATACTGGCATAGTATCCCCCCTCTCTCTCTCTGTCTTTAACACTCTGAGCCAGTATAAAAATGGTACGTGTCTCGCCTTAGCTTGTTTCTAGCTGCTTTTATGCGCAGTTTTGCATTTTTGGCCATCTTCTATAATATTTATTATGCCTATGCCTATGGTGGTGGGCTGGGGGGGGCTGGCAACGAGCTAAATGGCCGAAATATTTATTAGACACAAATGTCAGAAGGAATTGCCATAATTATTGGCATGATTATAGCGTACGGGTCTATGAATAGCGCTCTTATGCTTGTCTGCACTCAAGACAAATTTTGACGTCTCTCTATAATTTATTGGGCTACTCTTGCATAAGTACGCGTAAGCACAACACACAGATACACACGCAAACATACACACACACACACACACAGGCGCGGATACGCACAGTTACTCTTATTTGAAACGGCCTAGACGACCAATGCCTATTAAGCCTGATGTGCGGCTCATTAGCGTCGGACGCTCATCATCATTAATAATGTGGCCAAAATGTTGCCCAGTCCCTCCAGTGCACCTGTCCTCACCATGCCACTTGCCCCATGCCACTTGCCACTTGCGGCTGGGAGGCTTACACAATTTGCATAAATCGGTGTGTGGGTCAAGCGATAAGCTAAAGACATTGAATATTTGAGCAAGCCTTATACAATTTTTTGTACTTTCACTTGATTGCATTTTGTTGCAGCTCCTTTTAGCTACCACTAAAAGCCAAAGCCAAAAACCTGACATTTCTCCACACACAGGTTATTTTAGAAAATGCTAAAGCTCCCCCCACTCAACAACCAACATTTTGGCCATTTTACATGCCAGCAATTAAATGGCCAAAAATTTGCACTTCCAACTTTACATCCTAGCATCGATTTGTATGCAAAAATTCAGTTTTGCGGTTCTGAATTCAAAATTTTGCATGTCATTTGCTGCTATTGTTGGGTATGTGAGTGTGTCTGTGTGTATTGTGTAGTGTTGTAAAATATGCATGAAATAAGTGGACATGAAAGCAAAAGGGAACAACACAAACAAAAACAACATTTCTGTGGTCAGCCTTAGACAAAATACTCTCTGTACTCCTTCTCAATAAACAAATTGCAAGACCAAAAGTTTAGGATGATTATCGATTAGTATCAGACATTGTATGGAAATGCAATTCACTTTACTTTCAACATGTTAGCAATGTTATTAAGGAAATGGCTAATTGTGGTATTTGAAATAGTTTGCTTTAATTTAGATTGATTAATAGTATTAATTTAATACGTTCAAATCGACATTTTTTGTGGATATAGTTCAGTGACAAATGAGTAAGAGATTGAGAATATGGATGGGATGGCCATTAAACACTTTAATTAAAGAATTGTTAATTTTAATATATTACTATGTGTATCTTTAGCCTATAAGCCTTACTCTCAAAAACAACATCCGAATCTGTCGCTTGTATCTTTATCTATCTATCTCATATCATTACAGTTTTATAACTTTATCGATCATTTAGATGCGCTGTAATAAACAAGATAATAAAGTGTAAAAATTCACAATTTCATTTCCATTTGTTTGCCAGTTGAAGCCAATTAAGTAGGGCCAAAGGAACAGAAATTGTTGCGTGTATTTAATCAAATTAAAAATGCCACTTGCTGTGACTTGTGAAGAATTGCAATTGCTGCTGCTGCTGCTGCCGTTGTCGTTTCGCCCAGGCAAATTGTAAATTATTTAATTGTACAGTTTGCACTTTTCTGTTTTCATTTCGGATGCCAGGAGCAGCAATACTAACAGCAACAACAGTAACAGCGGCAACATCAGCAACTGAAACAAAAATGCAACGCGACAAATGCGCAGCATGATTTATTAAAAGGATGGGCGGGGCAGGCGCTGCCAAAAGGGGGTGGTGGCAGGTGAGGGCGGCGTTGGCAAGACCAACGCGTTGCACACACATGTGTGCAGCAGCAGCAACAGCAGCAGTTCATGCAACAAGCGGCACACACATGTCGTTCCAGTGCAACTCCATCGCCCTCCACCTTCCCCTCCAGCTGTGAACAGTTGTCACATTGCATTTTCCAACATTTTGTTGCAAAGCTTTTCTTGCTATTTTGCTTCGGTTACGGTTACTACTGTGCTGTGGTGCGGCTTCCATAAATGGTTCTCACGGTTTGGCAATTCTTTTTTGTTGTTGTGCCGCACATTGCATTTTTATTTACGTTTTTTTGCCCCCCTTTTTTTTGTTTTGTAGCAATTTCAACGCCGTCGCATTAACACCAAAAATATAAAGGCAACAAAAAATAAAAAGTAAAACAAAATAAAATAAAATAAAAGAAAATACAACAGTTTCCACCAACGCAGCGGCTGAAAATTGCATGACTATACTTTTGTTGTTGTTGTTGTTGCTGTAATTCTTTTTGGGTTGTTGTCTTTGCTAAGCTGTCTCTGCTATTTCGTCTATGTGCCCGTCCGTCCGTCTGTCCGCTACTTCTTCTTGCTCGTGCTCCACTAACATCAAAATAGTGCGCGTCTCTCGGTTCATTCTTTGTTTCTTTTGTTGTGGCACAATTAGCACCGTCCATTCCTTACACTACTTAATGTTGTTGTTTTTGCTACATCTTCTTCTTACTCTTCTTCTTTGTTAACCACATGCTCTACGAGTTTGTCTGGTGATAAATGGGCTATCAAAATGTTGCGCTCGCTCGAGAATATTAGACAGTCTGTTCCAAGTTTTGTAAGTCTGTCAAGCCCCTCAAGCTGTCATATAACATAATACGCTAATAATTAGACGAAGTAATTGTGGCAGAAAGGTGAACAATATTGCCTGTGGTTGGGAAATGTGTCTTTCAAGACAATTTGTCAAATAAAGCACAGTTAGATTGTTAAAAGCCATTTCAGCTGGCTGATACTAGAAATATACATACATTCCACAGAATTCACATGTAAAGGTTTCTGAACTGCGCTAAAACTATAAACTCAGGGGGCAAATACATATTCCTATTGCATTTTATTCAATACTAAAAAGACTTGTTGAACGTCAATACAAACAAATTACAAAACTTAGATTAAATTCTTTTTTATTTATTATTATATTTATGTTAAAATCAAGATTAGGAAATTGTGTGTGTAGAAAACCTAAAGTCTTAAGAAATTGCACTCATTATGAAGTATTTTTTAGTTTTTAATAATTACTATCTTTAGGTATAACCTACATTTATTAATCGTTCTGCAAGTTTGCTTTAGAATTTTAAATGGTTTGCAATCGAAATATGTTATATGCGTCTTACTCATGAGTGTTGTACTGCAATAAATCTTTGTCTGATTCATACAAGAAGTTTCAATTGCGTGTAAAAACGCAGTGAAATCATAAACAATAGTCGTCTAATTAAGATTAGAAATACAAAACGAGAAACGAGCCCACATTAAAGACAATTGTCGATATTTGGATTTATTGAGGGGATGATTAGACTGATGCTGCTGTGCTGCAAGTCAAGGCCAAAAGTTGCAGGCCTTTTAGCATGTCTAATTAACTGGGGCTTATTATTTTCAATTTTATTTTGTTGTTTTGTTTGGTTTTTTTTTTTGTTTTATTTTTTTTTTGTGCTTGGCTTGCAATTGTTTGCAGTTTTGTGTGAAAGTCTCGAGACAGACGTCGATTGAGTCAAAGCCGGAGTTGGACGCAAAGTCGTGACGCAGCTAATTAATTTATGACGAAACCAACAAAAAGAAAACGCAACCAAGCGACAATGTGAAAATTATAAATAACAAAAAATTGCCTGCACTTTTTGTGTTGTTTAGGTTTCGGTATTTTGTTTTTTCTTTGTTATTGTTGTTGCTCTTGCTTTTTGGCAGTCAGCCGTAAATTGCATAGAGAAGCAACCCAAAAGTGGGTTGCACTCTCGCCCAGAATTGTCGAGTATTTTGCAGTTGTCAGACGTCTATGTATGTATGTCTACTTGTTGTTGTTATTTTTGAATCATGCATTTTTAATTAGTGAAATTGCAAAGAGCATCTCAATGTGAATTTTGTGTTCAATGCGCAATAATTTACAGGCGCTTGTCTAATTATAATTAACCGATTTATTTATGCACTCTAACCAAAATGTTTTTCGTCTAGGGATTTGCATGTATGTATCTAAAGACGAAGCTGAATTTAGATAAGATACATTCATTTAATTAATTATTAAGATTGATTTATTAAGTGAATCAAACTGGAATGAGTAATTAATAAAGTCTATAACTCTTAAAAACTATGTAATTCAATTTAAATCGGAAAACTACAAGAATAAGGTTTCCGTATTTATTGCTTAAGTAAAAATAGAAAATGGCAAAGTAAAAATATTCAAAGATTTGATTTAACGATAAGCTATGTATGCTGAAAGCTGACTTGTTGGGCTGTGAATTACTTTCATTCATTTGAATGATTCATTGCAAGTTCCACAACAGCTACTACAGGCCCTACTTCAACTCTTGACTTTTTATTTTCGCAACATGTATGTATTTTATTGTCAATTCCACACATCATAAATCCCCTCTTAGACTCTTAGCTCGAAAATTCCTTCGTTTTATGCTCAATTAAACAAGTCAACACGGATGTTGTTTGTGCACATTCAACGCTCAACGCTGTCAATTGAAAATTTATTTTGTTCTTTTTCCTATTTGCCACTTGATTTGCATTTCGCTAAAAATGTATTTACATATTCTGTGTGTACATTTCTGCATGTGTGTGTGTATGTGTTGTACAATGTGTGTGTATGTATGTGTGTGTGTTTGTCAACTTAGCAGACTGCAACGTCGACAGCGGCATCAGCAGCAACTCATAAATCACGCTAATCTATAACTATCGATCAAAAGCCCAACACACAAAGGCAGCCAACCAGCAGTCGGCACTGCTCAAAGTGTCTTTAGAATTTATTGCCTGAATCCTTGGGCAACAAAATAAAAATAAAAACCAACAACAGCAACAAAAATCGAGAAAATCGGTAAGCCGAAAATAAAAATAAAAAAAATAATGCAAAATGCGAAAACATTTACAATTTACATTTACATTTGCAAATGCTTAATTTTAGCTTGGGCCAAAGAGTGCGCAATTATTCATGGCTGCCGCGTTGATCGAACCTCGGTATTTACCCCACCCTGTTCACCCCTCTCTCTTTCTCTCTCTCATTTTCTATCTATTTCACTCTTCTTCCCTTTCTGTCTTTATCTCGTCTTGAGAGAAATGTTGTTTTCTGTCTGTCTGTCTGTTGCTATTTTTGTTATAAATTGTCTGCACACATATTATTTGGCCGTTTTGCCAATTTTCAACTACACATCATGTAATCTGTATTTATCTTGCCTCTCTCTCTGTCTCACGTGCGCATTTGGCGCCCTGCATTTGGCAGTGCGTCGCTCTGTCGCCTTATCTGCCGCTGTTGCACCTGTCACTGCCTTTCAGTGCACATAACACATAACTTGGCCAACAGTGGCACAGCTACATAATATACTCATGTATATTTAAATCACAATCTGGTCACACTTTAAAAACAAAATGAGACCTGAGATAAATGGCAGCTTTGGCTTAAAAGCTTTTGATGGCTCAACACTTGCACCCCCTCCAAGTGGCCGATCATCCAGTGCTGGCCAGGCAACAATATCCACATCTTAACATTTCGCTGAAGTGCCAAAACCTCTACAAAAATTGCGGATTTACGTGACAGCTTTTTGAAGCTGTCGTAATTTTTTTTAAAGTTGTTGTAGTTGCTGCTGTTGCAGTAAATGTGTTTGAATAATAGTTTTAATGGCTGTTGACGGTTATTAAATAAATAAGCTGATACTTAGAGGCTTTTAGCACGCCTTTTAAGCTTGAGGCTGTCGATTAGCGTCGGAGCTTTAAAAGAATAATTTGCTGTAGATGATTATCTACTTAATACTTTGACACTGCTAAATATAATGCAACTGCAATTTTAGCTTAAATATATTGTTTATTACTTTAATAAAAATTTTGATAAATATATGACGTAAAATTGATTTTCGATTTTTTCTTCAATGATTATTTAAAATTTATATATTTTCATTTATTCTGTATCCTTTAGAAATTGTATACCTATAATATATTTACTTTTTTCAGTCTCTATAAAAACTAAGAATTTAATATGAATTTATTGTGTCATTTATTTTATTATTTATTTAAATTGTCTCTCAAAGGGTATTGTTATTTTTAGAGATAATTGATTTCTCTTCATATTTTAAACACTATTTTGTTCCATATTTAGCTTGTATTTTAAACAATCTTTATGATAACTTTGAATAATATTTAAGTTTCATTTTCTGTATTAATTATTTGCATCAATTACCCATCATTTCATTTGAAAGCAATCCATTGTTGTCACTTTTTTTTACTTTATATTGATTTGAATAAGTAGTTAATTATGAATTATGAACGAGTATTTTGCATTAAGTATGACAATATATTTGAATACATACATATGTGTAATTGTTGTTTGTATTCGGTCAGCTGGTTTAACTGATTGCCTCTGGCTCGTATTTATTCGAGTGTATGCAAAATAATGAGTATGTCTTTCTCCTGGCATCATGTTAACTTCTCCTCCCTTTATGCTCTCACTGTGCTCGGTTTTTAAATGTTTATGAATATTCCATTTATTGATGTTCTCGTTTTTTATTAGTCATATTTGTGGGCAGTAATGATTATTTAATAGCCGATGCTTACTTCGCATTTTATTGCTTTTAACATCACATTTATATGGTACAATAAATTCGTACTTACTCCCCATTTCTCTTCTCTCTCACTGCCTCTCTTTCTTTTCTTTAGCTTGTATTAATGCGTCAAGTGTGGCGTGTCTAATTTTAATTTGCATAGAAAAGTTCACGCATTAATTTATTATTATTATTGTTTTTTTTTCATCTGATAGGCTTGCAGGCATTCCTCTTGTTTTCCATATTAATGATTATCAATATTTATGAGATAAAAAAAACTGTAAAATTTTTCGTAAACTATCTTAAGAAAATGAGTAAAAAACAAATAAAATTTTACCTGATGACTTTTGCAAATTTCTCTACATTTTTCGTGTTTTTCTAATTGATATTTCTTGTTTTTCTATAAATATTTAAAGCGACAGCTCTCAATGGAGTGCAATTGTCGCACACATTTCTAAAATGATATGGATATTCACATTTCAAGTGTAGTAGATAGAAGCCCCAAAAGCGGCAAAAAGTCCGTCCGCATACAAATCTTGTCTGTTATTTTCGTGGGGGGCTTCTGGCAAATAAATTGATTGGCAACTGTGAAAATATCGTTTTGCGTCGCTGTCAGCTTGGGATTATAATTGACATGCTGCCAACACATTTCTATAGACCTGGTAGGAAAGCAGCTCCTAACTCAAGTAACTCACTTGATAGGCAACTTAAAGACTTAAATCAAGCGTTAAGACAGCTTAGCTTAGTTGGGATTCGCATTTATAAACCTCATAATCTTATGCTGTCAGCAGTATAAAACATTTATGTAAATTGTATATGTTCCCAAATCAACTAACATTTCTAAACGTATATAGGCATATGAAAGCTCTTTATTATCTTATACGAGAAGAAGCTATAGTATTTTTATTGGGCCAAAGAAAAATTAGGGAGTCTAATATAAGCTTTCGCATCTATTACTACATTTTGTCATAAAAAAAAATTTACAATTTTATAAAGTTTGTCTTTCTCAGGAAATTGTAAGCAATAATACGATTTTAAATAAACTTTATGATGAAGTGAATCGTAATTAAATTGTCAAACTCAATAGTTGATTGCTTTAAGGGCGTTTCTTAATTATTACTCACAAATCTTAAATTTTCAATACAAAAAGCGACCAATTCTTGAAGATTTTATAAATTTTTAAGTGTTTAACTTACCTTTCCTTGCATAATCAGCCTTATTGTGAGTGTCACCGATGGATCCTCGAGTTTGAGGGGCGCACCGCTCGCACTGCTGCTTGTGTTATTGTCCTCCATATTCTCTATGTTTTATACGACGAGCTGTGCTGTGTCTTTTATTATTATTATTGTTTAGATTAGATGATCTTCAAATATTTGACCGTTTTGCGGTCCTTTTTTTATATGATTTTTTCCTAGCTGCTTGTCTTTTAGCTGCGATAATATATGGCTTAAGTTGTAAATATATACTTGATTTTATTATGCTATATATTGTTTATTGATGATCAATATACATATACGTTTTACACATAGACATCCATTAGATTTTGGCTAATATTTTGTTTTATTTTATTTGTTTTACTTAATTTCTGTTCAAATTAAATTGGTGGTGTCTTTTACTAATCGTACTACGTTTTGTTGGCTTAAGCTCGCTGCGTTCTTCTATGTTATCCTCGTTTTTTTATTTTGTTTTATAGAATTTTTTGGTTTTCCTTTTTGTTTGTTTCAAAAATGCAACATATAATCACTTCTAGAGATTTTGCATATACAATATATTATTAGTATTATTAGTTAGTTATTAATTTAATGTTGAGCAAAAATACTGTTGCATTGCTGTTGCCTTTAGTTTTGCACTGTAACGAGAAGAAATGATTTAATCAAATAAATTAGTCGCAAATTCTTGATATTTTACTTAAGCATACATAAATCTTTAAATGAGCTAATTTATTTATTTCTTTTTTTTTTTGCAATGCCCGCAATGCATTTAATGAAATTGCTCTTCAGTCAACTCGACTCGAGTCGAGTCAACTCTCGAGGCCTTTTTCTGGCTTCCGGCATTTTGTTCAACGAGAGATCCCAACAACAATAACAATAACAACAACAAACAAGTCTCGCCGCGCCTCGTTCATCATTTCCCCAGACGTTGTTGTAGTTTTGATATGAATTTGTTGCTGTTGTTTTTTTTTTGTTCATACACAACTTTGAAACAGCGCCAAGTTTTTATATGCATATTCCGAGGTATGGATGATTTGTGTATATACATACATATGTGTGTGTGCAGGTATGTGTGTGTACAGTGTACTCGTAATATCGATGGTTTGCCCCCTTGCCATGAAATTTCTTACGCTTGAAATCACTTCATGTGCAATTTAGTACAGATATACAACGTTATTTCAGTTTTTCTCTCCTTCTGTCTCTGTCTCTCTCTTATTTTTATTTATTTGCTTACTTTTTCGTGTAAGCGAAACAAATTCCCAGCATAACTTTATATGCAGACATCTCGCATACATATGATTCTGAATGTTTGCCACTGCAAACAGCATCAGCAGCAGAAGCGAAAACATTTCCCAAGGGGAGGACTCCAAAATATTTGTGCAGGCCAACGCAATGGTTGCCAACTTCCCCTAGTTGTTGTCCCCGTCGTCGTCGTTGTTGTTGTTGTTAGTATTGCTGCTCTCAGTGTTGCTTATGAAATTATGCGCACTAATTCCCCATGTAACGGCAACTGAGCCTAGAGATAGAATACACGAGTATGCTGCAGAGCAGACCACAGAGCAGGTCTGGAGCTTGTCGCTAACTTAACTTATGCGGGTCGCAACTGTAAAAACATTAACAAAATATAAATGCGCATAATTTGGTTACCCGCGTGCACTTTACTTTTGACATGCTACTCGCTTAACAACAACAACAACAACAACAGCAACAACAACAACAAAGTACGATCCACAGTCAATGATAGCCAGAGTCCCGCCCGCCAGTTGCCACGCCCAATTACTCATTTACATGAATGTTGTTCCATGTTGTTTGCAAATATGCAAATCTCTTGTGCTGTCCAGGTGTGACAACTGCCAGATATCAGAGCTTCAAAAGCTGTTATACTAAGTGCTTAAAAAGAACCTCACCATCTCACCAAACTTTTGCATGCCGAACTCTATTTAGCTTTACTCTTAATATATAACTTAAACTACTTTTACTTGGATCTGGAATTTAGCTTTGGTTAATCTGCTATATAACTTAACTACAAATCATTTTTAAATTTCATATTTTATGTTTTCTACTTAACGAAATACTTTTTCTAGCTTCTACTAAAGCTCAAACTAATATTTTCTATTTATCTTGCACAATATCTCAGCTTAAAATTCAAGATAACTTTTATTAAACTGTTTCTAATATTAAAGCTTCTAATCAGTTCCCATTCTGAACTCTAGACATATGTATATTGTTTTCCCTAACTTAGTTCTGACAATCATGTTGTCACATAAAGTTCAAACATAAACTTGAGCTGCACATCCGACCAACCGAAAAATTCATATTGTTATCAAAGCACACAGTAAAACTAAAAGACTCGTCCTGCTGTGCAGTGAAAGAACTTGCAAAGAGCTTATGGGTCAGATTTTTTATTCACAAGGTATTCATAATACATTCTGCAGCAACATCTAATATTCATATATGACAAAATCAAGTTGGAGGAACTATGGAAAAGTTTTTGGGCAGCATGTCACACAAGTTTCGTGAATCATCCATGAGGCCAATGTGCCTTGTGACAATCACAAATAAAGCAAATTAGGAATGTCAAACTAAAGCAATTGCTTACATATCTAGCATATAAAGTTGTGTCTAGCACAACATATGGCAAATACGACAATGGTAAGTATGTTTGTATGTCTGTATGCACATATCTTTGACAATGGTCCAATGAAATTGTGAATTGCGGCACAGGTATGACAATTGTGCAATAAAAAAAAGTCACAGACTGCTTGTGGAAAGGCTTGATTCAAAGTCAGACAGAGAGCTCACACTGAGCACATTTTAATATCAGGCACTGTAAACCGGAGATTGTGTTGAGGCAGCACAACACCACAACACAACACATGACCAGAATATGCCAAAGACGACAGCTTGGATTTCTCGGTCGTTCGGTCGGTCGGTTGGTCGGATAGGAGTCTGCCGCCTTCTGCATTCTGCATTCTGTTGCCTGACTGTCGGCCTGCCTGCTGTGAGCTGCTGTGCCAAAACCACGCCACAGACAGCTGCTGCCAGACACGGACATGGAGTCGTCGTAACAGAGACAGACACAAAGCCAGCCAACAACGAGTTGGGTAGAAAGGGGAGCTCGCTATGAAATAATAAGTTCCGTTACAAGCATTGTAAATTCTTAACATTACGTTGGCTAGATGAAGACATCACAACGCCACAGCAGCCTCTGGGCTCGTCTGCATTGACATTGAGCTGCTAAGAGACTTCAACTTCAACTTCGACTCCAAGTTCTGTTCGAAACTCATTATCAATCATACGCACTGTATGCGAACTTGGCATCAGCTTTTAATGACTTTTTCTTGCGTTGCATCTCTTGCGAAAAAAAATAAAACTTCAAAAGGCAAACGCATAGTCGTAACTAGTTTTCTTTTAATTAACCCGCATATAAATGCCAAGTCTGGCTTGCCAACCGGTTTGCTTTCTAATTTCTTTAGCTTTCCACACACACATTGCAATTGTTCAGGCGAAACTCTCCCTGCGTCTCTCGTATCTCCCGTATCTCTTGTTTCTCTCACTGTGGCTGTGTGTGCGTGTGCCAATTCTCTAATTTCCTGGCACTCTGAGAAAAACAGCGTCACAAATCACCACGATATAATGAAAGAGCTCTTTTATCTGCTGGTTGCTGTTGTTCTGCTTCTTTCATTTCTCTCCTACTTTATTCATCATGATGGCAAGCAAAATGAATTGCATATGAGAGTTATGCCTGGTGAATGTGCATTCCTCCGCACAGAAACTTCTGAAACCTTCATCATACACTTAGAACATTGATAGCTTCATGCGATTTAATTGCTAAAAAATATCATCATGCCACATCTTTGGATGGCAATTAATGTCATTAGTCGCTGAATTGCGAGAAATGCAATTACGGTACTGTACAAGCTTTTGCCTCTACACATTTAAAGACGAAGAAAACTCAAATGTAATTTCAGAGTAATTTCAAAATGAAATCTCTAAATTTAATAGAAATTTTTTACTGTTTCAGTTGATAAATCTTTTGCCATTTATATTTGCCAGCTTCTACGAGTAAGAAAAGAACACTTTTCAAAACTGTTGCCTACCTTCTGGCGATCATAATTCATTTTATACAGCAGTTGCTGCCATTTAATATTGCATCTTATGAGATTCCACACATTGTCTAGGCCAGAAAAAAAGGTAAGCGAAGAAAACGAAACAAAGCAATTGAATTTTTTGGTCTCCCACAAGAAATTCATGAAGCGTCACAATAAATGCTAAATGCTGTACGTGACATACACACGGGAGTCGTGTGAAGCTGCTGCTGAACGTTGGAGATGTTCAAATGGTTGCTCGGATGAAGAGAAACGACAACATCTCTGGCTCAAAAAGAAAAGAAACGAAATAAAAAAGGCTGTCATGCGTTGAAAGACTTTTGTTGACGGCGGCGTTGACTTTATACGTCAATTTTCGTCGTAGTCATACATTCAAGGACAAGAGACGGAAAGGGGGTGGGGGGGAAGAGTTTTCCGTTTATGGCAGTCAAGGAAAAACAAACATCAAGTGCAGGCTGGGCTCCGGGTTGACTGGAAGGAAGGAAGGCTGCTTTCACTCTGCCTAAAATGCCATTTTCTAGTCAGCAACACTCTCATGTCAAGTTGTCGTCTGCCAACCACCATCAGCACCACCACCATCACCACCACCAACAGCACCACCGTCGTCATCAGCACCAAAGTCAAACCTAACCTCATCATCATCATCAACATCATCATTGCTGTCATCATTATGGACCCCACACACAGCGCTCACAATGTTGTTATTATATTTTTTATTATTATTTAACAGAAGCGTTCACCTTTTTGGGGTTTTTGCAATTTGCCCCACTGAGCTCTGAGCTGCTTTGTCTCAGTGGGTGGAGCGCTTTACAGAAATCCAATCAGTCGCAGTTGAAGTTTACTTACTTCACTCCACATGTGTGCGCGCAATTCTCATTAACACATTTTAATTGCCCCAAAAGGGAAAATGGGCTAAACTTTACAGGCACTTCGCACTTTGAAGTTCTAATGACACTAGCTGAAATTAGCGTCAAAATATATATTAATCTTGCGCTTAAAGCAGACAAAATGCTTAAAGTTTAACGCCGAAAGGTTTAAATAGCTAAGAAGTTAGGAAGTGAAGGCAGCTATAAAAGTTTAGAGAAATATTATTGTAATGACAGTAAAATATAAGCTCTTTTGTGCCTGCTTTGAAAAGTTTCAAGCTAAAATGATTTGAAAAGAATTCGTTAAATTTATCTAAATTAATCTCATCTGAATGCTTTGAAAACACGTAGACAGATTTAAGCCAGTCAAAAAAAATTAACTGAAACATCTGTAACAGCGTAAATCTGCATTATTTTTTTAAAACAAAACCGCTTTCCAGTTTGACATGGAACATCTTTATGTATTGAAATTATAAGGCTTCAGAAAATCTCAAAACTCAATTAATTATGCTAAACTATAACTATACATTTTAAATGAATTTAGCTTTTTAGTTTACAAAAAGATAACACAATATGTCACTTTTGAAAGTGTCATTGGGCCTCTAGAATAACTTTCATCCCGCTCAGACAGATTCAGCCATGTTGTTCTAGGCTAAAGTTATATGATGAAAATTAATTTTTAAAATTAATTATGCACATGTGCAACTCAATGGGCTCAAACTGTCTGCCTCAGTTTTAGTTTCTCTCTGTCTATATGTATGTGTGAGTGAGATTCAGCTTGTTTGTAACACCTGACACATTTGCAGCTGTTACTGGACCACAGGCAGAAGCTGTCCCGGGGGCGGTGGTCAGAGCGAAAACTCATTAAACTGCATAATTACGAGCACACACAAACGTACACTGAACAGAGGAGAGGAGAAGAGAACACCAACAAACATAATGCTTGTGCACATAATAATATTAATATTAATAACATAAAATACTTGACTGTAAAGCCCAAAGCCCGAAATGGTCAACAAGCAGTCCTCGGACTGATGAATGTCCCTGGGCCGCACTTAATAACATTTGGGCTGATTTTATAGCTGGGCGTGTGCGGTGCACGTAATTTGATTTATGGTCACCAACTGGACCCAAACACCACCACCGAGGGCAATGATTTTCTTTTCACTCTAAAAGGTTTTAGAATGGCGATTGAGGGTCAAAACTTGAGTAAAACTTCCGGCCAAGGGGCATTAGGGAAATACAAGTGCAAAGTAAAAGATTTGTGCTGAAAAATGAAGTAACAATTTATAAGCTTATCGTGGGCAGCGACTAATGAATTTAATTTTTTTAAATCAAAATTCTTTCAACGTCAATTTGTGGATAACAATCATAAGAAATAATCTATACAACTGAAGTGTTGACACTTTAATCATTTGTTAACATTGCGAATTAGAGATTTCAAAGTTAAGTTAGCTCTTATATTATTGTACTTATGTTGTTATGGAGAATCTTTATATTTATCTTTTAACGTTCAAAAGTACGAAAAAGCAAGCTATGATAATGTTTCTTGAGTTAAGCATGCATTAAACATTTATCAATTTATTTAAATCGACTCCATTTAAATATCACCAATTGTTGTATAAGCTGTCTTGTCAAATATTTACTTAGACCATTATATAAACTTGAGCCAAGCTTTGAAAATTGGATGACAGTCCAGCACAACCCACAGCATTCACATGTCACAATTTGCTATTTAGGCCCAATAACAAAGCAAAACGCAAATTTGGCAGAAATATTTAATTATTCTCACATTTTTGGGACAGCTTATAATAATTGTTGTTGTTGTTGTCGCAACAATGGTTATAGGCCCAAAATTATAGCATGCTTTTGTGGGCTGCAGAAACAGAAGGGGTGTAGATGAAATTTTGGATTTGCTGCTGCTGCGCACTTAGAACACCTCAACGAATACAATACAGATACAGACACACACACTCACACACACTACATTGATACACATACAGACACAGAGCAAATGCCAAGTGCCATATTAATTTTGTGTCAAATAAGTGAAACGCAATTAAACGCACATGTCAGCTCGTGGCAAATGGCCAATAACCAGAAAGGGAATGAGACAAAGCATCAGTTCTATCAGGAGCGAGTGAGTGCGACAGTGAGCAAGAGTGAGAGAGAAGAACAGCCTCACCACAATCAATACAAACAGCTCTGAGGCCTCTCCACTCAATTCATTTATACAACAACTAAACCATAACAATAGCAACTAAAGCCCCACACAGAGTTGCCATATACAAGTATAAGAGAGGGAAGTAAAGGGAAGGACAGGAATGGTTGCCATACAGACAAATTGCACAAAATCCCTTAATATGATGACCTATTAAAATTATGTTCACTGTTCGCGACAATGGCAGCAACAATAGCGAAACTATAACGGCCAAATAGGGGGAGTCGATGGGAGTGACAACTTTGAGTCTGAGTCTGACTCTGACTGACTGAGAGGGAGGCTTAGTCTGTGTAATAACTGAAACCAAATATATATTACATATATATATTTTTTCTTTTCTTTTGTGTGTGTGTGTGTGTGTGGTCGAAATTGCCTATTACATATTATACATTTGTATGTGTGCGAGTGCACATGAAATTGTTGAAGCATGCACAGCAAATAGATTGAAAGTTACTTTTCGATAACCAACCAAACTTGTCATCATCGATTGGGCGTGGCATTTGCCAAAAATAATTCTCTATGATGATAAAGCAATTATTTGAATTTCGTGCGTAAGTCGAATGGGAGTAAAGTTCTTAAGTTGCTAACATTCGCATGCGAGTCTCAACAAAAAAGGTCACAAGTTAAATAAGAACAATAAACATAAGTAAATAGATTTTAATATAGAATTTATTTAAAGGAAAAAAATCATTCTAAAATTTTAGCTTTATGTTTATGATTAAGAATCTATGTATAAAGTACTTATTTGATAAATAATTATCAGATTGGGGCAATAGAATGTTCAATATTCTAAAAGCTCAATATTCGTATTTCGTATTGAATGTTGAGATCGCCCAACTTTTGGTACCGTTTGGAAATGATTTTATACTGCAATAATTGACTTTTTTCTGTGTGATTAAGTCGAGTTTTAGTTTTTTTTTCTTGTTGGATATCTTGTGTCTGATTTTCCATCATGCTTTGTTAGCACTCTTTTTGCTGGCATCATAAAAAATATGGCAAGATAAAAGACATAACCCCTATGAGCAATTACAAAGCAAAAGCGCAATACAACAACAAACACCAAACAGTTCAGAGAGTTAGTGTCAAAAATGTAAAGAGCGACTGGGGCCTAAATCAGAGTCATTGCCTGGTTTGTGCCAAACTGATATGTAAATGCACAATATAGCTGAAGGATTAAGGATTAAATCACAAAGTACACAGATGTAAAACTAGAGCTGAAAAGAGGTAAAGAAAGAGAAACACAATAAAGATGTCACAAATGGCAGAGGCAGAAACAGAAACAGAGACAATGCAATGAACAACACACAGAGATGAAGATGACAACAAACTGACAAAAAAGTGACAAAATGTTGGCACAGGTTTCCATTCCATTCTATTCCATGCCATTTTGTTCCTTTATGCTTTCATCTATGTCATTCCGTATGATGATGTGGACATGTACTGCCCTGGATGGACATGAATGTGACTGTTTCTGTTTCTATGTGAGGATGATGTGTTGTTAAAGGATGATTATAACGATGCCATAGCCAGAGGGCAAACTATGCAAAACATTTTGATGCTTAAATGTCAGAGACACAAAAAACACGAAGTGACATTTAATTAGAAAATCTACAAAAGGAATCCTGATGACTAGAACAAAATGTATTCAATCTATTTTATCACATACTACATATGATATACTATGTAAAAGCATGCGCAATTTGTGGGCTATACTCGTTGTGGGCTTAAAGTTTGGAATGCCTGTGTGTATTTTGTGGAGAGCTTATCAAATTAAAATTTAACACTAGCCAAGGGTCGTTACGTTGATTTACCGTCTGTCCAAAAGCATCGGAGTATTGTTGAGCTAAAGTTTCGGGTTCATTGTTGGTTTAACTTTTACTCCCCACTCCTCTGTTTCATCTGCACCTCCTCATCTGCAGTGTGTGTGGTTTTGCACCACATTTATAATGCAGACACGAAACTTTATTTATTAATCCAACAATTTAGCTATTAAGCACATGACGTGCTGCTTGAAGCAGCTTATACAAATTTTTGAAGGTGGATCTAGTTCTAATACTCGAGAGCTTAAGCTTTGAAATGACAGAGACTAAGCCCAAAATAATTGCAAATTAAATGAAAATTGTTTACTAAACCTAAAACACCAACATACATAGTTTAGATAGACAACTAAATACTCTCAACTATTTCAGTTATACAGATTAAAATGTAATGAGATTTAAATGAATCAGAGCTGATAATCGATATCACTGTGGACGGCATTTCACACTAGTGACGAAATATGACCTCAAAAGCATACAAAAATTAAAAGAATAACTGACTTTTTCATTAAAAGACACAAATTTCAATGTTATGTGAACTAAAAGGAGATTGAATAATGTGCTTCCGCTTAACTTTGATTAATAAAGAATTAAAAACAATTTGAAAGTACAATATTTTATAATAATTAAGTAATATACATTTTAAATTATTGCAAATTATTTTAACATGATTTATTTTTAAGACTACAGAACATTTAATTCTCCCCTGATCTCACTCTTTTTTCTATTCTTTCTTTCTCTCTCTCTTTTTGACTTTGTTTATTAGACTCTAATGATGTCTACAGATGCTCTTCTGTCTGTCCTATAATACGGTCAATCACATGATGTCGCCTGCCATCCCACAATTATTGCAACTGTTGTCGCCTCTGTTGTTGTTCCTGTCATCGTTCTTGTTGTTGTCGTTGTTGTTGTCAGCGTCATTGCCGCCTTAGAGCGTTAAGTATCTGTTGGATGCATTTTCTTTAGCAGCAGATTTTGTACCATGTACCTACACTAATTACAAATTGCGCTATGCTACAGTTGTTGCTGTTGCCTTGTCTTCACCGTGTTGTTGTTCTTGTTGTTGGTTGTTGCTTGCCAGCACAGCACAGCAAATTCTCGCGTCTCATAAATTAAGTAGGCCACCCATAGACGGACCGATGCAGACACCATCAGTGGCACCTCTCTCTGTCTGTCTCTATCCGCCCACCACCGCCCCGCCCCCCTCGTTTTAGCACAGGTGCAATAGCAGCCCAGTGGGTTGCCTAAAGCCCCCCGCCTGCCTGTTTAGCTAGGTGAATCTTTATTAACATCGACGTCAACGGCGCGTTGCAAACTGCAACGAAACATTACAAATGTTGCCAGCTAAAGAATAAGTACACACATACAAATCACTGCGGACGGCAGTCCGCGCTAGTGACGAAAGCAGCACGAAGGGTGCGAAGGCGACTAGCATATATACACAGGAAGAATGGAAGATTTGCTATGACTGTCCGATCAGGTCGAGTTATATACCGACCGAAAGGTATCATTAAACTTACAAGTGTGCATACTAAGACTTTTGAAAACTCACCTGGTTCGTGAGATAAACAGGTGTAAGTGGGAGGGGCAAAATTTTAATGATTGGAGCTAATGGGGCCGTTGGAGCCTTTCTGATTTTTTTTTTAATTTTTAACTATTCTAATCAAAATTATGCGTTGAATGACACCTCGATCATCAAAATCCGTCCGCTGGTTCAAAAGATAATTAATTTTGAAATTTTTAGTGGCCTTCCGAAAATGAGATGAAAAGTCAGTTTGTCTGTTTGTCTGTTTGTTTGTTTGGATCAAATCGTTGATTTAGCTTAAAAGTTTGAATGAGGACTTGTTCCCGATCAAAAATCTAGAAACGTTTGTTCTACGACTTTTTCGAAAAAAGCTAGTTTAGCGGGAAATCGCTAAAAACCGCTAAAATTAAAACCCTTATAGCAGTCAAACGATGAAAGCTACAGATGCGATCTATATATCGTTGAAAAGGTATTTTGAAGGGCTGTTATGCATACCTTTTAACTTTTTTTCTAAAGTACATAGGTAAATTGCTACAGGTGACATAAGGTATTTTCCCCCACATTTTGGCGGTTTTTGAGAAAACGCCGCTAAATTTCAATATGTTTTAGTTTGTAAAATTTCGCGTTTTTTGATATATGACACAAAACATTTTACCGATAGGTTTGGAAGATATAACCTATTAACTGAATATATACGTTTTACTTTGAATTGGAATAGGGCAGCAGCAACAAAGTGTCATAGCAGCCAGTTTGTTTGTTTGGATAGCTTAAATGTTTGAATGAGGACTTGTTCCTGTTCAAAAATCTAGAAACTTTTGCTCTACGACTTTTGCGAAAAATTGCTAGTTTAGCGGGAAATCGCTAAAAGCCGCTAAAATTGAAACCACCATTGCATCCAAACGATAGAAGCTACAGATGCGATCTATACATCGTTGAAAAGGTATTTCGAAGGGCTTTTTGCACTGCTTGCAGCGTAATGCGGAAATTACCTGTTAGCTGAATACATACATTTTACTTAGAATGGGAATAGGATAGCAGCAGCAAAGTGTCATAGCACCCAGAGTTTAAGAGTGCTGATAGCTTTTGCGCTGGGCATGTGTGTTTGTAAAGGGGACCAGTGTTGCCAGACAATTTTCTTTAGCTTGTACAAACAATAATCAAAGTTGACAAAGCTATACTGTCAAAAAATATTGCAATTTCAAAATTTCTGAGGTCTTATTCAAAAATTTCTGATATCCCACAAAAAAAACCTCTTTTCGAGGTAAAAGTCTAGTGACGAAAACATTTTCATGCCCCAAAATTTCTGATATCCAATTTTGTGACGAATAATATTAAGTTTTACATATAAATTATTTTAAGCAAAATTTTTGCATTCGGCACTGCGCAAAACAGTGAATGAGTTTTATTTGGTATGAAGAATTGATACATTTTAGCGCAATGTGCCGAGTGCCAAAATTTTGCTTAAAATAATTTATATGTAAAACTTAATATTATTCGTCACAAAATTGGATATCAGAAATTTTGGGGCATGAAAATGTTTTCGTCACTAGACTTTTACCTCGTAAAGAGGTTTTTTTGTGTATATACACACACACACTCTCTCGCATACACACACATTAAGACAGCTGTCTTGAGACGTCGTCATCTTCGTTTGCTTGAAGAAATCTTATTAAAAAATGCACACTGAGTGAAAATATGGTCGGACATGTTTGTTTGTTGTTGTTCGTTGTTGTTGTTTTTGCTGCTGCTGTTGTTGTTGTTGTAGTAGCGGCAGTCACCGTTGCAATCGCATAAATTACGGCCAGCAGCCAACACCAAACGCCTCCTCCCCCTCCACCCCCTCTCACACCATTCTCACCTTTTGCCTAATGCCTATTCGCTTCTCTAGTCTCCAGTCTCTCGTCGAAAGGGGCATTCGCCTTTTTAGCACCCAGAGATAGAGATGAAGTCGGAGCATGAAATGCGATTTACCGAGGCATTGCCATCATCATCAAAGCAGCACAGCAAACTTTCCAACACTCCCCCTATCGCCCTTCGTTTGTACTAAACAAGTGTGTGCAGTTGTTGTTGCTGCTGTTGTATCTGGGCGTTAATTTCACAAACGGGTTGTTAAGATAGTCACTAGTAAGTACACATATGTACATATCTTTAGTATTGCAAATCTTCACATAGTCTGGATAGTCACAGATACATTTGCATGTGGGTGAAGTATAATGGAAACAACTCCAGATTCCTCTCAGATATTGAAACTGTTGTGTTAAACAAAGAGGACAATTCAGTTGAAACCAAAACATAAAGAACACATAAAAGAGTTGGGATAATGGACGAACAATTTAAGAGAAACACAGGAATACTTTAAGCAGTGTACACATTTACTTTTAGTGCAAAATTGAAAAGATCAGACATACCTAAAACAAGTATATTAGAAACGAATTAAAATCAAATTTAATTTAATAATACATTCTTTATCGAATATTGTCTAATCACGATATGGTAAAAAAATTGGCAGACAATTTAAAGAAATGCTCAATATTGTTAGTATGTATATGTATAATAATCAGAGAGTAAAACTTGATTAGAATCAAAGTTAGAATGTAAAATTATATACGTTGTTAATATTTATTGAAAATCCAATTAAATTTTGAAATATAAATAATTTTAAAAGACTAAGAAAAGATTATCTTTATAAGATGTAAGCTTAAATATTCTTTTAGTTTCTAAATATTTCTAGCTTCGCTAACTTTTAAGTACGCTAACCTAAAGGCTCAATCCAAGTCAAGTTAAAATTTAAGAAATAGCAATTGGGCATATTTCATCTTCCACAATAATTCTGTCCCGTAATCTCTAATTATAATTATGGGCATTGGTTGGATGGGCCAGGGCCCTATTAATTAGCTAATTCACTAAGCTACACAATGCCTAACATGGAAATTACAAAGTTTTCGTTAATTGGTATGTTGCACGATACTTTTGATACACCTGCGTTGTTGTTGTAGTTGTTGTTGTTCTTGTTGTTGTTACTCTTGTTGCATGCAATTGGCCTGCAACAAATTTGTTGCAGCTGACGCTGCTGTAATTGTTATTGTTGTTGCTGTTGTATACGTCATAAGCCTCAACCCAAACAGTAACTACCTGTGGGAGTATGCATCTATCTCTATGGCCGGTGCAAAGCTTTGGCCAAAATTTCCCAGCACGTACAAACGTGTATAAACGTGGAGTATCTGGCATCGACAGATTTTCGGTCAAATGCCATTGGGCAGAAAGGGGGCCACAAGCAAGTTCGTGGTGGGCGTGGCGTGCGTATTAATTTACATGGCAACTCTGATGGAAGTTCCTCATATACACTACAACAAAAGGGGAAAGGTATTGCAATAAAGGGGGACAGCGGGATAGAGAAACAGCGAGTGTGCGTGATAGCGATAGCTTTACATTTTCATTCTGGGGCGCTTGGATCGGCTTTTATGCAACAGTGCGCATCAAACAGTATCTGACAACAGCACACTGTTGTCAGTGCCCACTCACTACTAAGGTTTCACACCAACACGGGAACAACGAGAACGTGAACAAGTATAAGGTGGAAGCATATGAAATTCGCTTTAAAAGGCATTAAAATTCATTTAGGTTGTCGTCTGTAAACACCCACGGGCCGTATACGTAATATGGAACACGGAACAAGGAGAACAGTGAGAACGCAGCCGCATCGATATTGAAATTTATGCTACAAGATTTAACTAATAATGCAGTTAAATCCTGTCGGAACAGCTGAGTACTCAATGGGCGACCATGGGCAAATGCGTCGCCAAGTTATAAGCAGATGTAAGTAAACCAATCACACGCTTCATAAGCTCAGCAGACGCGTCTGTGCGTAGGAGGAGAAAGAGAAGCGAAGAGCAGAGAAGAAGATATAGAAGGAAGCAGACAGTTTGGTTAAATGAAGGGAGGGCACAACAATTGAATAAGCGAGGCAATCAATCAAAATACAAAATCTATTAGGGAACAGCAACCAGAAGACGTAGGAAGATGTTGCCTAAAGGAACCTTCCACGCAGCGCACAGTGGGTAAGAAAAGTCAAAGAAACGGCCCAGAAAAAATATCTTCTCTTTATTTATATATTTTCCATGAATCCCTTTTGGAGTTTTTACATGATAAAGCTATCATTTTCTGATTTTTTTTTATATCCAACAAATTGTAATTTTTTATAGTTATAGTTAATTATAGCAATCAAAGCAGAGTTATAAAAGTGTGCTATAAAATATAATAAGCCACAATTTATGGTTAAAGTTATTTACATGAAATGGAACTAATTTTGGCCAAAGCACTAAAACTAATCGATCAATCGATAAATATAGAAAACTTCTCTCAAAGTTTTCCCATTGTGCGAATGGAAATGACGCACAGCCTAAGCCGCTAAACTGAATCCGGAGTGGAGTTCCTTACGCTGCCAGTTCAATTAGAAGGCGTTGGAAATCGCTTTTCTTTTTTACGAACGGAAGTGGAAAGGGCAGGCTTACTTCATTTTCATTGACTGTGTGCGGGGCTAATTCAAAAATGTTCATAAGCAAAGTAAACGACATTCTTAAATGACATAAATTAATAAATTTTTGCGAATGAGCGGAACACAAAGGAAGCATGAAAGAGGGACGAAGGATGGACAGAGGGAGTGGGGCGGGGAGAGTCTTGCGCTGAGTGCTAAAACAAAGTGCTTTCTATTTTAATTTATTAATTTAATGTACGCTCCAAAAAGGCAGCAGTAGCACTTGCACGATTTTCTCTCTCTTTCTCCCAGTTTCTCAACGTCTCTGTCACTCTTGCTGGGTCGTCCCGCCTGCCTGCCTGCCAGGCAGTTTCAATTTTTAATTCAATAAAGCGGCAACAATTTTTGCCTATTGAAGGCAGCTCCAGGCAGCTGACGGCTTCAGGGCCAGACCAGACCAGCCAAGACAGAGGACAGAGGTGGGCGGCATATTTAGCGTGACAGTCGTTTGGGCCATAAAGTTTAACAAAGCTGCCCCCGGCCAAAATGCCCTGTATGTGTGCTATTTTTGGACTGTGTTCCTCTGATAAAATATTGCGAGTACATTAAACATTAAATTTTTGGCAAAGAAGTCGTATGTTTCGGCAGAGTGAGATACAACAACAGTTATGTTGGGAGGGAATGATGGTAAACAAAACGGCAAAGTCATAATGCTTATTGGATTTGCGCTGAGGCAGAAAAATAATTAGGGAAAGGCCAACGAAAGGAATTTCAATTAAATTGGCAACAGCTAAATAAATATTAAATGCCATCTTAGATTATTATAAGAAACATAAAATGCAATGTGTGTGTTTGTGGGTGTGTGTGTGCTTGTTTTGGCCTCTTAAACATTTGTGGCTTCAAATAAATTTTTTAAAATTTAATTAAAAACCCGCGCGTTAAGTTACATGCAACAAGAACAACAACAATGGCCAGAAGCAACAAAAACTGACTGCATAAATAAGAAATTAGATTTTAATAAAGCACACATTTAGGCGCCGAGACGGCTCCCGATCCCGACCTCATCATAATGAAAAGCCGCACGGGTGCTGCCATTTCATTTTGCCTGGACAAGCCTTTTGGGACTTGGCAACTACGAAGGCTTTTGTTCAACAAAGTAAAGCCGTCTCTGGGTTTTCATCTGTTTCATTTTTTTCGTTTTTTTTCCATTTGGCCAGTTAAAAGTTAGCCTGGCCTAATGAAACTTGAGCGTGCGCTTAAGGAAAATACTTGAAATGCTTTTGTTCGAACTACACAAGAGAGCAGAAAGCAGAGAGCATTCTCATTCCTCTTTTCTTCTTTTATGTTTGTGTTTTTCGTTTTTCTTTCGTATTTTGGTAGCTGTAGGCGAAGTTCGTTGTTTGAAGAGCTTCAGCTGACCAAAAGATACATTTGAGTTGTGAAAGATACTTTTTCGGAGAACATGCGCATCTTAGATGTGTGATTGATGAATCGCTTGAAAAATGGCAAAGAACAAACAAGGCACACGTGAAGTTGATGATGTTGCCAAAAGTGGAAATGTAGAAATGGAACAAATGCCATTTCGAGAGCCTCTTTAATGGACTTACAATGATTCTGACTTAATTTCGGCTACACAAATACCAGATTTAAGCGATACATTAGCTTTCCAAGTATTAGTATGAGTGTGTGTTAAGCTTATTAACTTTAATAAAAATCAGTACTAAAAACTTTTCCTGCTTAATCCCAAAAAGGCCAAAGGGTTTTCAGGCTTTTTAAACGACTTAAATGCCAAACCACTTTATGTGTTCTGTCAACTTTATTCTTGGATAAAAATGATTTTTTTAAGCTAGTAAAAAACATAAAACATTTAAATAATTGATTCGTTAGTCGATTTATACAAGTTACACATAACCTTAAGCCCTGAACCCAAAACCCAACTACACAAAAAACTATTTCAATTCAAATAAAACTCAAAAGTTTGTCAAACAACATTTCATACAATTCTCACATTTTCTGGTGAATAAATAAATGGAAGTCTGCCACCGACAAAAAAGCCAAATAAAAATTAAAAATCCCTTCGGAAAGCCAACAGCATTCAACTAAACAACAGGCAAAACTGACGAAACAAAACAAATTCCACATAAAATTGGTTTTTAGAGCAGCAGACAGAAGTAGAAGGAGAAACAGATATAGAAACCAAACATAGAAAATAGACGAGTACTGAAAGCAATTATGCAATTTTTCGTATGATAGAAATCAGATATTCAAAAGGAGATTGTTTCTACAAATATCTTTTGGATATGTTTGCATATGAAAAATAAATCAATTTAGCTTAATTACAATAGAAAATGGTTGTTCGGATTGTAAATCAATTGAATCAAATGAGCTATCATTATTTACTGGTTGAGCTTGAGAAACACATGAAATCTCATGAAATCGCAAATAACAAATGCCCTGACATTTTATATTTCCCTTAAGTTGGTTTGTTTTATATCATGAAATCTTTCATATTCTCTGCAATTGTTGAGCTCAAAGTTTCTTGCACTTGCGAGAATAATGCAAACGTTCAAGTGCCACTTTCAGCTAGAGTCATTGAGCCACAACTTGTACACAGAAAATGGAAAATAGAAGAAGGAAAAATGTTAACAGCCAAGCAGTCAAGCAAACAGCAAACAGCAAACTGCACACATGAGTTGCAAAGCGAAATAAACAGCGTTTAGTGCATATTTAGTACAAGTAGCCAAGTTAAAACCAGCCCAAAAACCGGCCAGTAACAGACCCCCTCCCCCTCCTGATTCTTCTCCTCTTTCGCCCCCTTTGCAGCTGTGCTCTATCTCATCTGGTTGTTAGCAGGAAAAATGCATCAATGCATGCCGTAAAGAAAACAACAACCACAACAACAACAACAACGAAAAAAGGCCAAGACAACATAAAACACAGAAAAGAAAAGCGGCCAAACAGGCCGCCAGTCGACAGTAAAGAAAATGGCCAAACATGTTCGCTATGTTCTATGAATAACGACAACGGGCAACATCCAACAGAGTAGAAAACGGAGACAGAGATGGAGGAGTAGAAGAAGAAGGAGCAAGCGGTGAAGGAGGATGAGGCATTAACAGCAACAACAAAAGCTGAAAACTTGGCGTGCTTGTTTGCCATCATCGTCATGATGATAATCATTATCATCATCGTCATCATCTGTAAAAGGAACCGCGAGTTGTATGCAGTTTTTCACTGCCATACAACATGGATAGAGATAGATAGATGGAGATGGAGAAACAGAGAAACATGTTTTTTAGCATTGCAATTTTACCTTGCCAACAACCAAATATGAAACGAAACCAAGCCAAAAAAATAAAAAAAATGAAAAAAACAAGGGTATAAAAAAGAAAAATAGAAAGAAGAAACGCAGATACATCCGCCGAGTGGACCGCATATCAGTCAGTCAGTTACTCACTCACTCATTCACTCTCTCACTCACTCATTCATTCACTCATTCAGTCATTCAAGTCAGCGTTTGCCGCAAAAGCCTTCAAAGGTATTATGATAAACTCAGCCAGAGCTCAGAGCTAAAAGCACAACAAACTTAGAAACAGACCAAGTTACTTACAACATGCAACATGATGCACATGCACCCACACCGACATACACACACACACAACATGTGCAACTACACACAATAACATGGCAATTAGAAACAGCAAGAAGTTTGCCACAGGTCAACAGAGAGATGGATAGAAAGAAACAGAGGAAGAGATATTGTGAGAACAAGCAACCATCAGGTAGTCCCAACCGAGCCAGGCACGTAGAATAGTAGTTGCATTACATTCAAGCTGCTTCCCACACCTCCCCCTTGTCCCTTGCCTCTCCCTCCCTTAGACACACATGTCCAGCTTAGCTCAACTTAAATTCTGTAGGCGGACTTTAAGTTGTGGCTGGAACTCAAGTACTGATAAAATGTTTCCAAAATGTTGAACAGCAAGAGCAAAAATGTGTTGAAGCAACCAAACTTCTTGTTAGATAAGAAGACATTAGAAACAGTCAAAGAAATTCAATGAACTATTATGTGCGGGTCCTTTTGTGTTTAATATTTTAAAACTACATCTGTATTTAACATCTTTAAGATTTTTCCTAACTTAACTTTTTAAGATATTATTTCGATTGTTTCATTAAATGTTAAAAAGAATTCAAAAAAATTTGTATTGAAAAATGGTTAAATTTCGATTCTCACGTAATTTACATTTCTACAATCTAAAGTAATCTATAAGAAAAATGTAAAAAATCTCCGAATCCGATAAATATTTTGAATTTGTACACTTTTACTTCATTAAAATAAAAAAAAAATGATATTACTTAGAGTAGAAAAACTAATCAAATTTCCACCACACATATGTAGCTATGGGTACAATAATTTAATGTAAAGGAAATGGTTCAAAATTAAAAAAATATATGATAATGTCCGTGAACAATTAAAAAAAATTGCAAACTTATTATGTTCCTATAAATATATAAATAGTTGCTACTAAATTCGTTGGTCCTGAACTCACTTTAAAATTGACTCTTACGACCCACATCAAATTTATAAGTACTCTTCCAAGCCTAGAAAAGCTTGATGTACATCCATAAGCCAAACTTTCAAGTCATTTTAACGCTGCGTAGGCGGTCGAAGAATCTTGTTGCCAAATTGAGCGCCCACATTAATTAAATTTTGCACTAGTTGGTGAAAATAAAAACAAAAACAACTGAAAAAGGGAGACACCGCTCAGCTTTAAAGAGGAATTTAATTATAGCGAAATCACAGTGGCGCAGTGAATAAAATAAAAAAACAATATTAAATGCGAAGTACTCGTACTCAACGCGCTGTGAAAACCATGAGGCACTGCAGCCAGAAGCTAGACCCATTGGTAATGGGGGACCAGGGAGGCGGACGGTAGCCAGAGAGGTTGAAACTCAAAGGCCGCCTACAGTCGTTGCTCTGTTCCGTTGCATGTTGTTGTTGTTGTTGTTGCAGTTGTTGTTGTAGCTGCTTTTCTGCTTTTCGCTGTCGGGTTTAATGAACGGAAATCTCTTGCAAATATTCAATTGCTATACACAGCACTGAAGCGCAGCCAGTACACACACACACACACACACACACAGAGCACCAAGTGGAGTGTGCATGAAGTATGTTTATATGTATGTACAAATACATATATTTTACATATATACATAAAGTCCGCATACGATAGGCTCCATCCACACTCAGTGGAAGTCAACAGACAAAGCGCATGTCGAGCAGCCAACAACGATAAGCTGATGATGATGATGAGGATGACGATGATGTTGTGAACGATGGCGATAATGACGATGATGCACCAACAAATATGCAATGTGCGTTACGTTACGTTGCCTTAACTCCAAAAACGATAATCAAGTTTGATAATGATGATGATGTTGCCCTACGGCTGCCAGACAGGTTGCTAGCCAGCTCGCCCGGTTTTTTGCAATTATTTGAAGTAGTCAACGGCAACACAGATTTCCCACAAAATAGAAAGACAAAAAAAAACCAAGAAAATCTATCTGCAGTCATACGAAATATTGAATACCCTTTACTAAGTTTGAGTATGATTTTATTTGCCCAACAACAGATATTTGTTAAAGTTTATACTCTAGGAAATGTCATTACCAACAGATGTACATGTAGATACATACATGTACTTTATGGAATCAGTGACAACTTCTTAGTGTCATTGTCCACTTTTCGACAAAATAAAAAAAAAGAAGAGGCAAATTGCATATAAACTGAAGCCCGGGCCTAGGCCTAATGCCAAAACATATTTATAGGCTCTGCTATTCTCCGCTTTCCTCTCTCCCTCTCTATCTCTCTATCTACTCATCTCTTTGGCTGCAGCACACACATTTGCAATATTAATAATCTGCTGCCATTGAAAGCCATACAAGGCGCGACGGCGACGACGACGACGACGACGCTGCCGTTGTACGTGTCAACATTCGACGCTGGCTGCGCAGTCGGCTTCGACGTCGGCGTCAACAACGACTGCATGCGCGACGACGCATATAAATTTCGTGTTCTTTTTTCTTTTTTTTTTGGAGTGGTCTAGGAACTTTTGCGCCATTGCGAGTGGCATGCAACGACAACAACAACAACAGCAAAATATACTTATCTGGCAGGCAGTAAACGCAGAAAAATAAAGAGCGAGGGGGGTTTGAAAGGTAAAGAGAGAGCGAGAGAGATAAATAGACCTGGCGAAAAACGACACAGTGGTGTCGTCGTCGTTGTGGGGACATAAATAAAGACAGCGTGGGAAACGATGTTATGGAAAACCATAATGATAACGACTTTCAAACGGAACCGAGCCACTAAAAAGTAAAATTAATCTATTGAAACTTAAAAAAAAAAATAAACAAAATAAACATCAGTTGTTAAGAAAGGTCGTAGCTGAAAAGGTAAATTATAAAGCGTGGAAAAATTTTAAGAATTAAGAATTGAAAGATCTTCGAGAAAGTCTAATTAAGTTTCTCCTGGAATATATCAACTAATAACTCAGAATAATCTTAGATCAGTAATAGAGCAATTCAATCTTTAATTTGTTCAATTCTGCAGAAGAAACTCATTTGAGATTTTTAAGAAAATCTGTCCTTTAAAATATGAAGATTTTATATTAATTTTGTTCATATACGCAAAGTATTTATTTTAAGTTTGTAGCATTTTTAGACTTTAATAACAGAAACCTTTATGAAGATTTTATTTTACTTGCTTGACTTTTAGATAATTTAAATCTTCAATTTTTAGTTACTAAGCAATCTTTAAATATGAAGCTTTAATGATCAACTTATTCAGAAATAGAAAACAGTTTAATATTTAAATCGTGTCATTCAACCACAAAATATAAAAAAAAAAAAATAAAAAAAACTGAGAGCTTTTTAGATTATAAGATGCATTATAGCCTGTACCACTGTGCGATTACCGCAAAAATGCCTATGTTTCGTCTGGCTGGACCCCACAGAGACAGAGAGAGAGAGAGAAAAAAAAGAGTAAGAGAGAGAGAACTGCCTTTCCATTGGCCTGGCCTTTGTCTATTGTGCTGACTACTCCTTGTGGCATTGCATTGAGTGCACAACAAATATTGTCGCCGGCTAGGTCGGGAAATCAACGCACTAAGCGGGAAGAACTAACCTCTCGCCCCACACTCTCCCCCTGTCCCGTTGCTGAAACCACACTCGGTCGACACCACCAGCACCAGCACCGCCATCGTCACCACAGTTGCCGGCGGCCGGCGGCACAAAGTAAATAGTAAACAAAAATAGTTTGCAAGCCAAAGTAAAAATGCAAAAAGAAGTCAAAGAATCGGCAGAGAGGCAAAAGTAAAAAGCAAAACACATGAACACAAGCACAAGTAAATAAAAATAATAAAAATAGCGTAAAATGAAAATAAAATGCGAAACAGCTTTTGTTGTTGGCCAGTTGAAATGAAATTAAAGCTACTAAAAATGCAGCCCTGTGTCGTTGCGGGGACTTACAGTCAGTGCTCGTAAGTATATGCACTTAAATATGTACATATAGGTATTGTACATACATACTATACTTGCAATACAACAATATATATATAGTTGAGGCACTATATATAGCGTATTTTATAAACTGATTAAATGCATGGCATGCATTGCGATAGGCCCAGCACAGCGAATACTGCGAATGAGCGACAACTTTGACGACGTCGTCGTCGTCGTGGTTCGAATAGGCCCATAAATTGATAAGCAATCTGTTCGCAAGATTAACACTTGTTGGGACAGCTAAAGGGCGGTGGACCGATAGAAGGGAAGCTCTGTAAATAACAACAATTGTTAAGCACATGAATAAATATTTAATAGTCTGATTGAGTTGGCGATAAAAATGTAGTAACATCAAAAGTTGATGTACGAGTATACTCGTATGGCTAATTACATTATTCACTGAATGTTGATAGAGGGTTACCCGAAAAAAAAGAAAGTGATTTATAATTCACATACTCTATGATTGACTAATGATCATGGAAAACAAGACAATGTCTAGTATTCATTATCCTACGAAAATTAAACCCAAAAATATAATATACCAGTTATTATTAGAATTCCTATAATGATTTTGAAAATGGTATATAATTATGGTTAAGTTTATAGTTAGAATTTTCATACTTGGGAAAACACTGTGAAGAATCTAAATAAAAATTCAAACATAATTATATGCAATAAATCTTTTATCAGAAATTGTAAGCAATTTTTCCAGTTCGTAGAAAGCACGTAAAAGAATAAATATAAAACTACAATTATTGTTAAAAGTCTTTTACAATATTCCATAAATAATTAAGTTCTTCGTTAGAAATTGTAAACGATTTATTCAATTCATAAAAGTCAACAAGAAATGAGTTAAATCGCATGGCTTTTAAAATTATTTTCGTATTATTTGCCTTATCAATGTCAATATTTACTTTCGATAAGCTTAAAATATCCACCGATACAAGATTTTTATCTACACAACAATAAATGAATATGAAGTTCGTGTTCGCACAGCACGTGCTTTCAAAATAAAATGGAAACAAATTGGCAAAGTAAAATGATACAGCAAAAGAAATATCCAATCAGAAAATAAAACATAAATCACTGAAAGGTCAATTGATTGACCTTGAGTAACAGTTACAGCTACTGTTACACACGACTGACCCAAGACTTGCCCTACCCTGACCCCCTCCCCTCCCCACCCCACTGTTTAGAAAAATCGCGAAAAGCGAACCAAACATTTAGCATAAACAAATGCCAAGCGAGCCGTATATAACAACAAGAAACCGATTAACAAATTGTATGTGTAAAAATAAAACAATATCAAAATGCAACTGAAAGCGGATTTCGAAAACAGAGGCAGCAAAAAATACACATACACGTATATAAACAGACAGAGACTTGGCGGAAGACAGAGAGAGAAAGAGAGGTGGAGAGTAAGAGTAAGAGAGACACCAGAGCAAGCGGGCAATGAACGCTTGATATACGCAAAATGAAAAGGCAAAAAGTAAACCGAACAGAAAAAAATACGTACATACGTAAAAAAAAAAGTAACCAACGGAACGAAAAGCACACACAATCTGCCAACGCAGCTGTCGACTTCGACGTCGCTGCACATTTGCCGGGGCAAAAATAAAACGAAAACGAAAAAAACAAAAAAGGAATTAAAAATAAAAAAGAAAAAGTTAAGCATTTGATTGAGTTTGCGATAGAAAACGCACAATGAACCTTTAACGTACTGATAGATACTTTATATTTGAGATGTGCATAATTTACACACCGTTTGTACTTCTTTCTTTTCTTATTCTTTTCTCTCTCAGGTATCACTGGGCGGATGAGTAATATTGAGCGGATATTACGTATACAACACGTGCACGTGCAGCTTGTGCCTTTACCCTATGACCGATAAATATCATAGTTCAAATAATAGAATGATATTTTGTTACACGACTGAATGAAGACCTTGGCTTGGCCCATTTTAAGTATCCAATTACAAGTGCAGCAACAACAAATACAGCATCAATAACAACTGCACTTACAGATAGGAGCCCTTAACTTATGCACATTGCACTCTACCTGTGTGTGCGAGTGCGAGTACGAGTGTATGTTTGTAAAAGTCAAACTATCAATTACAATTATGTGCACAGAACGAGACGGTCGTGCATTGTGTGGATACTCTCGTACTTGTAGATACTTGTTGTTCGTTACTCACCAGCCAGTTGACTATACAAAACAATTAGCTGAAGCTCAAGCAGAGGCTGCTAAACAAATGTGCAAGCAGGCAACAATCACCAAAGTCTCAAACGCCAAAGTAAATCTCAGCGTGCACAGCGACAGAGATCGAGATACAGAATAGAGCGAGAAGGCATGTGCCAATTTGGAAAAACGAGATGTGCAATACATAAAGAACACACATACAAAGGGTTACAGCTGCATATACTAAACGTATAGATGCAAACAGCCACAGATATAAATCTATCTGCACATATAGACATAGACAAATAGGTGAGTCGACAAACTACAAAGTACATAGCGGACTCTGGGTCGCCCCACGTCTCTCGCGTCCTCTCTCGTTTGACCCGAACTACAATAGCCCAGCCCCAGACCCAATTCCAGCTTAACTCAACTGCAGCACACAATAACAATAACAATAAACAATAACAATGCAAAGGCAGACAACTGTTTTTTTTTTTTTTAAATGCACTATCAAAGTTAACAAGATTGTAATACGTTGTACAATGAGAATGCATCGAATTTACTGAATAATGAGAGGAAATTGCTAGGCCAAAAAGTATAAGTGAATAGATGATGTAAAGAATATGATAAGAACAGCAAGTAAAAGTTATTTGTGGCATCAATTCTAATTTAAAATTCTTTTACAAGATTTCAATTTCTTTTTAATTTCATTTTAATAAAAAATAAATTAAACAAAATTATAAAAATAAATGTTATGGCTAGGGTAAACAACCTTCGACATGAGATGAAAATGAACTCGTTGAGAGCAAAAATCAAAGATAAAGCAACCTAGAAAGAGAGAGAGAGCGAGCGAGAGAGCTTTGAGAGGTAGCTGCAATTTCGCTTCAATGCATTTATAAGATATTGTATCTGTATTGCAGTGATTGTCTGCATGTGTGTTTGTTACGTCTATGTATTGTATGGATGAAAATAGACAAGCAAAACTTGTACTGGATGCTGTGGCCGTAGCTGATTGACAGTGGAACAACTTGACAGGCAGGCAAGCAGGAGATGTGGTCGGAACGGAATGGGACAGACGAGCATCTATGCAAACGCCATGTTGCAAAATGTTCGCCCCTCCCGCTCAGCGATAAGATAAGAACCAGTCGCAGATACGTCCGTTCTCATACACAGTGCAGCATCAGCAGCAGAAACATCAGCAGCAGCACCATCCGCAGCGCATCCAGTGAAAAACATTGACAACTTTTCTATTAACGCAATACTGGAAATAGTGAGTATCGCTCGGTCTCTTCGCCATTGTATCTACACAAAGAAATTGCACAAATATGGGTAGAGAGAGTAGAGACCAAGAGGCTGAAGAGGCTGTGCAAAATGCAATGAGGCGACATATACACAGATAGAGAAGGCTGCAATTGATTGCAGCAAAAGTTAAGTAGATTATGATGGAAAACTTTTAGACAGAAAGACAGACAGACAGAGAGACAGACAGACAGATTCAAACGAATGGACCAGAGACTGAATGACTGACATGATACAAGAGTTTGCTGCAGCTGCTGCTGCTTCTGTTGCTGAAACCGCAGCTCAGCTCAGGCTAAGAAAAGTTTTTATCCCAAGCATGTGGTGCACTGAGAGTTGCAGTAACTACTTATACTTATACATACATACATATATATAGGGAAAAACTAGTTTTTCCAATTGTGCACAGTGCAGAAAAGAAAGCCAGAAGATGAATTTTCACTGCTACAAGGCTGTCAGCGTTTTATGATATTTATTTGCGAGAAATAAAATTTATATGCTTTTAAATGGCAGACCACATCCCCAAGGCAGTGATTGAAGACCAACCAAAACGAACGAAAAAATAAAACCGAAACAGAAAAGAATAGAGGAGAGATGAAGAGTAGAGAGGAGCATAACGAACTGTTAGCGGGTAGAAAATAATCAACTTCCTTGACAGCAGCACAATTTTTAAGTGGTCCAAACGCGTTAAACGGAAATTGTTAGTAGTAACAGTAACTAGTTATAATTTTTTTTTTTGGGTCGATTGTTGGTTAAATTGACCAACTTACTGACTAATTGACTGGCCTAAAATTGAGAGAAGCAGAAGTTCACTGAACCGGAAAGCAGTCTACTTTAGTAGGAGAATATTTTAAAAAGTAAAGTTTGTATTTGGTATTTATTGATCAATATGGCAAGCTTAAGGGTCGAAATTCACTAGAACAATAGCTTAAGAAGTACGAATGAGAATACATATCGAATAATATTAAATGTTGTAATCTATTTTTTTTAACTTGAAATTGAAAGACCAGCTGAAAGTAAATAAATTCATACACTGATTCAACACTTTTTCAACATATTTCTCACTTTAAGTTGGTTATAATTATAATTTTAGCTTAATTAAATAATTGATGACTAATAAAGCATACCAGGGATTAATTGCAGAACCAATTGCATCGAATTTTACTTTTAGAAAGAATAGAACTTCATAATTCTGTAATGTATTTTTCAATTCGTTTCTCGCTATGCTAATTTCCTCTGATTCATTGAACTCATCTGATGGATTGACCAACATAATTAGATCCAATGAGGTCGATCTCTCTTTGTCTGCCGCCCAGCATGAAATTCCACTCGATTTTTACTGTAATGATCTGATCATGTAAAAGAATCGTTTTTATAAGTCTCATAGATTAACTCATTAAACGATTTGTTGATAGCTTAATGCAAATCAAGTAGATTGATGAATGCTTAACTAATCGCAAAAACATCTGTTCGACAGCGGCAAGTTCATTTAAATATTGCTACCTGGAAATCGATTCACCCACCCAGGTCGTTAAGTTAGTTTTATGGCCAACACATTAATAGCAAAATGTGTTTAAACTTACACAAAAAATTGCCGTGAGCCTGTTAAATTGGTTAAGAAGAAATCAATGCATAGAACACGTACCTGAAATGAAAACAAAGAAAACAAATTGGTAAATATTAGTTTAAAATCTAGTTTTTGTATTTTTATTTGTATTATAAAAGCCCCGCCTCAAAATGGGACAAAGCGGAAAAAGAACTGAACTTAACATATTTTGCATATTTGAGTATTGTTTGCACATTTCAGATGAACACATTTATATTATATCAAATCATAAAATGCACTCAACGAATTCGAAAATCAAATAATGAAAGATGTTCTTCAGTATATAAACAGATGTTTTGGTAATTTCACAAATATCGAATTGTTACTCAAAAGATTTCGATTATTATTTTATTAATAAATAAAGTTCATAAAAATGTGAAAAACTACTTGTAAATTGTGTGCAGTATAAACAAGTGAAATGAATTTTCCCAGCTGTTGCTGCTATTTACTCGTATAAGCAAATCCAAAAGAATGAAAATTCTTCACTTGTTTATAGTACATTGAACAGGAAATGGAAAATTACGCTCTGTCTTTGGGTCTTTGGAGCATAAGGAAATACGCAACGAAATCGGGCAATTTCTATGCAGATGATATTGAACCGGTACCAGTACCACGGTACCTATTGATATTTAGTAGTTTTGTTTTGTTCTGTAAAGTTAACGAGAGACAATCAGTTCAAAATTGATGCTGAAACGGAACTGGTAGCCCCAAAATAAGTAAACCGGCACAGCAGGTAGTAGTCAACTACGTCAGAGTCTGACTTTGAGATGAGAATGACTTTTGAGTTGCTATTCAAAAACAAGATAGACCGGCAACCGGACGCTTTTCTGACTATAAAAAGAATTGATGCTCGACAATACTCGCAATATACCACTCCAAATAGGTCAACACATAGCTGAGAATCTGAAGTTGAAGAAATCAAAAAAATCAAATCGAAAAGCATAATGTTTTAATCGCATGTCTAACAAATTCTTCATTTTTGACAAATTATTGCTCCCGCTTTTTATTCCAAACAAAAGTTAATGAACTTGGCATCTGTCCGTCCACACAGATAGAGAGAAAATGAAACAGATACAGAGCGTGCGAGCAAGCGAACAACAGAACCAGAGCTAATGATAATAACATAACATACAAACAATGTACAAACAACAACAAACTGCGGCTATGAATGAAAATGGCAACACAGCTGCCAAAATGCTTTAAGCAATACAACTACATAAACCCTAGTTAATAGCAACAACAAAATATCATTAAAGCCATATAAACAGAGAGATTGATGCAGTGAGAGCCAAAACGAGAGAAAGAGAGAGAGAGAAAAAGCGAACGAGTCACATGGAAACAAATGCTGGAACAATCTCATTGAGCGTCATATCAAATGTAAAGAGATTAAATAGCAAGATAGAAAACGAGAGAGAGAGAGAAACGGAGAAATGACTCTGGTCAGTCAGTGCGTCATTATCTTGCACCACAAATTGTTGAAATTCAAACAAAATACAATAAACAAAATATGATTCGACTCTCCCACAGACAAATGCCAAGAGATTGCGAATTGGCGCCAAATACTTAATAGTTATTGGTTGCTAAGCTACACGACTTAAGACTATCTAGAATTATAGTCAGAATTTTAATTGATATATGTATTTATATAACGGTGTATTTATAGTTGGCAACATGGGATTATAATACAATCGGTTAACGGGTGTTGTGAACATTGTTGTTAAATTTCTCATCAAATTGTATAGGTAGAAAATTTTGATATTCTTGATTAACCCGCCAGCTCATATATAAATAATTCCCTTTCATCTATTGATTTACTCAAAAAACTCAACTCAATTACTAGCAATTGAGATAATTCACTTTTTCTAAACTAACTATACAATTCGATCAATAAGTTCCAATCAACTGATTGATTGAAGATCAACAAACTTCAACAGATACGCCCCGTTTGAGGCAATTTTTGAATATGAGCAAAAAATAACAAAAAATATATCTGTATGTATATTTGTATTATCTTTTGACTTTTGATTTCGATCAACTTGTTGTGTATATAATTAACTTGTAGTTAAAATGCAAACCAGATTAGCGCCTAACTTAATTTGCATAAACAAAAACAAATAAATAGCAATAAATATTAACAATGCGAACAAAAACATATAAAAAAGAATACATTTATAAAAGCAACCAAAATGTGATACATTGACATTTGGACTAAAATAATAAGCATGAAAAAATAATAATTTTGAAAAATAGCAATAAAATTGAACCAATAAAAGTTTAAAGGTTAATACGATTTTTGAGTGTTCAAATAAAAGGCATTTCAGTTATTGACATCCAACGGATGCACAAGACAAATTGGAATTTCCTTGGAAGAAAAATCTATCGAGTTTTTTTATACCAAATAAGGTGACTCAGCAGCCGACGGCAACTGAGCTGAAAAGGAAAAGCTGTTTAAAGCAACTTCGGGGGACGGCAATGGAAAAATCAATGGCTCTCGTTTTGGTATTGATGTCTTGCCTTTCTGGCAAACTTGCAACTTGACGTTGCATTGTAATTAGCAAAACAACAGCAGCAACATCCACACCAACAACAGCAACTGCAACATCAACCAAAGCAACATTAACAGCTGCAGCTATCTGGGCCTAAAGATTCCTAGAAATAGTCATGAAATTTAACTGGTTAAGGGGTTAAGGGGAGTAGAGGAGTTACAACTGATTGCAGTAGATGGATTGATGTTGCTGTTGCTGCTGCAAAACGCTTGGGTTAATAAGGTAAAAATAGATCCATGAATTAATGGAAATTTGCTGCAATTTTGCAGACGCATTCATCAAATTGCATTTATCGTCGGTTTCGCGTGTTTTCGATAAACGACCACGATTATTATTTCACATTTGCAGAGTCACAAATGAGAGATACCTGATGATGAGTTGCGCTATCATTTGCCAGCTGCAACTAATTGAAATAAATTGATCTATCCATAGATCTAAAAGCATTGCAATATGCAGACTCCAGTATATCATTATGTTCTCGGTGGCTTTGATGTGAAAAGGAAGTTAACAGCAGACTAAAGATTGAGATTGTCAGACCATTAAACCAAATAAACAACGTCATAAAAAAACAATTGGATATTCTTGTATTGGCAATAGCTAACCTGTTGAAACTATTATTCTTGGCTTGTTCTTTTGGAAAATAAAATCTTAAACCATTAACCATTTGACGCTTCTTGATATCTTAAATTAAATACAATAATTATTTCCAAAAATAAATATAATACCTTTTTAACAGTGCCAACTTTTAAACTTAATAGTTTAATTATAATCGACACCCTCAATTGATTATTGGCTAATTTTCGACACATTCTGATACAACTTCTTTCTATTCTCATTTCTTCTGTCTTCATTTTTAGGGAGCCCACATGTTTTTTTTTAGTTGAGCACAATTGTAAGCCTCTTGAATCGTTAGTAACTTCCTGTGGGTTTCTGTTGTTTCCCTTATGCTCCCAGACAGTTATGACTGACAAATCTGACAGCTGTGGAGCTTCTTCCCTTCCATTCCCTGCTTTTGCCTGAACTTGACAAAAAGCCCTCCTGAATACATATACTCACATGTGTTTGTATGTATGTATATGTAAGGCTTATGGCACGCATCATATGCTCGCGACAAAAAGGAAGAGAGGTGGCAATGGAAACCCAAGCCCTGATAAAGCTCCCAGCGAACGGGGCAGTCATTATCAAAGCCCTTCAAGGTCCCCGCCTGTCTCACTCATTCCCAGGGAGAACATCTGCTATAGAGATTGTATTTTTTTTATATATTTACGACACACACGCACACGCATAGCGTGTGGCACTAGATAAGAGTAAGAGAGCAAGATAGAACAGAGCGAAAGAGAGGGGAGCTCATATATATTATGTAAATTACGAGCACAGAAACCACTCTGCAAGTTCAAGTCCTGCCAAAAATGCCGTCGTGCAAATGCCATAAATAAATGGTTTCGTTTACGACTCTGGACATTAACCTGTTAAATTTCTAATGTGTGCGAGTCAAGAGTGTCCTCCTTCTCCTCCTGTGTGCCTCCACTCCACAATTCCACAACCAACGCAACCACTCACACACACAGCGCTTGGCAGGCCAGGACAGGAAGGATAGAATCGGACAGTCAGTCAGTGAGCAGTGAACAGAGCCCGCAGTTATCCCGGCAAACACAACGTGACCCCTTCTGATCCACACTCTCCACCCACCTACTTCCCACCTCCTACCCCGTTGAGGTTGTTGCTTTTCCGGCCGCAAATAGCCAACAAGCAGCAACGTTTTGCATATTTAAGCAGTCAGCAGCAGCGACCTGACAGCCAGGATAATCTACCATACTAATGTGACCAAACCAAACCAGTATCAGTACCAGCAACTGAAAGCTGAAAGCTGAACCAGAGCGCGCTAACGAAACTTCGACTTCTGCTTCAAATGCGGTTGCCAGTACACTGTGAGAAATCACCAAGATCAAGGATTTTGACAATACAAGTAATACAAGCTTTTATTTATTTTTATATTTTTAGTCGTTAAAGTAAAATTTTCTGATAAATAAAATGCTTCTTTTATTGTATCATATCTAAAAATAAAAATTCGTTCGTTTTAACATCTTTTTTTTAACAGTGTAAAAAACACAATTCATGATTAAAATCAGAATTTTCATGGTAAAACTAATATAGAAATTATTGAATAAGAGATACAACAGTTTTTTTAAGTGAATTAGGATATAACCAGAAAGAAATTATAGTTAACAAAACAATAAAAATTCACAGTTAAAGGCAAAATTATTTTTTAAGATGAAATCAACTCAAATGATTTCAAATGTCAATGCAAATTAGTGGGAGACAGAAAACATTTTGAACTAATTTATTTATTGAATAAAATGCAAATCATTAGTAATTTTATAGAAATTTAAAAAAAAACATTTTTTTTGGGACTCCGAGAATCTGTACGAAAAATTAAATCCTTTACATTTTTGGAACAAAGTATAAAAATATTAAATTTTGAGATAAGATTACTTATTATTAAAAAAAGAAGAGTTTTGACTTTGAGTTAAAGTCAATTTAATACAACAACCAATCGATATCATTAGAATTAAACCATTCTTCCTGTATATATTGCTTGTCGCCTTTTGCACCCTTCGTGATGCTTTCGTCACTAGAGTGGTCAGCCGTCCGCAGTGATAAGAAAGACTTATGTAACTCATAACAATTTTACTGCAGTAGATAAAAAAAAGTTCCTCTACTTAGATCTTAATAAATTTAAGTGAACAAAAAAATCGGAGCTTCAATTTAATTTTTTTTTTTAAAGAATGCGAAGCCGGAGATATTTCGCTCGGTGTAAGTAGCAAAAAGGGGGATTCCCGGGTGTGCTTGTGTGGGTAGGTTGGCCACAAAATCAATAATGATTACATTTGCGTTGCATATTTCACCAGCCCAGGGGGAGATTTGTTTCTGGTAGCCGTCTAAATGACATTTGCGAGCCTACGACGATGACGATGACGACGACGACGACTCGACCGGATGGTAGAAGGCAGCGCCAATTGTTAGCAGGTCAGGTGGTTTGATGGCTGGTGGTGCTTCCAGATGGTGGTGCAATTGGTGGTCGTCTCTGCCCGGAGAGTGTGAAAAATGCAGCAAGCAAAACACAAAAGACAAAAGACGGAAGGCGGTTAAGTGCTCAGAGCTGGCAACAATAAAGCCTACGCCCACCTCTCTAAATAGAAGAAGGTGTGGGAGAGAGGATGCAACCAATGGGGAGAGGGGAAAGAGAAGAGGGTATCCACTCTAGTTCTGAGCTCTGCTCCATGAAAACGGGTTGAGTACTTTGCGCTGTGGGGCTTCGAAGCAAAAGAAATGCAAAAGCAAGAGGAAACTGCAATAAGTGGCGCGCAGGGTCAACAGTAAAAGGGGGGCTGGTAAGGTGGAGAATGGGGAAAAGGCAGACAAAGAGGAACGCCACTCAATGCAGCGACGACGGTGACGGTGACGTTGACGTTGGCGACGCAGTCAACGGCCTACAGACGACGACGGCAATGAGTAGAAAATGAAGAAAAAGAAGCACGAACGAGAACGAGAAGAAGAATAAGAGGCGAGGGTGGTGGCGGTGGCGGTGGCTGGAGGGGAGTGCAGACTAAGACGAGACTAAGCTCAAGTCCAACCAGTTAGAAATTGCAGCAGAAAAATGCAACAAAGTACAGCTACCAATCTGATAGCATACCTTCCCCTCTCTGGCTCTCTGTATCACTGTGTTTGCCCCTCTTCCTACACACCGAAGTCCCCTCACACGTTTTATGCTTGTTTGGCAGGTTGAAATTCAACGCAGCAGAACGAACGAAGCGACAGAGCAAAGTAAATGAAAAAATAGCAAAGAAAATGCACACAACAACAATAACAACAACATCAACACAGCAAATAAAAGGCCAGACAAAAAGAAAAGCAACCAATGCGACGTGTGCATCAAAAAAGCACAAAATAGGCACAGTGCGAAAAATGTGCAGAGAGCAGCAGCAGAGCGCAAAGTAGAAAATGCAACATAAAGCAAACGCCGAAGCAATTGCAACTGAGCGCAGTGTTAAGAAGAGGACCAAAACAACAACAAAAACAGCAGCAGAAGCAAGAACAGAAACTACAGCTAGTGAGTCCGGGAGATAACTGGGCGAGACAAGTGGCTACATATCATGCACATAACAGAAATAGATAAAAGTAGTAATGAACATGTGGATTTTTAAAATGGCAAAATTAAAAACAAATATGTTGATTTTCATACAATTTTTCTAATTTAAAATAAAATAAAATGTGATTTTATACTTATTTATTGATTTCATCAATTTTTAAAACTCATTAAATATTTCAACAATTTAAATGACAATCCCAACTCTAGTGAATTTCAAAGAATTATCGATGTGTTTACGTCATTATATTAGAAGTTTTAAGCACATACAAATAAATAAAGCATGCAAAAATTAATGACTGTTATAGAGTCAATAAAAAGTTTGACAGGTTTTTAAACAGAATCGGAAATAATTTGCAACCTGTTTAGTATTTTTATGAATAAATGATGTTAGAGATACTAAATTTATGCTCACCTATTATGTTTAGGAACATATAGATCACTTTGCTAAAATATAGATATTAACAAAGAAACAAGACTAAGCTGTTTTTTTAAATTTTAAATTCACAACTCTGGCTCTCCTTCAAAAAAAAACTTAAAAGAAAACCAGAGTGAGCCCTTGGAAACAGTATAAAAAAACTTAAAATCTTACTAAGTTAAACATGTTTTATGGCAACAATTGCTTAATAATTAATAAATAAAAAAGCATACCTAATCTTACTATACATAATCTGTAGTTAAATTGATCATTAAACGAGATAAACTCGTCGAGCTGCCAAATCTTTTAGTTTTAGGTTGTTTTTAATCGTCACAAACTTGAAATTACCCATCCCAACTTTCGCACTTCTAAAAATACGAAATTTGCTTTTATAATCACTCGATATTATATAATGAATAAATGTATGTATTTGAATATAATTGTTCTTGAAAGAGTTTCGAGAACTAGTTTTTGTTCTTCCCATTTTAAGAGATTTTTGCATTCAAGTTGAAACTGATTTCAGACTGTACAGAGTTCTTAAAACAAAACAAATGAGAATTTCACAGATTTCTGGTTTTCAAGTCAGTGTCAATATGTGCAGATGTGTGTGTGTACGTGCATTCGTTTATTGTTTGTTTGTATGTCGACGACACTTGATGTTTAACCAACCCAAATTTTGTGAGCGTGCCAAGTGTAAATGATTTTAGTGACTAGGTAACAGCAGCAACAACAACACAAATCTAAGCAACGTCAGAGCTTGAGCTTTGTGCAAAGCACCGCGCACTAAGTCATGAGAAAGAGAGATGAGAGAAACGAGCGTAAATCCAAATTCAAATCCGTCTCTTTTCAAGTGCAACGAAGCGACGACGGCAACGTTGCCTTAAAAGTAATCACAATTGAATTTTGTGCGGCGAGCGGAGGTGGGGGCGATCTGTCGGGACAGCGGCAGCGACAGCGACAGCAAACACACAGTATGACAGACAATATGACACAAAAGTTTTGGCAGTCAACGTTCCTCATTGAATTCTTGTTGTCTGGCACTCTGATAAGAATTAAGCTCAGACAACGCCTTGCTAAAATTTACCAAGTGGAAATGATTAAGGAAAAGGGCTGCCAAAAGTTGATTCCTAACAAAATATGGAAAAACTGAAAATAAAACAGAGGAAAATAAAAGGCGGTGCGCATTGCTGCCCACGCCAATTAGAAAAAAATACATAAATTCCAACTGGTAACCGCCAGTGTTGAACACTGTCAAACACATACTCACTCACACAATTCAACAATTGAGAGCAGAGAGCGGCTTGCGCGAGAGAGAGAGAGCAAGAGGCAAAAATCTAAAGGCGCGTAAACGGCGACTGTTCCAAGAATGCAAGGCACAAAAGGAGGCAAATAACAACAAAAAGAAGAAAACAAAGAGCGCACAGGCATAGCAAAACGCGAGAAGCAAATAAGAAAATAATGCGACGCCGCCGCCATACAAAAATCAATTTGAAACGGCGTGTAGAATGGGGATGTGAAATGCGAATGTGATGTGTGGATGCTGTCTTTGCGTTTTTGCACTCTAAAAAAGGGGAGCCGAAAGCGGTTGCACCGAATCACGCATACCCTCTATGCATATAAATTTATGCATTCTCCACATTATTCAATACACAACGAAAACGATTTGATTTAAATATCTTAATTATATTACATCGGAAATAAGATTTAAATCACTTCTTTTTAAAATATGGTACTTATTTGGAAACGTTACCAATCGCATGTCAAATTGGAAGTGCCCTTTTGGAACAGGGCATTAAAAACTGTATACACCACTCACACACACATTCACACAGAGGCACGCAACACGCGACGGCTTTGCCGGCTGCTCAAAAGAGAACGAAGAACGAATACGAGAAAACAGAGAGAACGCTTAATTATGCTTAATTTGTTGTTAATCAAACGGACAAACAATAAACTTAATAAACCGTTGTAAAGTTTTGCACTAGCATTCACACACATGTAAAACAAGGGGATGTAAGATAAAGAGAGAGAGAGAACTAAAAACTCACGCGGCAGACAACAAAGCTCGTTTAAAAAATTGTTGGGCAGTCAAAATGGGGAAAATAAATTGCGCTCACGTTTTTTTCTCAATTGTAGTTGTAGTTGTGTATGTTTTTTTTGTTGTTGTTTATTTTTTATATTGTGATTTGTGTTTTTGCCGCTTCTTTCAATTGCTGTTTGTACACTTCTCTTCCTCTTCTTCACGTTTCAGACTTTATTGCAATTTGCAATTTTAGACGCGACGCGCTTTTATTTGCTTATTTTCTTGTTGTTGTTTCTTTTGTTGCTTGTGTTTTGTCACTGTGTAATGCACGCCGCGAGACAACAATTGCTATACATAATATTATAATTATATATTTTGGGGCCTTTTCTTTATTTTCTGGATTTTCTCTATTTTTCACTGACCAACAAAACGAGACGTTGCGACGCGATGCGAGCTGAACGAACCGTACACCACCATTAAAATTTTATAAATGAATCAATTTTGCGCTCAGTTGCTTGTATTTCTCGTCGCGCTGTTCCGCTCGGTTTTGCGCTCAGTTTTTCTTATAAGAACAAACAGTCAGCTCTCGCTTTGCTCTCGCTCTTTCTCTCTTTCTGTTGCTCTCTGAGAGCGCGCCACCCGCAGTGCTGTTAACTAACATGCAACTCAGACTGTTAACTCACTGCTAAGTGCAGTGTTGCCAACTCTTCGGGACATGAAAAAGCCAAAATAGCCTTTGAAAAAAGCTGAAAATAACCAAAAAAAAAAGTTGTTGATAACTAAAACACCGATAGCAATTTTCAAAAAATCATATAAAATACTAGCGAAGTTATTTTTCAAATTTTTTACAATTATTCTTAGAATTGTTTTAAGCATTTTTTTTTTTGCATCAAAATATTTTTTGTTTGGTACCGAGGAAAAAAGTTAAAAAAATACGTTTTTACAAACAAATTAAAAAATTTTCTATGGGTACTTAATGGGTTAAGAAAATTTTTGCATCATTCAAACGGAATTTAAATGAATAGATGATTAAATTAAGATATCTGCATCCAATCTTTTTTATTATACAAAAATTTGACAAAGTTAGGGGGTATGAAGGCATTAGTGGACTACTATATATATTTTACGCATTTTCACCGATCGATTCATAAATTGTGACTAGATTCAATTGATTTCATAGTTAAAAACGACAAAATTTAATTCTCTTTTGGCTTATCGATGTTTTTGTGCCATTCAAATGGAAAAAATACTACAAAGTGTTTAAGTGTGGCATCGTAAAACATATAGCTAAAGCTACTTTTGAAGTAGCTAAAATTCCCGCTACCCGCTGTTTTACAATTTATCCCGCATTTGCCAGTTGCAACCCACTAAATCTGTCGGGAAAATAGCTAAATTGGCAACACTGACTCAGTGTGAGTTCAGTGCGCAAAGCAGGACAGCTTCTATTGCATACTTTAGGGGCTGCACTTCAATGTTAATAGCTAGCAGAGCTGTAACATTTTCCTAACACTTGTCTGTTATCCTACAGCCCAGTGGCGGAAATTCGCCTACGAAAATCGATTACAACCACCATACTTCGTGGAATGTACTCAGTTGAGTTCATACCAAAATTTCCATTACTTTTACATTAGGTGGGCCGCTGTTAAGCTCGACCAGCTTTTAACTCATATACGTGTAATCGAGCAAGTATGCGAGTATAATTGAGTGAGCACTTTCGTCTTGCATTACCGTTCTGTATACTAGTAACAGCTGTTGCTTATGAAATTGTAATGCAGATACATTACGATCCTGTATACTGTTGCGTATAGGATCGTAATGCAGATGCTTTACTGACTGGTATACAATGCCTATAGGACTGTAATGCAGATGCTAAACCCACCCCAAAATAAAAGATTGTAATTTTAAAAAAAAAATATGTTTAATTATTTATATTATATTATACATAATTATAAAATCAAAATTAATATGTGATAATTAAAAAAATAGTATTTTAGAAACGAATGCACTTGCTCCATTCTGGCTTCCAGGGATTTAAGGGCGATGTCGGTATTGTTGTCCATTTCTGAAAAACATTTAAATATGTATTATATCGAGCCCTATTTGCGACAATAACGTATGCGCCATTTTCCGAAATTTTTTTTTATGCCAATATGTTTATAAACACCACCCGCATCTGCTCCTAAAATATTACATTTTTATTTTATATATTTACGAAGATATTGACCTGCGAATAATAACGTAAGCGCCAATTAACACGAAGAAATCAACTTAACGAAACCTAAAAAACTCTCTCCTGTAAAATTGCGTTTTGGCGCATACGTTATTGTCGCAAATAGGGCTCGATATGTTTAAAACAATATATTTATCAATAAGCTTACCCAAATTAACTTTCCTTTAAAGTTGTTGAAGTGTTGCAGCCACGCGGAAACAGAACTGACACGCGACAAAACAAACAAACAAAACCATGTCCGAAAAGAAACGAACAAAATTTGCACAAACAACAACATGTGTTTGTTACAATTGTTGCATCTAATACTTACGCACTTGCATGTGTGTGATGCACAAAACACAAGCACACACATGCTCGGTCGCAACCAAAGCAGAATAGAAAAAGCCGAAAGACATTCGTGCATGTTCGATGGCCGAACAGTGTGAGCCAAAACGGCGCCCCATTACCAACCTACGTTCAAAATGTGAAGAAAGTATCTGTTACGAAAGTACATTCGTCGATGCATTCAAACGCGTTACAACAATCGGTTGTGGCCGTGTTCCGCCACTGGGAGATTGTGGGTGAGAGCATTTGAGTGGATTGTATTGCATTATTACTTTTCTTTGAACTATGGCTGTCTCGCTTACACTTGTTGCACACCATGCTTGGACTGTTTGAGCGCAGAGTGTGAGTGAGCACACAAATTGAGTGAGCGATTTACAGTTTAATGAGTAGTTGAGTGCTTGTTGTTGGTGTGGCATGAAAAAAGTGCTGCCAAGTTTGTTGCAATTGAAATTTGAAAACGGCCGCCGAATAAAAATTCTATTAAAAATAAAAAAATATTCTTAATTTTGAAACTTTCCAATCACAGCGAATAACAGACTGTTATTTTGAGGTATTGAACGAAATCAAGTGTTGAATCTATGCACGGTGCGAAAAATAATAACCTTTTAAGAAAAATGGTTAATGAGGCAATTAACAAATATTAATTGCTAAAAGAAATTAATTAAATAATTTATTTGTTTTAAAATATTCGCCAAATTTACACGTATTTTTTTTATTATTTTTTTATACTGGTATTTATTAAAATATTATACATTCCAAATTTATCTATCATAATTTTAAGCAAGATTTTCGTTAAAAAGAAGAATTACATCATAGAATCCGTATTATTTAAGCATATTAAGTCAGTTTTTAGTTTGACCAATAATTTCATTTTCTTAGAAAATTGTAAGTAAGATTTTAATTTAGCATTAAACCATTTTATTACATAGAAATATATTGAATGTTTAATGTAACCCTTGAATTCCTAATAAACGTATCCCCAAGTTTTTTAAACTGTTTTCGATATGTCGAATACTATTTGATAAACAAATTTGAATTAGGAACATCTTGCAACTTTCGCGTTGTCGCGTTACAAATTACTAATAAAACTTGTAAAATAAATAAAATAATTGTAATGTATCAGAATAATTCTTATTAATGGAAAACTACATTATTTTATGGTGAATTAAGAGATTTTCTTCCAAATTACTATTTTTCAAGAGGAAGTCAAAAACGACTTCCATTTTCTGTCGCGTTTTTTTTTGTACCCATATGACAAAAAATTTAAAATTTATTTCTACTAAAACTTGATAGATTTGAATGATGTACTTTGCTTTCTTTATTTTTAAAATTTAATTGATTTAAAATATCAAGAAACAATGATCATTGAACAATCATTACAATATTTTTTTCTGTATTAAAATGAACTAAAACTCAGCTAATTTCTTTAATATGATTATGATTAACATCTCAGTAATTAGACGATTTTTTGACACACAAATTTTATGAATTAATTTCAAATTCACTATTTTACATATTAAGTCGTTGTGCATAAATTAGTTGCTGTTTTTACATTCTTTTCATAGAAGTCTTCAATTAAAAGCATTACAAATTGAAATACCTGTCAGATATTATACAAACAGAGACAGCTTCGCTCTCTCTCTCCCTCCCGCTTCCCTCCTACTACCCAAATTATGAAACTCTCATTTACAAATGCAAATTACTGTAAAGGATTAAAATATAATTTTCAATAAACACGGCAGCAACAACAACAACAACAAGAACAACAGGCAGCAGACATTTGTCCCCATCTAAGAATCATAATTGCATTCAAATTAAATTACGTAATTAATATGCATAATGGCAACAACAATAACAATGAACACAAAAATAGCCACAACTACAACTACAGATACATATGTATGTTTGTTTGTATATTTGTATGTATGTATGCTCTTTATCTTGATATAAAAGCATTTTAGTGCATTATAAATTATTTCATCAACAGCAGATTCATTATTAATTATTTCTTTTTAGCTTTACATTTATTTCGATACAACACCAATTTTTTTGGGACATTTATTGGAAAGTTTAGCGTACTTTAAACTAAACTTAGTCCAGTTAAATGTTTAAAATTGAAACTATTGTCATTATACGGTAATTCAAATAGTAATTTAAAACGGGTATAATCAAATTTAATAGTTATTAATTAATCATAATAGAATACATTAGACTCTCATAATTCTGTGTCATTTTCAATGAGTAAAGCATTATAAAATATATATAATTGTCTTACTTAAATAAAATTTAGTTAATTTGTTATTGTAATGCATAATTGTGTAAAATTCCATTCCAAGAGTGGAGGAAATACTGTGAATAGTTTTTTTTTCAATCGATTTTGATGTCATCAAGTATTTATATTCCAAAATATAGATGCTAATGAGTGCAGTTCTTATGGGCCAGATGGAAAATGTTGCAAATTTGAACAAAAATATCAATGTTAATTAATGTTAAAACTTAAGATATCACATTTTTAATTTTCGAAAAAGTTTAAGAGAAAAAAAAATATCTTTACAATTACATTTTCATTTAATAATTTTTTGGGAAAACTCGATCACGTTATTGGAAATTTATTGGCAGCTCGATTCATTTTTTGTCAATTATTACATTTTGATATTGAACTCGATTCACTGTTTGAATTTACTTCACTAATGTGAAGCAAGATCATGTAAGATCTTAAGTTATGAGGATTGTTTTTCCAATTAACATTAACGACTATTATTAGCAATAATCCAACTGAATCTCAACAAAATCGAACAACTAGAAAGGTAGTAATGGCTAATTTAAGTTCCTTAGCAAAGTAAGTGCCTAATAGTATGCAATAAAATATTTTTTGTACAAATCTGAAGACATTTTAACTAATGTGCATGACAACAAAATGGGTTTCAAGCTATATTGAAGCAAATGAATGCAAAAACAGTTTGTGATTGTAAATTTCTTATTAATTTCACACTTGATTTAGTACGAGTATATTCAAACTGAAGAGTTTTACATTTTCTATTTTCGAATTGAAAAAAGTTTATTGTTTTTTAATTGTCCTAAGCTAAACACATAAATTTAAACATTGCACATGAAATGTGAATTACGGTCTGTTAAACACTGAAAGTCCCAATAACTACGATTCTCGTATTTATTTACCACTTTTGCATAATTTATGCAGTTGATACCCTGTAATACTCAGTATATGAAGTGATAGGGTAGCTTGTATTTCATATGTTATAAAATGATTACAGGAAGTTATTCAAGAAACAATACACTGAGTACAGGGTATCTGTTGGTAGAGCATTTTTCTACCGTTCTTTTACTCTTTTTTGCCATAAATGAGAAATAAATATGCAGAAAAACAAACACACATATGTACATATGGTTATTTATTTATATCTAGCCGAGAATATAAATCCCAAATGGAAAATAATTTCATATGTTCCGCATAAATCAGATTAAAATTTTGCCAAAGTGCTAAATGCATTGCACAGGTGTCTTTTGGCCTTGTATGCACACACACCTGAGTCACAGCCTACTCCCCACCACCCCCACCCCCTTTAACCCCTGCTGAGCCCTGCAGGACATGCACAAACATAAACACAGAAGTCAATTAATTGAATAAAAATAAAATTTATTTATGGCCCAGCTGAAAAGAATGAAAAAAAAAGAGAAATTGACAAAATACTGAAACTGACTGAAAAAATATTATTGGTGGGCGTTTGGTGTGGGCGTGGTGCAAATTTAAATGTCACACGCAAAAAAATATGCATACAGAGATAGAGAGTGGGAGTGAAAAGGACAGAGACAGTAGAGTTATTATAAAAATGCAACGAAAAAAGAAAACATTGAAGGGTCAACTTTTGTTACAGAATCCAGCGATAAGTGCAAAACTTAATTAAATTTTCATGGCACAAAAAAAAGTGGCAAAAGAACCGAACATGTAGAGCCAAAAACGTAGAGAGCGAAGAGAGCGAACACAGATGACGCGCCAAGAGAGCCGACAATCGACAATTGCGTGCACGTGAGCGAGAGAGAGTATGTCAAAAAAAACAAGTTGGCAGCGCCGCTTAAAGAAATGGCGAGAAAAAAACAAACACGCACACACACACACAGAGATGAGCAAAGTTACAAGCGAAGTGCATTAAGCTTGCGAGTTTAATTAAATTATTATTAATCTCATTTGAGTGTGTTTGTCTGTATGTGTGTATGTGAGTGTGTGCTTGGAAGGGGTCAGTAGGTAGTGGGCGGGGGGAAGATCATGATTGTAACAGACACACAAACACACGCTTACACTCACGCCTACACTCTTTCTCCATCTGCATTTACATGCGCATGAAATTTTAATTACATTTCAAGTGTGTGAATGTCTGTGTGTTCGAGAGTTAACACATACGCAAAAATGTAAAAATGTGTGTGTAAAAATATATATAAAATAAATTGTATAGATATATAAATAAATAAATATGGTCTATTTAAAATTAATCGAATTAAGATACGCTGTAATTAAATTATTTTAATACAAAATAAATAGATAAATAAAAGATCATTACAAACTTTTTGTATTATTAAAGTCTAAAAAGTCGATGATTCGGAAAATTAATGCAATTGGAAACATCTGCTTAGCATAAATTTATTAATTTAAAAATAAATCCGTTGTATTTATTAATAAAAACCTTCATGAAATTCAATGAAATAATTAAAAAAAAAAGCTAAATCAACCTAACTACCGTTAACTACTACAAGATCGGACAAATAGAAAGGTGGTAATGGCTTATTTAAGTTTTTAAGCAATACAAGTGCCTAAAAGTATGCAATAGAAAATAGTAAATGTATATTTTAATAAGTAACCTGCTCGACTATAGCTTAAGCTAAGATTGTACTGTATATAATGCTCAACACTTATTACAATCTTATGATACCCATTTTACTTAGTCTTAAGCTAAGGGGTATCATAAATAAATTAGCGAACAACTTTTTGCTTTATATATGTATGCAAGTGTATTGGTTTGTGTCTGTGTGTGCATTGGTGTTAAAATCTATGCCAAAGTTAAATGCATGCGGTTATCATTTCTGTGGAAAGGGGAGAGGACACACACACACACACACAGTTCATCGAGTTAAAGGGGGAGGCATCGGTGAGTGGGAGAGGAAGGCAGAGAGTTTGACAGGGTTCTTTTTGAAAATTGGGTCGTGTTGAATTTTGAATGAGCTCTAATTGTCACAAAATGCGGTGAAACTGTAATGCTTAGCATACACATCGAGATATATATGGAAATATATATATTTATATATGTTTATGTCACACCTTATTGATTAGCTAAAGCAATTCGCTTATGTCAATAATCAATTTACATTTTGTAATCACGCAGAATTGTTGATTTTGAAAGCCTGTAAATATAAAATAAATTTAAGTGGATGTGACATTTTTCAATCCGTCGATGTTATAATTGACTATATCAAAATAGTCAATATAAGACAAAAAAGTATCAATAAAACTCATAAATATTTAAATTATCCTTAAAAATATATGTTTTTTTTTTAGAATGTGTATTCGACTCATGGTTAATTATAAAGTTTATTTTATAGAATGAGAAAAAGGAGTTTGACTTTAATTAGTAAAATTTACACTTTAGAAATTTAATTATTTATTAATCACTTGTTGTAGAGTATCTCATGGTCGATATCATCTGATTCTGACAAATTTACCTGTCATTAATTCATTTTGTCGTTTGGAAAATTGGAAAAGTTATCAGCTTTAGCGCTTCTAATTTTTTAACAGATCAAATGTTAAAGTTAATTTAAAAACCAATTTTCTCTTAAATTCAAATGTAATCAAGTCTCGAAAAAGTAGTAGATTAGACTCTAATCATTAGAGTAATACTTTTTTGAAAGCTCAGTGGTTAGAGTCGCCGACCTATCACATAAGTAGAACTTCCAGTTTGAAAAAAAAAACTGGGTTCGATTCCCCCCGTCAAAATAGTCAAGCATGTGTTTTTAAATTCTACGGAATGAAACGCAAATATAAAATTACTTCCCGTCATAAAAAAAAAAAAAAAAAACAAGAATTAAAATTAAAAAAAAATAAAAATAAGAAGAAAACTCGTTCATTCAATTAATAAACTTTAATAATACCTTAAATGAAAGCAGATTTCCGACATCCTTATGCGTGTGTGATATTGTTATTTTAAGCAAACGAATTTAAAGACAACATTTATGTGTGGATTTTGTAGTTTCTGTTATTTATAGTTTGCTTTGCATTATTCCAATTAAATATAGTTTTCCCTTATAGATTTGTCCTTAGTCTACTTGCTAAGCTAATTTTGAAAACCACTTGACCGTCAGTTGCCATAGGAATGCAGTCGAGCACGAATGAAATGCCCAGCAGTACTTAAAAGCCAAAGGAGCTGCGAGTTCATTAAACTAATAGCCAACAATTTATAACTGGCTCGAATGAACTCAGCCCAAGCTCAAGTCGAAGAAACCCATTCCAGATATTTTCCTGCTGCTCGGGGTTCTATCTCTTATACGTTGTAAACTAAAGGACGACACAAAACTAATGGCTGCCGTGTCTGAGCCGGAAAAAGGTGAGGTGAGGTGAGGAGGGAGAGCCTAAGAAAATTGCACAGTACACACGAAACTAATCCGCTTAATGTTTTGCCTATCTCTTAAAATATGACCACGGTAAGAGCCAAGCAGCCTCCATGTGTGTGTGTGTGTGTGTATGAAAGTGTGGCACTTACTTAAAATATTGATAAAAAGAAGTCAAAGTTGAAAAGCCATGCTAATAAGCTGTGCAACTTTAAGCAAGTAAATCTTTGTCTAGGACGCTGCAACAACTTTAGTAAAATCCATTAAAGTTTCGTCATACGGGCAAGTCGTAGTGGTACAAAGAGGTAGTGGGGAGAAGTGGGTTAAATGCTCGCAGTGCTAAACAATGCCCAAAAAGTTTGCAGCAGCCAGAACTTAAATAGCCTCTGAGCACAAAGCAGATAATGTGATAAGCATTGGGCCGCATTGGGGATCGAGAAACCAGAACCCAGGGACCCCAAAGCATGTATCTAGACATCACAACACTACTTACACACACACTTACGCACATACAAAACTACACATGTGAAACATCTGCTAATTAGGTAAATTGAAAGCTCAAGTTTTGTCTGTCTTACAATGTGCAAGTTATTCAGAACTGGAGACACATTCAGACACATGTTGGCAAAACTGTGAAACAAAAGGAAGTTCCAGAGAAGAAAAGATTAAAATACCACACGCTTTCATGTTAAAAGTCATAAGAGTATGTTTTCTATTTTAAATTGAAAGTAAAAAATAAATAAATTAATAATTAAAATTTGGATTAACACACCGACTACATAATCCAATGAAATAACTCGTGGTTTTTGAGAAATTTCTTTTAATCAAGCTACAAGTCAAACCCAATTATCGGTATGACAGGAATAGAAATAGTTTTTTGTGTTGACATCCAAGTTTGTAGAAACAACTACAAACTTTTACTCGCTTTCTGCTTAAAAATCTTCAACATTATTTGATACATATAAATTTTAAGGAAATTTCACCAAGAGTCTCCAAATTTGTTATGTACATTCCTGTGTTTCATACGCAGATTGAGTTTGTTTTTTTTTATTAAATTTCAAATTACACAAAGTGGCTTCAACATTTTGCGAATATTTTGGGGAACTTTACTCATGGTTTATATAAACCCTTACTACAGCCTTAATATACCCAAAAATCGCAAGAATCTACTCAAAAGTCTGAGAATTTCATTTAATAGCTGCACAATGTATATTTTATTTACTTCGTGTACACAGGCAAAAGAGCAACAATTTAAAATAAATTACAAATATATAATCTTTACAAAATTTTGACATAAGCTCATACATAACATATACACACACACACTCACACGGTTAAATCCAGGACTAGCTATACAGCTAAGCTTCAAATGTTCCACGCACGCGAGCGAACGCAGCTTTCGACAAATTTTCGTTGCATGCTGCGCGGCGCATGCTGAGTTTTACGTGTGTGTGTATGTGTAAGTGTGTGTATGTGTGTATGAATGCGTGTGGCAGTGCACGCTTCGTTTGTGTATTTAATTTGCCACAAAATTGTATTTCATACACAAAATATAAAAAAAAACAAACTTGCGAACCAAAAGCCATCCGACAAAAAGTTTAAAACGCTGTAAAAGCAAATTAAAAACTTGTTCGACTCGGTAATGCAAACCAAACAGCCAAAAGCAAAATGGCAACACCGATGTTGCACTTCTAGCTGTAGTTGTTGATATTTTTCCTGTTGCTGTTGTTATCGTTGTTGTTGTACTGAATTTTGACTTAACTTGACCCAAAACCCTTGAGTGATATACATTTAAAATATTTAAAACTAAAGCCAAAATTCAAATTCCATTAGGTGGAAAATTAAATTATAAAATTTCATTTTGTTAACCTATTAAATTGGATTATGAAATAAACAAAAACCTACATAGCACAATCATAAAAATAATGTTAAAGCAAAGGTGTACATTGTAAAATTTGCACAGAAGGCAGACTTGAATTAGATTTGCGATTGGGTCAGAAAGAGTTACAATTTTAACTAAATAATTCAGCGTTAAATGTCGTTAAAAGAAAAGCCAATATATTTCTTTATTTAATTGTAATTTTAGTAACACATTTATACATGCAATACTATCTGGAAACTTTACTATTGTAATTAAACTCTATTAACAGTGTAATTTTAAGATGTTTTCTTACCGTTAAAAATATCAAAACAATTATAAAAAAATTCATATTTTTATCGTAGCTTATTAAAAAGTTTGAATAAAAGTAATAAGCAAGAAATCTTAAATAGGTATATTCGTTCTAATATCAAAATTTTAAAATGTTTTCCAAGTAAATATTTGATATAATAATAAACAACTATAGCTTCGCAACTTAAAAAAACAAAATAGGGATCAAGTCAAGCCCAAATATATTTGTGAAAATACTTTGAATTATAGTGATAATTTGGAATTCTAAAACTCAGGATCATCATCATCATCTCATGATCATAATCTTAAAAATTACATCAGCCAAGATGTGGACATATCTAAATGCATCGAGAGTAAAAAACATTTCCAAACAGCACATAGTGTTAACCGGGTTTACGGGTCCCATGCAACAGTCAAATAACTGGAGATTAAACGTCGATTGGCTCCCGTGGCTCTAACTATAGGCGACCGGCTGCCAATGCCAATTTCCTGAGCAAAGCAAAAAGGTCAAACAAGGATGCAAGCCATGCCCAAACATCCATCAACACACAATCAAAAAAAGAAAAATACTGCACCCCATCACACTAATCGAATGAATGAGCAAAGTGCGAGATCTCTGACAGTACACGGACTTGTGAATTGAACATTCGAGTACTCGGACATACATGGGACCCAACCCAAAAAATCCAACCCCTTAACGCTAACAAACAATGCCCGGCACAACAACTGAAAACTGAAAACTACATACAATGCTTGTTTCATATTTTTCGCTTTTCCGCTTTTAAAAAAAAAAATCGAGACAATATGGGGAAAAGTGCGAAATGACTTTTTTTGGGTTGAGGAGGATAACGAGCCTGTTGCCGTTTGGGTTTTTCCATGGTAACCGGTTCGGCATCAGAGTGAGAGTTTGACACATATCATTTGAAGTTTTTGTCGCCTTTGGCATGACGAATCCTCGCTGTGTAAATGCCATTTCAAGGACTCGAGGACTTGAGGACTCGAACGACCATTGTCCATTCAAACGTGAAACACATATCGAGTTTGCATTCAATTTCTTGTTGTTTGGGTCGCCACGTGTGTTGTCCTGCATATCTGTCTGTCTGTCTCTCTGTCTATCTCTCTGTCTGCCTCTCTGTCTATCCTTCCGTTTAGATTCCTCAGCCTGGAACTAACTCTCGACGCACATATTAAAAATTTCGCTTCGTTGAGTGCTTTACAGAGAGCTCTAGACTTGGGTAAACACAAGTCCTTTCCCCCGACCTGTGGGGGATAAGGCGAGATAATTAGTTACTTTGTGTCGTTGTGCCTCTAACGCCAAGTGTTCCCCTCTATCTCCCCTTTCTCCTGCACTCACTCCACTCACTCTATTCACCACCTTTCGTCTGTTTCTCTGTCTGATTTGTAGTGGCTTGCTTCAAAGTGGCGCGTGCCTCGCTCCGTAGTCCGTTCCGGGTCCAGGTCCGGGTCCGGCTTAGTTTGGTTTAGTTTGAAACGTACGGTCCATCGTCATCGTTCCATCGTCTACATTTATTTGTATTGCTTGAGTGTATTTGATTACACTCTCTACGGTCCGTAGGGTTAATTGAATTTGCTTTTCAGTTTCTACGTTTCTACCCACAGAGACGTCGACAGAGGCCGACAGAGACCAAACCGAGCTTGATAGACGATTTGCCATATCTATAAACCTGATGCACACACATATAATACAATATTCATGAGCTCCCCCGCTCATCGTTGTTCTATTGCGGAGGCTTTGGGGTTTTGTTTGCCTTTGATTAATTGCATAAAAAGTGGAAAATTGCCAAATTGTTTTTGGGTACATTTCCGCCCGTTTATTTATAGTTGAACAAGTCGGCTTAAATCTCGGTACTTCTCACATGAAATAGATTAAAGTACGTACTCAGTAAAATTTTACACAAACTTTAACATTTCAATTTCGCAACGTATGTGACTAAATTCTTTTAGTACACTCGTAATTAAATAAGAATTACTAAAAATATCGTTGACTGTCTTATTTAAAAAGAACTGTCAATCATAAAACAAAAAATATTAAAATAAAAAAATACTTGAAATTTATATTTGTTTTAACAAGAAATATTATTTTCCGATACTTAAAAATTATATAGGCATTTTCTGTGAAAAAGAAAAATACTTTTTAAAAACAAGTTATATTTTCAAAACAATTAAAACATAAATTTATAAATTATTTTTTCATATACAAAAACGCTCAAAAAACTATCTATACTATTGTAAATGTATTTAAAATTTAATTTTTAAGCTTAAAATATAAGACTATTCTATCCCAGATTATCTTGATATGAAAACTTGTGTAAAGCCCTCAAATAAATTTAATCATTATTTAATGCTGTTGACACTTAAAGATTTAGCTTTAAAAATAAATTTATTACTGACAATTTCAGAGAATTGAAGAAGTTTGAGGTGTATGCTCTTATTTTAGGAGGGGCAACTGTGACTTTTGGGAAGAAGTGCTCAATTCATCAGTTCCTCCTTTAGACCTACATATGTTTGTACATCATTCTAAGAAGCTTTAAATTAAACAAACTCAAGTATGTACATTATACAAGTATGCTAAGGTAATCTCATATAAGCTCTCGCTTTTTATTTCTCTCTCCCCCACTTGCTTACTAATCTATACAATACAAATGAAAAATCTAATCATTTCATCAGTTAGAATTGCTGGCAGTTGGTCCACATAGTTGCTAAACAGTTTCCAGTTACCAGTTACCATTTACCCAGTTAGCAGAATTCAATCTGGCAATCTGACGAGATTTGTATGTGTGTGAGTGTGTGAGTGTTATTTGAAAAGCACTTGAAAAGCACATGAATCGAAATGAATATTGCAACTGGCGAATAACAATCGGGAAGCTGGTTAAAGCCATGTGCATTTTACACCCAACTGACTAATGGTACGTAACGATCGAAAGTATCTCGCAGCTACAAGATACACAGTCAAACTCTCGAGCGTTTAACAGTAAATAAAAAAAAAAAAGGAAAACAAAGTAAATAATTTAGTAGCCTCGGCAACAGTAAACTCTAGAAAACTCTTGGCATTTATTTGCAATTTTCGCATTTTAAGCCGATAAAAAGCGAAACAGGACGTTAGATTCTGTGACTACAACTGGAACTGGAACTCTCTCTACCATTCACATTCACATTCACGTGTGCACATATTTTTGTATCTGTGGCTGTGGGGTAGTAAATAAAATGACAAGCGTTTGACACAAGCACCGGAATATCCGTCAGTTTGGCGACGATGCGAACGTTGCGCCCGTCCGGCCACGAGACACCGAAAGTTCCGTGCGTCCTGTTGAGTCCTGTGAGTTGAGTCGAGTTGAGTTTAGAAAAATGTCCTGCACAAACTGTCCGTCCGTCTGTCTGTCTTTCTCCTGTCTATGATGACTGCGTGTGCGATGTTTGCTTGCGTGTTACAGTTACATTCATAATACAAAAGCATACGGTGACTTGGCAGCCATCATAGCATCATTTCCTGCGCCATTTTAAGTCTGTCTCTGCATCTGTATCTGTGTCTGTGTCAACTACTATTCTAATAGTGTGTGTGTGTGTGATTTACAGTTACGCTGATTGCTCGGATAATGCTAGTGCCGGTAGAACTCAGCATTCGAAACGGAAAACTCAGAAGCTGCCACATGCTCTCGCTCACATCAGAAAACGAGAGAGAAACCGATGCGATGCGATGCGAGAAACGGAAGCAAAAGCTGAAGGCAGCAACCGGCAAGCGGATGTTAACTTAAAGGTATTAAGAAATTGAATCAAAGTAAAAATATTATATATATACATTCTTATACTTATACTTATATAAAGGAAGAAAATGAAAAAATAGAAACCCGTTGCGAAAGCTGCGAAAATGTGGAACTAAAGGCGATTGCATTTGCCGTTGACTAAGTGCCGCCGACTTTGAACTATGACGTTGGCTTTTAGTGTATTAAGAAATTTTTCAAAGAGCAAAAGAGAAACTGACAGTTGGAGCTACTTACAAGCAGGTGGCACTTGCCACTTGCCACATCGAGCAGCGAACGGGGCAGCTACCAGCTAATACATAATAATGCAATTTTGCCAGGACAACGCAAACGACAGCGACAAGAACTTCGTACAAGGGATTCATTTAGCTTAGACAACGGCAGTTTCAGCCATTGAGTTAAAGGCAAAAAAATAAAAAATGAATTCCGAGAAATATATTAAGTAAAATCGGACTATACGATTTGTAGAGACTAAGAAGGAGACTGAAAGAGTAAAACGCTGACAAAGGCAATGATGAAACAGACAAGATGACAAAATTAATTTTTTTCTTACATCTTTACTTAGTTATGTTGCATAACTAGCACACTTTAAGTCTACTTAACAATGAAATTTATTCTGTTTTGATATGGTTATGGAGTTACTTTATTACTTTATTTTAAAATTAGAATTTATTTTATATATTCCATTTAATAGTTTTTTTCTAATTAGAGCGAAAATATATTTTATTTTCTGACAATGAAAACATCAACTCAGTTTTCTAGTGGCAGAATGCTAATAGATTATTTCTACCAATCAGATTATCTCTACTTATCAGATCATTTTGGCGAATAAAAAGAAGGCGCACTTTTAATGCAGTATTATAAAGAAAAAAAATTATCTAACAAATACTTTTAGTCAGTTCATTTCATTAAAAATTTAATGATAAAAGACGACTTTTCTTAGGTATGTAGCTTAAATTATCTGCTCTGTTAATAATGCTTTATTTTAAGATTTGCTATACCCAACTTTACATTTTTAAAAACCCGTATTTGTTGTTCCTTTATCAATTTTCAAATTACTAGAAATTATTGTTCAAAATAAAAGATAATTTTTAAAAGCGGTATTTCTCGGCCTCTTATACCTAACATTATACATATTCAAATAACATTTACAAAAATTCAAGTCCATCTATATATTTAATCAGTTCAAATAACTGACTGTTACTGTCTGTGACCAGTTAAACCAAATGATTATCGCATCTGGCACTCAATAAATAAAGTCGTATAAGTTTATGTAAGTCCATTAGGAATAAATGTTCATTCCCTAAAATTCCCCAACTTCTATCTAACAATTACATTTAGGCAAACATAACTGTTATACCATATTTATAAGCCCCAAACCACAGCTGTACTGACTATATACATATATGTCAATGTATGTGTCTGTGTGTACGTTTCTGTGTATTTGTATTGTGCACTTAAACTCAATTTGTTGGCTATTTTTATTATAGATTTTCGTATGCATTTTTATTTTGGCCATTTATTGCTACCATGACTCCGGCACTCGTATATGCCATAAGCGTATTAACGCAATTCAATTTGCTCTGTTTGCGCAACAACAACAAAGTGAACATAACAATGTAGATGGCGCCACCTGCGTGAGAAGTATAGCAAAAACGGCAGGTAAACGAATTAACTTCCGTTCACTTTTATAGGCACAGAAAAACACACACGGGCACACGCACGCACACACGAACACAAGCACACTCGCACTCACACACATACCAAAAACTCCATGATGTCCATGGAGTCCACGTCGATGTCCACGTCCAATGGGCCATTATCATGCAGCAGCATACGACGTGTCCTTATGCCTCTTTCAGCGTGTTGGCTAACAAAGTTGCTACAACAACTGCGATAACAACACCAGCAGCGACAGCGACAACAGTTTGAAAGCCTATGCATACACTGAAAGAAACGTGGTGAACAGACGACGAGTCGAAAGTGCTCGCCATAAATTGGGAATCTTAATTTCAACATTTGAAGGGAGTGATATATTTAAAAAAAAATATTCAAATCTTTAAAGGATTATAATTTCAATTATTTATAATATTATAAGGCAAGTCGCAAAATAATCCATCTTATTTTGTAATCGTAAAATACGTATAGCCGAAAAAAAAATTTAAAATAAAATTGTTTTTATTAATAACAAGCGGTAAAGGTTATAGTCGAGTTCTCGACTATAGGATACCCGTTTCTTATTTAAATAAATAAAAAATATTTTTTATTGCATACTTTTAGACACGTGCATTGCTTGAAACTTAAATCAGCCGTAACTACTGTTTCGTTTACACGATTTTGTTTCGATTAAGTAGGATGATAACATATCATAAAAGATAACGAATATTACCAAAAAAATATGTAATATTCTAAAAACTGTGCGTGTAGAGGTTTTTGCGATTTACGTAAGTAAAGTAGGTACTGTAGTTACTTGATTATGTATTCCATTTTATACTACAACAAGTTTTTTTCATCAAATTATGATTTTTGTTCATTTTAATTTATTATTATTTTAAATATATTTTCTCAGTGCATGTATCTAACCAGGTTGGAGGCACTGTCAGGTGAGATGCCTAGAAGCACAAGAGCTAAACATTTGCTTGCCAGTGACGTGTAGTGCTGTGCTTGGGTTATGTTATGCTGTGTAGTGTTATGCGGTTATGGAGTGTAGTCCCCGTGATCTGCCTTTGCAACTGACAGTTTGTTAAATTTTGCATTGAAATTGCCCCACGCATCGTCCTGGTCAATTCTGACTGGATATTGGATGCTGCTGCTGCTGCCTCTTTTGTTTTTATGGGTCAACAGCACAAAACGAAAAGCAAATGTTTGTGTGATTTTTCCCATTCGTTTTTACAGGGGGAGGAAACTTGCTTAAAAGGCATACATGAACGTGTTCGATTCTGTAAGGTGATTTGAGTTGACACAGGATTTAAATGGTTTTCCAATTTGAAAAGGGTTATGATTGCAGCTCAAAACATGACTCACAATAAGCGGCTTCGACTATTGAAATTGTTTAGTCAGGCACTTTTTATAAATTAGTTTTTTTAAATAATGTTGAACATTTATTTTTACTACGACAAGAATTTTAATTAAACCTTATCATGTCTAAAAGGCACTTTGGTTTCAATTCTAAAGAATTTCACTTAGCATACTTTTTGGGGATTTATACAAATAAAATTGTTTGCTTTATTTGCAATAGGTTTGCTTATTATTAAATAGTTTTTCTTACATTATTGCCCCACACTTTGAGCTATTTTTAGTCATAACACAGACAAAAGCTAAGCTTAAAATCTATTTACCCCATGACAAACTTAAGACTCTTTGAAAAATCCAGAGCCTCTTTAAATAAAGTAAAGAAACAGATAAAATAATTTAAAATTTAAATTCTTAGTTGTTTTTCAAATTATTGATTTCTGTAGACTGCTTTTAGTTGACGTTAAGGTAATAAAATAAAAAATAAATTAAATTAAAATGTTTGTTTAAATTGATTGAAAAAATTCAATTTTAAGCTAAAAACATTAAAAAGTATTAAATATATTCAATTAAATTAAATATCTTCTGTTATGATCCCTACTTCATATCTTGCAGTGTACAGAACATTGATCAAAGTGTGAACATTATTCAAGTTTAAAGTGCAACTGAGCTGCATGCAACCAGAAAAAAATGTTGGACAGAGTCAGCAAAGAGGATGTCAAATGAAAATTGTCACAAGTTAAGATTTAAATCAACTTATGAAAGCTTTCAGCTGGTAACACACATAGATGGGTTACAGGGAGTGCGGCAACATGTCAACATAAACTTATCAGTCGACTTCCGGTGTATGCCACAACAAGACAAGACCCAGGAGAATAGGAGGAAGCAAGCTAACAGTCAGGCCAGGACAGAACAGAACAGGCCAGCCAATATCCTGCACAACATGGCAATACAATGCAAACAAACAGGCAACTGAAACTGAACTGGCACCTCCTGTACGACGTCAGGACATGTAAACCAACTAATGAAACTGTCAACTGGCCACAGCACACAGCACAACACCCTTCCCCTCGGGAATCCATTGGCAATTGGAATTGGCAATTGGGTGGGTAGCTCTGAGTAGTTGCCTTTCACTTTTCAATCTGACCGCCCACTTGGCATACTCAGATTGCCCGGACAGTGTGATTAACCAACTAGCATGAGGGCTTGAAGCAGCAGCCAGCAAACAGGCAACAGGCGGCTGAAAAAAGACAGACAGAGACAGTGAGAGGCAGAGAGTGAGAGAGCAATGCAAAAAATGTTCATTAAAAGACGTCAACACCAAATTGATTGCCCAGGCAGCATTGGATTAGCACCGGAGGCTTAAAACTTATCATCTGGGGGCCAGTTTGGAGACGCTCTCCAATACATACGTTTGACCACAACAGGTACGGGTACAGGTACAGGTACAGGTAGAGGTACAGGCGCAGATACAACAGATGAGAGTGTCATTGTCCAAATGGAAAATTCAATTTTCACACACAATGGCATTGGCAGTAAAAAGAGATGAAAAAATTGATCGCATGAATGAATGAATGGAAAACTGGTTGGTCAGCCAAATGGACGGTAGCTGATTGAAAATTGCATTTGAATTTAACTCGCGGTATTTTTAGCATTGTCATAATCGAAATGTGAACGCAGAATCGTTGAGTCAGTTATGAAAATGGGTTTTTTGCAGCCATTCACATATGTCTATTATGCATAAGCCGCCCCTTCAACCCCATCCATTCATCCCTCCCAGCCTCAGCCTCAGTCATAACGGAACAGCTGCTTTTATGCTGTAGTACTCATCCAAAAAGTTCGCATCATGCCCTAACCAAATGGGAGACTGCATTGAAAAGTGAGTCAAGATGAGACAGCAGAAACTCAGAGCTCTCGATTTCTTATAAGCATCTTTCTCACTGAGGCGACATGGAAATTAATTAGTTTTACTAAGACAAATTGTGCAAAAGTCTTAAGTGTTTTATATCTGAGAAGAAAAAACAGTAGCTCCAAAATGAGCTAACTAAAAGACTAAATACATATAAGGTTTACGTATAACCATACAATTTTTAATAAATTCAATTCTTAATTTGATAAGTTTGCGAGTCATCGAACAACTGAAGTATTTATTTCAAAAGTGCAAATGTTTTTTAAATAAATATCTTGCTATTTTTCTTAAAGCGTGAATATTTTTTACTTTTGCTACTAATACATACTTAGATCAATTCTCTACAAAATCTTTTAAATTTTTAAAATTCATAATCATATATTTTTTATATTTATGAAATGGGATCATTAATAATTTAGGCCAAGTTCTATGTTAAATGGCTATTTATTTTTGAATTCGACATTTCTATACATATGGTAAAATATTATATTATTTTGAATACATTTCATATTTAATTTGAAATTTATTACTTCTTTTAATATGCTTTTCAGAGTTCCATATGGAAGATCTTCCATGAAAGCCGTAAACTTTATTGGGCTACTATTCGAATTTATATTAAATTTGAGGTTTCAGCTTCTTGTAGCTATATCAATCAGATAAAGATAGTGTATTTCATTTCCTGTATGCTGCAGTTAAGTAAAAATAAGCGCTCAACCTTTCGCGCATATGGAAATTTATGACAGGTGGCAATGCCTGGCTGGCAGGCAGGGAGGCTGGCAGTCAGGCAGGTAGGCAGGCAAGGAGCAGGGAACAGGGAAGGACGAGAAGAAATACAAGCTAAAAGGCTGGTGGGTTCTTTGGGGGGGCCGTTGGCGGCATAACGGATGTGTACGGATATGTTTTGCCGCTTGAGTGAATGTTTGTATATGTGTTTTTATAAAATAAAAGAGTGGCTTTATATATGTATGTTTATGTGTGTGTATCTGCACGTGTATGCGTGTGTGTGTAACGGGTAACGGGTTTTTTGTTGGGTGGTTGAATCTGTCAACACGGCACTGACATAAACGTGCCAAAGAGACCCGCCCTACTCCCCCACGCTCTCCCTCTCGCACTCTCCCTCTCTCTCTCGCACACACATGTATGTACACTCAGACAAACATCATTTGTTTGCACATGTTTGTTGCATGTGTTTGACGTTAACACGACACAATTAAGTCGCTCAAGTGCGCCTATGCATACAGACCTACACACACACACAGTTACACGCTTACTCTCTCACACACACACTCACACATATGCATACATATGAATGCCATTATACATTTCAATTTTGAAGTGACATAAGAGCGTTTCTAGCAGAGAGACAGAGAAAGAGAGAGAGAAGAGCACAGCGCACAGAGGCAGAATCTTCTCTCATTTATGCGCTACGATAAGCGAAAGCGAGAACTTTCTTAATGAAATTTCAATTTATATGTGTATGTATGCTTGGAAAACCCATATGCTGCAAAAATGTGATATGTAAATTACATTTACATTTATGAAGTGCCGTTTTTGCATTTTTCATACTCGAATTAGAAGCATTGTGCGCTTCTTTTGCTCCATTTTAATTGCGCATATTTTAATTACACGTCGCGAAAGGATAACGCGCTGAGCTCCTTCTTCCCTCTCGCCTGGCCAATGGTGCAGACAATTTTCGCATTTTTGTTGTTGTTTTTGTAAGCCAAAAATTTGTTGTCAAAAGCTTTAAATGGCATTGAAGCGAATGATGAAAGCCTTTGAGCTGAGCTTCAGGTGGGGCGGGTGGTGGGTGGTGCAGAATCCCAAATGAGCTTGAAATGCAAGTGAAAGTTGCCTTGAGACAGTTTGAGACAAGGCTGCGGGGGTGTGGGTGGGGTTGGTCTAAGCAGCAGATGAGCCAGCGAATCACTTTGAATCACTTGAGCAGATATCAAGCATTACCAGAGCTTAAGATAATCAAGTGGCTTTGCGAAATATGTTAAATACACTCTATTAATATGCTTTAGTATCCTCTGGGCTCATTAAAACTTGTCATTTGCATTTTATGTAGATAATTTACCAGGTACATATATACATATTGTAACTGCTCTAAATTGAGATCAAGTGCTTAGTTAAAGTACCTTGTTAAAATTGGTTAGCATGTAAAGTGGAATAAATAAAAGATACTAAACAAAATTTTAATTTAATAAAATTTAAAGCAAGTACAACTGTTTAAAAGTATGATTCAAATTTCTGTTATAACTTTTGTAATGTTCATTGATTTATTAAAGTCTTTTTCATGCCTTTAATGCATTTTACGCTTTTTATTCAATACTTAGGGCAATCCAGAAAATAGATTAATGGAATAACCTTCATTCAATATTCATTCAAAATGATTTGAAATATTGCCAAAATCGAATAAGTTAGTTTAGGCATATACAAAACTTAAGCGCTTAAAAATATTCATATTTGTAAACAGTATTAAACAATAGTTTTCGAAATGAATTTTGAATTTTTTAGCCTAGAATTTTTAAAAGTAAGTATTTCAAATAAACTGAAAAATACATTAATTTACGAACTATCACAATATCTAAAATTGTATGCAAAAGAAACCATTTTTTATAGTGTATATCAAAGAAGGCAATACTGGCGCCATCTAGCGTTTGGAGCTTGTAAACTGTACCTTGTTGCGGAAAGAAATGTTTAAGTTTGCCAATTAGTAACTATTTGCAAAGCGTACTCGTACATTGTCATTTGAAGTCACATTTTCAACTTGCAATTCTAATTAGTAACTCATTAGCCAGTCAGCAAATGCGTCGCAATGTCAGTCTAAATGGCTGAGGAGGAAGGACGACAGTAGTGTGAGGAGCCGGCAAATGTGGCACAGGGATTAACGCTTATCACAAAACTGCAGGCACTCTATATGTAAAGTCGGTTCTTCTTTAGTTTTTCATACGAGCATTCGTATGCGAGAGAAGAGAATCAGGCACGTTTATTGTTTTGTGCATATGAAATAAAAGTCAGTTGAAACGGAAAAGCATAAACCATACCCCATACCCAAGGCAAAACCACAATAATGACATTCAGTGGCATTGTCGGGCCAATGAGTCAATGTATCAATTACTGGCCAAAGGGGGAACAGGCAGCACACTCTCTCTCTCTCCCACACACAGGCAGCAACCACTGCTGTGCCCCTGTTTATCCGATAATGTGGCTAAGAATGGCAAATGGTCAATGTTCAATATGCAAATGGGGCAGCTGAAGGTTGTGGGGTATGCAGCTTGTTAACAGCAGGTCTGCAATTTCCAATTATCGATAAATAAGTGAAGTGAAGAGTTGGCAAAATGGTCATTGTTCCTCTGGTAGTTGCCCCGTCACATAAAATTCGAAAAATCAGCAGCTGTGCATCGTTGGCCAGGCAAATTAAAATGGGGAAAAAATAAGAAACGAATAACTATCAATCAGATAACGAAAATTAAATACTCTTACGCTTGTTAAAAGGCTATGATTAACATTTGAATATATTTTAAAAGGATTCTGATTTGGTGGAAAGCTACTTTTTATTGATATTATATCTTCTTTTTTTTTTGTATGCTTAAATATTAAGTTAATTTGAATTCTAATTTATTAGATCAAAAATTATTGATGTTTACAGATTTATAAAAATCTAAATAATTAAATAAAGGCTCTTTTAGTTTTTAAGCTACAATTTTATAATTTAAATTCTCAACAAAACGTAATTTAAAATATAGAAGCCAATTTATTTTACAAAGGAATTTAACCTTTAAATTCCTTGAAATTGTTTATTAGTATTGTCGGTAACAAATATTTTGGAATAATTTTTTGTGACAGTTATAAAAATATATTCTTTCATATGTCTGTCACATGAAATTATATTTTATATGCAAAAATATTATATTTAAATATGCCCACTCAAAATTCGAATCCAATAAATCTACCACTTTATTGTGAACTGCAATTTTTAAAGCTTTCCATTCCATTCGTTGAGTATATTAGCTTTATACGCATTCACTTAACATTTCAAACTGCATGACAAAGTTGATTGTGTCCTTTAACAAGAATGTGTATTGTATAATAAAAAGAGGAACTGCTTGCTGACGAACGAGTTGGAAAAAGTGGCCAGGACGTCTGGACATTCAGGACATTGTCAAGTTGATAAACAAAGGCTCAAACTTGGTCTGGGCTGGCCTGGTCGGGTCCTGTCCGGTGTGGTCTGGTCTGGTCTGAGGTTCGAGGTTTGCACATGAGCAGACGTTTTAATTTTACCGAACGGATGACAGGCATGACAAGAGGACAACAGGAGAACAGGACACATACAGCGAGCAGTTCTTCACAATTGAGCACGCTTCATAGCGCAAATAAGTAGCAGTGTGGGACAGAGGGGCATTGCCTATTGGACATTGATATACTGTATTAAAAATGGACCAGCTTCACATGCGCCAAGCAAGCGCATTTCACAAGCCGCTGCTCTTTAATTTAAATATGTTTCAGTGCACAAAGCCAAATTAAAATGTATTTATAAAACTGGTCGAAACGGGGAAAAGGGGGCAGTATTTATTTTGTGTTGTCACATAATAAACAGCCCTTTTAATGGCTATTTTTGTAAATGTGTATTTGCTTGCAACAAGTCCCCTAATAAGAACATGCCGTGTTTTGTGCACTTGCCTCATTTACTACAATAACAACAACAAGGACACAAAAGATACACCGACAACAACACATTCTCATAAATTTTCATTTGTCACATGCTCAAAGTATAGAACACAGTATTTGCCACAGATTTTAAGACGAATCGCGAACGACACGGAATACAGGACAAGGGGTGATAATTAAAAGTCCTGTCAGAATCGCTGAAGGGGATGAAAACATGTCAGGGATAGGTTGATGGGTTACTGAGTGTAAAGTTCGTCTAAGAAAATTAACTCACAACTAAGAGATATTTATCAAGCTGCCGCGGGAATAATTGTACTGAGAAACAATCTGGAATACACACTCCTTATCCAAAACTGAAAAACAATTATAACTTTCATGTTTCGTTAAGCCTTAAAAGCAGTGAACCGAATACAATTAGAACACAAGACACTTTAAATTACTTCAGTACACAGATAATGCAATAAATCTGAGAGATAACAAGCATGGAAGTTAAAGTAACAGACTAGGAGATACCCTACGATAGTCTTTGTAAATGGTTTTTAGCTACTCAACTGAGATGCTAATATTATTGTTAAATGTTGAATTAAATATTTGAAACATTGACTGACTAGGAGATACCCTACAAAGGTCTTTGTAATTTATTTCCAGGTACTAATGGAGATGCTAATATTATTGTTAAATATGAAGTTAAATATACTTCAATTTATTTAAATGGGAAAACTCATAAGATACAAATCTAACTAGTATTTTTTTGTAAGTATATGTAAATACCAACAGCTCAAGGCAACAACATTTACTAATTTTGTGTACCCTTACCTCTACTTTTAAAGAGAAAACAACTGAAGCATACATATAGTACATAAGGGGAACAAAAAAAAAATTGTATTATTATTTCTGTGGTGTTATAAAATGGCGAATTTTTTAACTCTATTTAGAATAAACAATATGAAAAAAAAATTATTTATTTACATTTTTAAATTTAAATCAATTATAGAGCTATCTATTTTTTCAGTTACGAAAATTAAAGTGTTTTGTGTGGTAAGATTGTTTTGCTTTAAAATTCTGGAAAAATTCAAATACAGTTTGTAACTGTTGTCTCTCTGCTGCGTTGACATAATTGTATTTATTGGGCACTCAATGTAACCCACAATCATCATGGCAGAAAAATAAAAGCCAGCTGCCATTACTAAGCCAGCATTCGTATCGATGAGGCCACAAACCGACCCGGCAAGAGCTTCAATTAGCGCAGTTAATCAGCAAAAGTAGCCACAATTAGCACAAAATAAAGGATGCTGCTCCCACACACACACATACAGAGTGAATGGCTCACTTAAAGTCAGAGCTGTGGCACAAACGCAATCTCAATCTCAATGCTGAAGTGGCTAAGGACGACGCACTGTGGATAAACTGGTCGGTCGAACTCTTATATGCAGCTGATACTCGAACAGTTGAGGGAGAAGCGACGGCAATCAAAATGGAACGACCAAGACCGGAGGTTAACACATTTTCCAGTTTGCTCAACCTCATAATCAGCAAAAATGTGGACAAAGTGGAAGAAGGAGAGCTCCCTCCCTCCCCCAAATGCCAAACCCCAAATCCAAACCCAAAACGCAAACTCAAACGCAGCGCCAGTCACAGTCACAGTTCCAGTTTAACTTCGTACTGAAAGGTCTATGGTCGCTCTGTTGAGACGTGTAAAGCAGCCGCAGAGCCACCAATTACAGCAACAACAACATCAACAACAACAGCAGCAACAACAACATGGAGAAGAGGAAGAAATTCAGTGGCAGTAACGCCCAACAAACAGCTTCATGGCCGTTTAGGTTAATTTCCCTTTGATGATGATGATGGCATGTTTTGCGCGACCATTCAGGCATGCAATGGACTTGCTCACTCCAGCACACACAGCTACAGAGTGGGAGTCCGGTGTGTGAAATGACCGACAGGGCGGAGGCGTGGCATACCGCCCACACTGAGTAAATGAATGCGCTTCGCGCTGTGTGCGCTTCAATAGTTTTCAAACTACCTTTCCCTTCAGCTGCCCTTTCCCTTTCCCCCCGTCGAACTGAACTCAACCTGCACGGAAATGAGCTGGTGTAAGTCGAGCAGGTCTCGAGTTCGGCAAACTTTTGGGCATGCAAAGTAAACTTCAGTCGGACGATATGCATTGCTCTCGCACTCACTCGTTCCCTTTTTCTCTCGCTCTTTCTCAGTCCTTTAATCTCAATTTTTATGCTTAAAATAAAATGAAATAAAAACAAAAAAAAAGAGAAATACGAAATTCAGCAGCGTGATAATAATCATGCTTACATTTCCTTAGCTCAACAATATTTTTTTTTAATATATATATTTCTACAAGTCTATGTATTTACTTTTTGCTGCCTAGGTAATTTGCCTGCCTAGACGAGCAACGACCGTGACGCCAGTAAAAAGGCAAATTCAGCGAAAAAATTGAATTAGAGTTGGAATTTAAATATAAAGAAAAAGGCACAGAAAGCAGCTTGGTGGTTTTTTATATTTCCGTCTTGTTTGTTTAGAAGTTTTATATGTTTTATTTTTATTTTTAATGATTTCAATCGCAGCTCAAGCGAAAATAAAGCTTAATTAAACAGAATTTTCAATGGATGGGCATTTTATTTTGAAGTGCAGCCTAAAAGCATTCTACGAAATTATTTTATTCGAGAGCTAGAGAGAATAGAAGTTTCAATTAAAAATAGTTTGTAATTCATATAAAAATAAAACTTATTCTAAAATCTGTTTTAAGATTTAACCCGTATTCTGGGAAATATTCTTCAATATTTATTTATTTTCTAAAGTTGAGTTATTCGAATGCAATCTCTTACGCCTTTCAGTCATAAATACTAATAGCCTTTCCTCACTAATGTACATTTTATAAAAATATCGGAGCTATCGATAAGTATGCAACTGTCTGTCCTCATAGCATAGCATTTGCATTTAGCATTTACAAAACATTTGTGATTTGTTTACAAATTCGTTTGACAACTGAAATTAAAAATTCGAGAAAACAAATGGAAGGATTTTAAGAAAACTTCGCTGCTTAGGACATAATATCTGACGGTCAGGAGATCATCTAACTTTTCCCGATTGGAAAACCATTCGGAAAAACCATTGCAAAGGGAACCCAAACTGAAAACACCATTTCCACGATCTCTCATTGAACAAGGGATTGCAGTAGCTCTCTATGGGTTGGGATCGTCTGTGGAATAACGAAAATTGGAGACAACGTACTTATAGTATGGTATCAGCGCAACTAGAGCAAGAATCTGGGATTCTTAGATTCTGATAATTCATTATTGGTAAAAGCAACTCGTAGCGCCCTTATCAGATACGTCTTGTACAATACAACGGATTCTAATAAATATTAGAATATTTACCAATAAGCACTACTTTTATATTTATTCTTTTTTAATGAACTATCATGAGAAACTGTAACGATTTAATAATAATTGTTGCGATCGCCAATGTGTAATGTTGACTCATGTAGCCATAAGGGTCGGTTTTTGATTTCTTTTGCTGTTAACTGCAGCATTTTATCATAACTACATTCTTCATTAATTTAAAATAAAGTTCAGTTTTTTACAGTTTGAAATTTGGCGCCAAAATTTGAGAAATCTAGTGATAGTACATTCTCAAATTAAAAAAAAAACTTCAAATATCGATTGATTTCCGATGAATATCGCATTGATTTAAAAAAATGTAGCTACATTCCTCAGAAATGTACTATTCTCCCACCACTAGATCCCATATAAAATGTATAGGAAAAAAGTAGCATTTGCTCCAAAAATGCTAAAATGCTGAAATGTAGTTTCAGTGAGGAAAGGCTATAAATTACAAATTAGAATATGTGTAGACGACTTATGTGGGCATGCAATCTCACACACATACATAGACAGACATACGGAGTTTAACTGTAAAATCTCATTTTCTGCTAAGTGAAGCCAAAGAAACGTTTTCCAGAAATAAACATGTGCAAGTCTTTCTCTTATGAGTTACCTGAGCTAACCCAGGCCAAAATTTGTTCAGCCCCAAAGCACTTTATGATTACAGCGCATCATCAAACTCAATTTAGATGCCCCTCTTTCCCCGCATAAATATTCAAACACACACATACATTCAGAAACACAGACACAGAAACCACTTTACGCCACACTGATATCGACTAAAAATCTCCACTGCGGAAATATTGAAATCTAAAAAGCAAATAATTTAATTCGCTTAAACTTTCGTACGAAACGAAGGGGGATTGGGATGTTGGGCATGTTGTAGAGTGAGAGAGAGTCTGGGACGTAGACACAAAACGGAGAAGTGGATAGAACGAGACGGGACACACGACATAGACAAACGCCGCTGTCGGCTCACATCCGGGCAGGAAAATGGGAAATGGGGAAACGGGAACTGGTGGCAGGACGTGCGCTGCTGTAGACGCCACAGCCGCCATCAAATTTGAATTCAGCCAAGGTATGGCAAGGGATGCGGAGGGAAGAAGGGGGCTATGTAAGGCTGCCTGTCACGCATTACCAACCACTCGAAAAGCCAAACCAAACCAAGCCGAGACCGAGACCGAGGCCGACACTCGACACTCGGCGTTTTTAGCGCAAGCTGTCAGACTCGGGAACGCATACGTACACTCAGAGAAATATGCCATCCTTAAAACAAGTATGTCGTACTTGATTTTAAACCATTTTGCTCTTTCAATTTTAAGAGATGGCTGTGTACTATAATTCTTCAATGGTACGAAACGGTTTTAGTATTCAAATTCTGATTTATATATTAGTCAGATATTAAACAATATTATTCAGAATATAAATATAACACTATGACAAACATAAAATCTCTGAGTTTCGTAGAAATATCTTTAGAACCAATTTTTTTTACGAAAGTTTAAGTTTCTGCTACTTAGTCTAGAATGTTTTAAGATTCAAATAAACTAAAATTTTGGAATGTTTTGTACTAAAGAAAAAAACATTTTGTGATAAGCTAAAAATTTTATTTACTTAAACTGATTTCGTTCTTTTTCAGACTTGAATTAATCCCAAAATCGTTATATCTGAGAAAAATCTTATTATAAGACTACCGCGAAATGATTTTTGTACTCAGTTTTACTTAGTTATGATTCGTTCTGATTTCGCTTAAACATCCCCTGTTTAAGTATAAATACTTTGATTTTTTTTTCTGAGTGTACTCGTACAATGGGATGCGTGGGGGGTGGGGGAGTGGTCGGTTTCCGGACAGGGACAGCACGGCACAGCACAGCGACATCAGCATGTCCCCGTGTCTCCATCCGTATCCTTGTCCCATGTCTCTGCTGTCTCATTTGCTTTCAATTTTTATTTGCCGTGTTACAACCGAACAACAACAGCAACAAAGTTGAAGTTGCCGTGAGGCATTTGACGCGTCGCCGTCGCAGCTTCCTAAATGCTTTTTCGGGGTAGTCGGGATAGAAGGAAACTGACGGCAAGTGAAGGATGAAGGTGGCAGAGTCCGTGCAAAATCTGTGGCTGCGGCATTGTTAGCACTTTTGGACAGGCGGCGGCTGTGCCCAAGCTCCACTTGAGCAGATAATTTTCACTGTTGTGTTGATAATGATGATGTGCAAATTTCATAGGTTGGCTTTTTTCATGTATATACCCTGTACACATAAAACATAAGATAATGACAGATACGATTCTTCTGAGAGCAATCGTAACTCAAAAAAAATTTGTGAATTTGTTGCAAATATCATAATATTTATATGTCCACTGAATACCCTACTAATTTCAGAGCGAATCGATGATTAAAATTAAAAGAAAATAAACTTTTTGTCAACCTCTGTATTATTTTTATCTATCCATCGTAAAAATTCGCTCTATGTTTGCCTTCTTAGAATATGCTGAATTTATACACTAGTACAGGGTATCTTCAAGTGCATCAAACAGAGCCCTTATTCTTTATAAGCATACGGCAAAGAGAGACGTGTGGTAATTTTTATTTTTTTAACATAGTTGGTCCATGACATTCCTGGCTTAGGTATCCTCAAAGTGGGCAATTAAAAATCGTCAAAGTTTATGAAGGTTCTTAAGACACGAATGAGTGTGTGTGTGTGTGTGCGTATGTGTGTGTGCAGTCATGAATAGCAAATTAGGCCGCTGAACAGATTTACAGTAGCGTTTTTTATGGACATTCAGAAATGCAAATGTACTGCGATGCCAGGTGAAAATACTAGGATATATTCAGAAGCTTATAAAAATGAAGCTTAAGTGAACTTAGGAATACACATTATAAACAGGATTTGCAAGCAAACTTCAAGAATAATAGAAAAAATGGAATCTACAGGATTTTCAGCTTTATTATAAAAAAAACTTAAAGTAAACATATATTAAAAATGTATTTAAATCCCAATGATGGAATTTAAACATGAGATTGAGAGAATAACTTGAATGCAAGGTATAGTGAAATTTGATAAATTTAAAACTGGAATAGCCAAATATAACACATCTTCTTATATTCTTACATATTTCAAATACCAATCGATTCAATTTGGGATGTACATTAAAAATTTGCCTGTTAATTGTACATAACTCAATGAACAGCCCTCGTTACATGCTTGTATAATAGTATAATATCGTATTCTGTCATCTTGACTTTACGATTTGCCTATTCAAATTTCCTCAGCGCTGACAGCAGCTGACATTTTCTGTCGCTTCCAAATTGTTCACACCACCCAATGCCCCTATGTCCCGATGTCCAGAAGTTCCCATCTCACATCTACCACATCCCATCTGCTCCCAGAATCTGTTTACATGCCATCACGTCTGTGGAGTGAGAGTCGAAGAAAGCGAAGGATGCCCAAATTTTATGCCCTAAGCGATGGCCACCGCTTGCTGCATTTCAAATCAGTTTAGTTTGCATGTCCTTTGGCGCATAACAAAAAGAAATTGAATTTGGGTTGGCGAAGACACTTTGAAGTCCTCTTTTACATGGGGAAAAGCAAACAAGCAAAGCAAAACAACAGGATACTCTAAAGACGTTTAAGGACACCTCTCCAATGTCATCCCTATTCCTATCCCTATCGATTGCTGCTATTGCCTCAGATTTCCGACTCTTTACATTTGATTGACTGACTAACTGACTTTGTGTTAGTTGTTCACTGATTGACTGATTGCCAGAGCACTCGTCTGTCTGTCAAGTTGCGACCATTTCCATTTCCCTTATCCTGACAATCGCAGCAAAATCAATACAAACAACAATTTGCTTTTTCAGTCAGCCAGCTCGCTGGCCAAGTTAAAAGCTTTTGTGATAATCACAGTTAAATGTCAATTTTAATCTAGAAAACACACCTAAATGGGTCATCGCAGTGACATTCTCTTGAAGCTCACTTAGGAGCAACACTTAGAATTGTCACATATCAAATGTAGAAATTCAACGAAATGTTTAAATAATACGAACATATTTTATATGTATAAATTTAAGCTCAGTTTATAATATTTGGCACTTATTGCAAGCATTAGTTTTTAGACAGTTGATAAGCTTCTATATTCATACTGACAGACAGCGAGCTTTCAATTGTATTTCAATATTTATTTCTACTATATTTGATTATATTATATTTTAATTGCAGTTTCTAAATAATAATTATAAATTTATAGCCTTGCCGAATGTATTCTATATTTCGTATGATTTTATTAGTGTAAAATCCATTCTATGAAATGAATAACACCAAATAATAGAAAATAAAGTATTTGGTTAAAAAATATAAAAAAAAAAGAAATTTTACACTTAGAAATATGTATAATTTTTTTGAATAAGACAAAATAAATACAATCAAATATGTTCTCTATCATTTCAAAATTTTGGCAACGCAATTTCTAAGACGAAAGGTGTAAAAGTAAGACTTGTGTCTGGAAATTAAAAATTTTCGACTATAAACTAATTTTATAGCAACATTTTTGTATTACGCATACGAAATATTTTGAGATTTTATTTCTAACTTTAGATTTACTTTTAGCACCCCCACAATTTGTAACATTTGTTTCATTCTCAAACCATTTCGACTTCAAAGCTGTTTTATTTCCAAAGCGTTGCGCTGACTTTGTTACCAAAAACATTCTCATTACTCATTTAAAGTGCGCTTAAGATCACTTATTGTTTTTTTCTGGGTCCCAAGAGTACAAATACGCCCTCGACTAAATTGAAAAAAATTTCAGAATTTTACATCACGTTTGCTCCATCTCTCTCGCACTCTCTTTCTCTCACTCTTGCTCTCTCTGGGCGCGCTTAATATGCAAATTACTTCGTTTCTAATTAAAATAACTGTGCACTGCTTTTGGTTTTTGGCTCGGCTTTTGGCTCGTTTCGAAAACACATTTTTGGCTGACTTTGTGTGGCTGCTGGCCTGGCCCCAAACCCGGACGAGGCGCGTTATTCATGTTCTAGTCTCTTACACACCCACACACACCGCACACACATACAAACGCACAGTCACATACACACAGACACACATACACTGAAGCCCCTGGCTACCTGTCCTGGGTAGTGAAGGCTGGGGCTTTAGCTTTGGGATCTATTAGCGCTAAAATTGCAGCTGCCATTCGAGGGGAATTGGGGGATTGGAGGTAACATCTTTGCCACAAAGGTGTGTGGCGGGCTTTTTTTGGGTCTGTCGCGCGTTTTAAATTACAAAATATTTTCCGTTAGAGTTGCTTTTGGTGGCGATATGCGGCAATTAGAAAGGGCACCGTTTTTGGTATTAGGTGTGGAAATAAGGCAGGAGGGAGCATAAGCAAATTTAAGCAGCGTTGTGATTTTTTTTTAAATTCTCCACAAGGCTGCGCTTTAATGAGGTTGTAATGAGTTCGGGTCATGGGTGTTGCCCTCTGCCAGTTGTCAGCTGCTGCGTGGGAAACGCGTGTAATTGTGATGAGGATTAAGAGCTCATTATGTATGTGAACAGGAGGATATTGGTGGAATAAAAGCGCTCAACTGAATACTTAAGCATAATTGCAATTGGTGAAAGCTTTTACTTTAATGTGAAATATATTCGAAACGCTAAACGCCTGAGTCAAAATTATTGAAGATAAAATAATGTAATATAAATTTATTTAAAAATGCAAAAGAACTAAATTATTAAAAAGTTCTTTCAGAAAACTATATTCAAAAGATCAACATTCAAGAAAGAAAAAGGAAATGGGAATGAAATGATATCTACAGCGATTAATAGAGAAAAAAAGAGAAATGTAAAGATTAAGTAAAGTAAAAAAAATTAAATAAATTTAATTTAATTGATGCACAGGCAAACTAACAAGAGAGACCAATTAAATCCAAATAAAATATACAATATTATGTTAAGAAAGGCATTATTAAAGCAATTTAAATAAAACTCTTTTAAAATATTAATACAATTAGTTTGTCGATTATCAAAAATTATATTTAATTATTCTATAAATAATATATATTATTCACAAAAATTTAGAGCTTAGAGCATTTCCGATGATAATAACAACACATACTTTGTATTTCATTATTTGGAATAATTCAATAACAAAATATGCATTGAAATGCAATTGTTATTCATATTTAATGTTGTGTACACACAACAGTGATAGTCCAAACATTATTAAGCTACACAAATTTGCTTTTTAAAGTATAAAATGCAAGCGTTGATTTTCCAATTTTTTGTTTGCAACTAAACGAAAAGCAACTGCAACTTTGATTCCCCATTCAACTTGGCCAACTATTGGAGCTTAATTAAAATTGTTATTTGCAGTTTCAGTTTGCAGTTTGCTCAAAAATAAAAAAGAGAGCTTCTCAATTAATCTAAGTAATTAAAGTAGAAGACCAAATGCGGGCAGAGACACCACATGTCTGGCAGTGCCTGACAATAGCTGCAAAAGCCCCAAAACATCTGCAACAAATCAATTTACAGGAACTTTTCTATTGTGTTTGCAACTATTTTTTTATTGGTCGCTTTTGGCCTGACTTGGCTTTGCTATTTGGCTAAAAGTCTGGCCAGCACTTACACATACTACAAGGACGCTAGTTTATCGATTTACTTTTCCGATACATTTTCAAAAGCATAGCACAAAATGATTGCAACATCGAAGACGACGACGGTGGCGGAGACGGAGGCGGAGGCGGGTGAACAAAACAGCTAAATTGAAGTGGCTGCCTTTGCCTAACCCCATGCCATGTGGCGAGCCAAGTGTATGGCGTGTCTTGTGTCTGATATCAAAGGACTTTAAATCAAAATTCAATTACACTTTTCATTGATGCTCTCAAGACTTGAACAGCATCCACGTCCAACCGCTCGAAGAGTGGAAAGTGGAAAGAAAGCCTCTCACCTGTGCGTTATAGTGAAAATCAACAGCAGGCAACACATAGCAAAAAACAATTGGGGTTAATCGACGGTGAGATACCTTGTAAGCTTTGTTTATGTTTTGAATGTGGGATTTGTGCAAAAACATACTTTGAACAAGCAAATTTATTTAATTTCGCAAGTTCTCTTTAAATATTTTGATGATAAAACTTTAGAACCCTTTCTACTGGTCTTAAATGGAGTAAAGTATAATTTCTTAAGGCAGATGAATTTAGTTAGAATTTGAGAACATCTAAATGGTCTCACATAAGCTCGAGTTCGGTCAAATCTATTAACACCCAGTTGCCTTAGACTCTAGGGTATAACAAAAAGCATGTCGATTGGTCGACCTGCTGACATTGAGTTCTGTTTTTCAGTATTCAGCTGTCAGCTTTCAGTATTCAGCTTTTCAAGTGCTTTTGTTAGCTGTGTGCTCCACATCAGGACGGCGTTGGGATGTTTTGGACACGCCTGCTCCAAAATGGAACATTCGCAACTCGTCGATTTGTTTGATATGCAAACAAGAAAATCTACGTCATGTCACATTTGCATATTAAAGCGGCAATAACGGCGTGAAAATAAACATAACAAAACCACCGAACATTCCAGCCAACCAGCCATAATGTGAAAATGCAACGTCAGTGCGAAAATTAACTCAAAACCAAACAAAGTACTTTCGATACGAGTATGCAGCTCAGCTGAGGTTTTCGACTTGTGTTCCTCGGCAACTTGCGCCGCAAAATTTCAATTACGTTGCACATGGCATACATATTGAGGGGAACTGCGACAATTCGGGGGAAGGATGGTGGGCAATGGCGAGCACTTACAACAATTTATAAATAGCCCCAGTCTGTGCAAATTTTCACATTAATTAAATTTTAGCAACGATGACAACACACACAACACAACACAACACGACACGACACAACAAAACCAACTCAGTCGAGAGCATAGCCCAAAGAAAATAAACCAAAATACAAAAAAGAAATTGCAAAAAATGGAAGCCTGCGACGATGGCGACGGCGTCAACGGCCAACACCGTTGACATATTGAAGGAAAACGACAGATTTAGTACATAATATAAAGACAACATATATGCAGACTTATAGACAAGTGATGCCATATACTAGGGCTGAAATTCATCGTCGACAAATAGAGAAAGAATGTGCAATCACTTGATGAGAGAGTGTTTACGATATGGGATAAATTCATTTAAATAGTTATTTATAATTTATAAATTTTGGTAAGATAAATATATAGTATTGTATATGATTCTAAGTATATTTATTAAGTTTTACTCACAATCAAAGAATATAAATATTTTGATCTGATTGACCTTTAATTAAATATATTTAATAGATAGTGCAAAAATTAACACAAAAAAAAAGTTAAAAAAAAAACAATCGAGTATAAAACATAACCATATTCTTCTTTATCCAAAAAGAATTTCAAGTTAAGCATATTAAAAACTTAATTTAAATTGCAGTAGCAATAGAATGTTAACCAAATTAAAGTTCTTTTAGAGGGAAATACTTCAATTATTTTTTTTTTGTATACAAATACTGCAATTTTAATGAATGCTATGTAATCCCATTTAGTAATACTTGAGATTTTGCTTATTGTCACTCGAAGGGATTTCATTGCTCCATGGCTATCAAGACCCACTTATCGAGCTGCATAAATATTTGTGCCGAGTGCGGGCACATCAAGAGCGAAAGTTTCCAAGTTGCTGCCAGCCCTGTGACATCTACAGTGCGAGAGATGCTACCACCACCACACCCCACACCCCTATGTATCTTCAGCCCAGTCTAGGGATCGGCTGACAGGCAGCCACTGCATTTGGCAATGCGATGCGAATCCGTTGGCCGAGCCACTCGTCTCCCGTCCTGCTCCCAGCCGATGAGGAGGCACTTACAGTGCCAACGTTGTCGTTGCCACTCGCCACTCGCCACTGATGTCGCTTATTTTTAGCTACAGTTCTTTTCTATTTTTTTCAATTTCTTTTTGCCTTTATTTTGCAGTTTCCACAGCGCTTACAATGCTACGCAAAAATATGCGAAATTGCCACAAACAACAACAACAGAACTATTTGCTGTAATTATTTTTGATTTTGCAAAATCTGCTTCGACCAACAACATTTATAAATGCATAAAAGACTGTTAATTTAATTGTACATGGACAGCCAGCAAAATGTAAAATATTAAGTTGCGCATTAGCTACAAGTTTTATTTTGAGTGCAATATGAAATGGGCTAATTGGGCATAGGAATATGAATGACAACTCTTGTTAATTACATTATTTATTCGCTATTCAATTAAAAGCAATTTAATGTCAGCTTTCGAAAGAATATAAACAAATTTAAAAATAAATAAATACAATAAAATAGCTGATGGGTATAAATAACATTAAAAAATTCACTTTTTTCTAGTTCTTTAAATAAAAGTTTCAAAAAATTTTAAAACATCTAAAAAGCAATGTACAATCAAATGATGGAAATTAAATATTTTTTAACTTACTTAGCGCTGAATATTTTAAGCATTAGGTGGCTCCTTAAGGTTCTTTTAAAAGGACATGCAACAATATTTAAAAAAAGTCATACACAATACGAGAATAATAAAGCCCCATTTACACGAGCACTTTTTGACCGACACTTTTTGTCACATTTTGTCAAATAGCTGTCCGTGTGGCGTAACCACACAAAATTTCAAAGCGTCGGTAGAAAACTAACGCTCACCGAAGGAAGTAGAACACGTTATATTCCATCGGTGAGCGATGGTGAGCGACAGGGACGGTTTTTTGACAAAATGTGACAAAAAGTATCGGTTTTTTGACAAAAAGCTGTCCTGTCGCTCACCATCGCTCACCGATGGAATATAACGTGTTCTACTTCCTTCGGTGAGCGTTAGTTTTCTACCGACGCTTTGAAATTTTGTGTGGTTACGCCACACGGACAGCTATTTGACAAAATGTGACAAAAAGTGTCGGTCAAAAAGTGCTCGTGTAAATGGGGCTTTAATAATGATGATAAGTGAGTTTTATTGTTTTCGTTTCAATATAATGATAATAAGTAGTCAGACTTTTTAAATAAGAAACTAACAACAATAAATGTTTACGACTCTTGCTTAAAGCAGGCATAATTAAGTTTTTAGCTTTAGGTTGTAGATGCTAGACATTTTTACTGAATTGTGAGTGTAGCAAAGATTTAAAAATAAACAAGATTGCATTGGGTTTACACAATTAAATTTACAAATTTGGTTGCTCTTGAAGAATACAATATACATATGAGTAACGGGTATAAAGACGGACCAGTACCAAGTTTTTAAAATTTGCCTTTAAAATCAATCTATGCGTAACACATTTCTTGACAAATTTATGTATATATTCTGATATAACAGTTGAGCTTTCTAATTAAGCAATGATTTTCACAATATTAACGACATTGCTCCCAACATTCTTAAGCTGTACGTTTCTCTAGAGTCTAAAGGAAACTGCTTCAAGTTGGCGAACCTCAGTTTTAATGAAACGCCGCACAGTGGGGCCATTGCTGATTTTACTTTGCAAAAATCGTAACTTTTGAACCAAATGAGATAATCGAATAATTTTAATGGCATATGATAGATAACTCTTCAACCTATGAAATTAGCATTTAAAAAAGGTGCCACGCCCCCTAAATACTTACTTAGGGGCTGTCAAAGTTGAAATTTGTGAAATTTGTGTAAAAAATTAATTTTATGGCACCTAAAAATAAATATTTTTTTAAATTTTTGATTTTTTTTGTTTCATTTTTATGGTTTTTATATTTAAAAATTACTTTCAAAAAATTTGAAAACAATTTTTTTTTTTCAAAAAATTTTTTTTGCTTTCCGGTGTGAATTTTCAAAATTTCATATGTCGACCCAATTCCTATGACATTTATATGATATAGTAGTCCGATTTCAACCAATTTGACATATTATGAATCTGGAATAGTTTTTAATATCCAGACCAAATTTGGTTCAAATCGGACCACTATATCATATAGCTGCCATAGCAGCAATCGGTCGAACTATGGAATAATGCCGCGTGTTTTTATTGTGAGGTTGCATTAGTTTTTTTGATTTCAGGTACAGTGGTGCAAGTTGGTGCAGACAAAACTATATACGTTATTTAGAGAAATAATTACTGAAGCGTTATAAAGCTAGTGTACCTTTTGAATTCCTCATGCTTGAGAGCTATCGAGTACCAAAGTTAAAAAAAAATCAGAATCTAGTGTTTTTTTTAAAGGATTTTGCTTAAATGGGTCAACCTTAAAAGGTTGTACCACCCACAATTTTTACTTGATCTTAAAATTTTTTTTGGATTCTTAATCTTTGAAAAATTCTCTATCGAATGCTTATATTCCTTTTGTCGAACGATTTCCCAAAAAAAAAACTTTTGCACTTTTTTCCAGCATGCAGCTCTGAAAAACAATAGATTTGGAATTTTTTTTTTCACTTTGGTACCCAATAGCTCCCAAGCATGAGATATTCAAAAGGTACACTAACTTTAGAACGTTTCAGTAATTATTTCTCTAAATAACGTATATAGTTTTGTCTGCACCAACTTGCACCGCTGTACCTGAAATCAAAAAAACTAATGCAACCTCACAATAAAAACACGCGGCATTATTCCATAGTTCGACCGATTGCTGCTATGGCAGCTATATGATATAGTGGTCCGATTTGAACCAAATTTGGTCTGGATATTAAAAACTATTCCAGATTCATAATATGTCAAATTGGTTGAAATCGGATATCATATAAATGTCATAGGAATTGGGTCGACATATGAAATTTTGAAAATTCACACCGGAAAGCAAAAAAAAATTTTTGAAAAAAAAAAATTGTTTTCAAATTTTTTGAAAGTAATTTTTAAATATAAAAACCATAAAAATGAAACAAAAAAAATCAAAAATTTAAAAAAATATTTATTTTTAGGTGCCATAAAATTAATTTTTTACACAAATTTCACAAATTTCAACTTTGACAGCCCCTAAGTAAGTATTTAGGGGGCGTGGCACCTTTTTTAAATGCTAATTTCATAGGTTGAAGAGTTATCTATCATATGCCATTAAAATTATTCGATTATCTCATTTGGTTCAAAAGTTACGATTTTTGCAAAGTAAAATCAGCAATGGCCCCACTGTGCGCCGTGGTTAGCTCACCAGGAACTGGAACTGGAGCTCTAGCTGCTGCTCTCTGAGCAAAAGCCACAGCCAATCGCTACCTCCAAAGTTTTAATGAAGCCCGCCTGCAAACGATTGCATGGCATCAATCTCTTCTGCGTGTGCATGGCTGTGTTTGTGCTTGTGAGTATTGATGAAAATAGCTTAGCGTTAATCAAATTAGAACTCCTAACCGACGCGCACACACCTTGAGTGAATATCATCAGCGAGTTTGCTTTTGCGGTCAACCAAAGTTTGACGAAGGCAAAGTCTCGGATATTACTTATCATTAATTATTTGGCGCCCTTGTGTTCAGCTTAATATTTATTTAAAATTTTAATGAGCAAGCGACAGAAGTCGAGTCGAAGTGTTTCACAGGAATTCGCTGCCTCTTCTGCTGCGGTTGCCTTGACAAATCGCAGTGGTGGTGGCATGCCACAATATATTGCCAACTGGTGCGGTTTTGCACCAGCAACAATAAATTCAACAGAACCAACTAAAACACACGCTCACAGCAGCATCGCAGTCAGCAGCCAGCTACTTAAGTGCAAAAAATTTAGCATACTTTTTTGCTGCACATGCAGGAAAGTCGGCATGTGATTGATGTGACGTGAAGATGAAATGGGGATGGGAATGGGGTTCGAGATGGAGATGGCAACGAAAGTGTGCAGAAAAGCAGCCAAAAAACGTTCACTAGCAGCAAGCACAGCTTACATGCTCTTTACATGGCCATTAGATATATCATACGAGATATCTCAAGGAATAACAAAGCTCAACGATAAAAGTTTTCTTTCCCAAGAAAAACAATGTGTTTGTCGTTTGATTCCAGGGATTTAGCATGATATATTAAACATATATGACTTTACCTTACTTTTGATTAAGCATTGAAGTACGGAGAATGATAAAAGGAATCTAAATAATTGTCGACTTAAATTCAATTTTTAAATTTTAAATTTTTCAATTTTTTCAAATCGAAATTATAACTATCAAAAGTAGGTTGGGATGTAAAACAATTTAAGTTATTTATATGGATTTAAATTATGTCTAGCATAATTGTATATAATCAGGAATAAAGTTTAGATAAATTGCAGGCACTTATAAAATCTCCAAAATCCGGACAGATTAAAATGGTTATTTTATTTGACTGCAAATGTAAATAAAGCATTGAAAGAGAGAGAATTACAGAAAAAATTATTAAAGTTTTGTCTGTACTGCTTATGACATAATAAAATTACGTTTAATTATCCCGGCGTATTATAAAATATCCTTAGCTTTTATAAGAATATTTCTTTTGTCGTGAAGTGAATATAAATTGCACTATGTCATTAGCATCAATTTTAATTTAGCAGTCATTTGACATGGCAACGACAGTCCAAGAATAAAGAAAAAGGAAGAAGAAAACTCTTTGGGGAGATGCATATCTTTTTGCAGTTTCGGAAGGTCTTAGAAGGCTGTCAAAGAAGTAACAAATAAAATGAAAAACGAAAATCAGCAAAGTGCGCAAGTAGCAAATCAAAAGATGTGCATGCCAAATATAAAACAAAAAAAAGGAAAATGAAAAGAAGAATAAAAAAGAAGAAGAAGAAGAATGAAATACGGCAGACGGAGTAGAAAGGACAAACGAAAAGAAAAGAATTTCGTAGAGGAAGCAATGCAATTTTTTCACTTCTGTGTGGGAGACAGCACGAAATTGGCCAATTTACATGCGTTTGTGCTTTTTAGCCAAGATGAAAAGGAGAATTGAACTTCAATTCCAAGTTCAAAGATGTATGTGTGTGTGTGTTTCTGTGTGTGAGAGCGAATGCAAAGTGGTATTGCAGATACTGCATCTCCTTCAGTTTTGCAGCTGTGCTCAAATGCCAGCAAAGAGTTTAAGCCCAGCCAAGCGATGCACTCAAGTGGCATTAACAGACAGAGACAGATAATATAGACAGAGAACAGAAGATACTCTCGCAAGATGCCGCAGACAACAATTTGAAGTTGCTTTAATAACCAGAAGAACCAGCTGAACAGGTAAGTTGCAAGTGCTGCTTTCTGTGGATAATTTACAATTTAATACCATTTTGTTAAAGTTCTGCGACAGACTTGGCGTATGCGTAATGCCACTTAACTGACATTGTTGCTTACATTAGGCTAATGAGCTTATCGTACTCAACAAAATGTAACTAATGATGACTTGCGCTCAATGTTTATTGTCAGTGGGCTTCTGAACTGGGTAGCTGGCAGCTTATGTGCCGTGGCAACAACGGGTCGGATGTGTAATGCGATTTTTCAAGGAAAATTAAAATTGTGACGATTGTCAACAAAATACATTGTTTGATATAAACGTATGGGTTTCTCAGAAAATTGTTACAAAATTTCAACAACTAAAATTCGCGGTTACATGCAGCATAAAAATATTTGATTTATAGAATTTAGTTGAACCTTCATCGGAGCCTTGTTTTATATTTTAATTCAATTATTTATTCACTGTTTTCATGCTGTTTGAGAAAAGAAAACTTAAAAAATTAAATATATAATTGAAATATTCATTTTGTATGATAGCAAAATTCCAAAAAGGGAACTTAAGGTCGGCTTAATATTCTTATTACATGGTCAATTCGGTACTGAGATTTCTGAATTTGTTTTAAAACTCTACTCAATAATTATTTTGTCACAATTTATTAGTTATAACGAAAGTTATCAAGTATTTAATTCTGAGAAACAGATGTTACATTGCATTATGAGAATCTAATCGGGCTGTTCCAAATAATTTAATAAAAAAAATTTTACATTTGATAAAGTTCTTCTTAGATTTTTTCTATGTATACAGCTTTCATTTAATTGCAAACTCCCAAAAGTAATTTTACACTTGGTAACTTTCCGACCACTGAAAACATAGATAAAAACTCATTAGTTTTTATATAAACTGCTTAATAAACTCTTCAGAAAATTTTTGCTTTTTGCTAATTACACGTCGTATACGTAACAAACAATTTGAAAGTCATACAAAAAGTGAAAACCACACACTTGTCACATAGAATGAGTATAGTTCACAAAAACAAATTCCAAAAAAAAAATAAAAAAAAGGACTCGTCAACGGCAGCCAGGACAGGACAGAAACGACTTGCTCTGAGCGAAAAAGCATTTAACAATTTTACAGGAACAATATTCAATTTCCGACTGTCTAATAAGTTTTTGGCTAGCACCACACAAACATACAAACACACTCTGTGTGTTAAAGTGGTGGCATGTAATAAGCCAAGTCCAACTGGCATTCCTGTCTGTCTGTCTGTCTGCCTGACTGCCTGACTGCCTGGCAGCTTGCCTGTTAACTGGGGTCTATCTATCTATCCATCTATCTAGGAAACTGTTTGTATAGCCCCCGACAAAGTTCCATTACTCAAACTCGAACTGCAACGCACATTTTCCTTTAATTTCCTTTTTAGTTTTAACGCCAACTATCTCGTCAGGCAAATTCCTGCTCATCTGCTCATCTGCTAACTCAGCTTATATTCTACTGCTCGATGGCACTAAAAATTCGTCAGCTTTAAGCCATGATGCATATCCTCCAACTTTAATGAATACCCACGAGGCAATGCAAACAAAAATGTAACGGCCAACGGGCCGTATAAAATGCATTTGGGTAACTAACTTTAAACACAGAGAGCGCGTTCATTTGGGAACGTAATGGTTGCTCCTCCCGCCTACCCCTCTTTACCCATCTATCCACCCACACTGTGCCATCTTTCACTCCGCCGAGGGACACGGCAACAGCATACGGTTGAACAGGCGTAGAGGCAGCCACAGTTCACGGCGAAAAAAAAGTATAGTTGAGGGATTGTCAATGCCCCGAACAGCTCGATGTGGGTAAGTAGCTTTATTATCATAAGTTTATGCATGAGCGGATGTCGTGATAACAACACCTTTATCAGAACGAACAAATCACGCATAAACGGTGTAAATGAGCTTAAAGAATTTACATGTTCAACTTAAACTACTTTTGAGCATTTGCAATGTCACAAATTCAATTGGACCCGGCAGGGACGTTTTTTTTGCAGTACACACATTGTGTTTAATTTATGCGCATGCAATTCGAAGAGATATTTTTCATAATAACAAATTATATACTCAAAATAGCGACCAAAATTCACTATTTCATATATTTAAAAGACTTTGTCCATTTATCGCGACTTTTAGTTATATCAATTTTAACTACAACTTTATAAAGTAGTAACTCTTACAAAGTAAAAGTAAATTTGGCCCCGTTCACACATAGTTTTTTAATTAATAAAAGTTGAGATTTGTTGCCTGTTAAACTGCAATTAAATCTTTAGTTTTAATAATAAGACTGAGTGTGAAAAACCAGAGCAAAGCTTAAAAAAGCATAAACTTGTCAGCTAAATATTTAAGTTATAAAGCTTTTGCAGATTTTTTTAAAAGAAATGTCAAGCATTTTTTTAAATTTTATGCTTTATTTCTATTTTAAAGAGGTTTTAAATAATAAAATAGATATTGTGAGATTTGGACATGTTGGAGGTATAAAAGCCAAGCGCTACTTCAATTTAATTTCTTTTGAATTTAAAATTTTAATAAGAGAAAAAATGTGTACTGAAAGCACGAGTTTTGCAATTCACAATTGTTTGCCACATAAACGTAAATGGTTTGTGCTTGGCTTAAAGTAAATACATCATGTTGCAGGTTGCAGGTTGCCTGGCTGGCAACCGGTCTGAGCTCTACATTCTGCCAAAGTCAACGCCCACGCGACGGCAATGCAAATAGTTAGGCGCAGACTGTGGATACCTATTGGGATTGAGAATGGGTTGCGTTGGGTTCGGTTGGGTTGGAGATGAGTACAGCGTACTCATCGCAACATTGTGGTTGCGTTGCCCCCACGAAAGCCATGGAAATGACAGACGATGTAAAAGAGTTCATTAATATTGCAAGGTGGACTGACGACAACGAGAATGAGACTCCGAGCGAGAATATGAATGTGAGCGAGAATGAGAACGACAACAGCAGCAACGCAATGAGGACAACATTTTGACTATGCGCACAATTATTTTGTAATTTGTCACATTTTGTAGGCCTCAGCTCACGTCGGAACAACGTCAGAAGCAACGGCCGCCTACACGGAGACGCCTTTGTCCAAATTTTCAAGTAGCAAAGTCTCGGGCTCAAGTGGCTCGACGGCCTACAAAATAGGAAATGCAGTCTTGTTGTTGGTGAGATGATGTCAGGGGATGCAAAGAGGGTAGGGGTAGGGGGTTGTATCCTACCAACCAGCTGCATAATTGTTTGTATTTTACGCTTTACATGAAAGCTAAGCAAATCTTTTGTTACACTGTCTACAGCAACAAGCCATCCCCCAGCCCACTCACAAGCCACGTCTCCACCCACCCCTAACATCATCTGGCAACCCTTCTTGCAGCTTTTGTTGGCCTTACGCTTTGTGTGCATATTCTAAACATGGCGGCGCTTGGCTTGGCGCTTGGCGGCTACCTCAACCTACTTTTGGGGCCAGACTGCGTCGTCGCCATCGTCGTTAAGACCTTAATAGTGCCTACCCATACCGCCAAGCAGTACTGAACCCCAGCACCCTCTGTACCCCCAAAACACCCCAAAACAATCCCCAATGTGCACCCAGTCAACAGTGAGGCAGTCAGTCAGCCAGTATTGTTGTTGTGCATATTTACCTAGCCCGCTCTTCATCATCCACATCATCAGCAGCAAAAACTTGAACAGAGGGTATAATGCTTCTATAACTTGGTTGGATAAAGGGCCGTAAAACTACATCGAAATATCGACAACACGATCTTGGCAAAAACGATTTCCAAGTACTTCAACTCGATATTTTTTTGACGATCTATCCACTGGATAGTATCCAGTTGATTTAATCGATTTAAAGCTTTATCTTAGTACCTATGTGAAACTATAATCAGTCGTTATATTTTTTCTGAACGAGTTTACTGGAATTCAAGTGCTAATCGAAAAGTTTCTTTTGACGGTATCTACAACTGAATATTTTAACATTTCAACTCAAAACTCGATGAAAAATTCGCATTTCACTTCACTTTGCATCTTCGCTGATCTCAATAAAAGCGGAGCAGAATTAAAGTAAAAGAACTTTAAAATATTGTTCTTAACTGGGACTCAATGATCTTAGAGTTGAAAGAATGAGTTTGCATCTTTAGATCCATTCGTCAAGGCTTTGATGCCATTCAAGAAAATTTAAAAATCACAAAGTCTTCTTAAATTACTCATAGGAACCATAGAATATCAATTCTCTTTAAGAGTATTCCAACATCGTTCATCGGAAAATATTTGCGAGTATATATCATTCGTCATAATTTTCATATGCAGCAGTTTGTCCACGCAGCCCCAGCCCCCTCACCATGCCCCCATGCCCTCAACCCTTTTTCGTTTCTTTGAGTTGCTTTCGCTCTGCTTTTTCTCTATTTTTTATTTACATTTGACTATTTTTTTTTTGTTAAATTACATGCACACATACACAGTCAAATATTTATTTAAAACTTATGCCCGAGGCCTTTCATTACTGTACACGTAAAAATATATTTTTGTTCTGTTTTCTGTAGTTTCATTATTTTCTACACTTTTTATTTTATTTTTTAAATTTTACTTTTGCTATTTTCACTGTGCAAATGTGCGGCATGTTGCTTTGTGCTTGCTGTTCGTTTCCTTAGCTATAATATTAAGTAAATTTTTCACATCTTTTTGTTTTCTCTGTCAAAATCTTTGCTTAGTTAATTTACTTGCCGTTACGCCAAGCACTTTATTCTTTCATTTCCATATTTTCTAGTGTCTAGCGGAGTTATAATTAGTCATCCCAGCTTTATGTGTGTGTCTCTGTGTGTGTGTGAGTGTGTGTTTGTGTCCTTGTCTGGACCCATTGTCCTCCTCAGCTGAACAGTGAACAATGGATTATGACGCAAGGAAGCTAAAGCAAAGTTGTTGAACATTTAATGGGATTTACTCACCGAATTGCTTTAAATTACATTGCTGTTCTAGCGCCTGGAGACTATGAGAGCGGGTCAAAATGGTTGTCTTCTAGAGGAGCTGAGCTACTGCTCTCGGCCAGTATATAAGTCCATAGTTCTTGTCATTAATTAAAAATGTATTGTATTTGATATAGACTTTCATAAAAATCCAATCAATCAAAAAATATCTAATGAAGTTCGCAAATGAATACTGTTCGGTGCTAAGACATGAAAAAACCGGCAGAAAATGCAAGAGTCGAGTGCACGCGACAGTTTGATACTCTGTGCCAGGCTTTTACTAATGAAATAATTAATTAATATTTGAAAGCATTTCCGTCACTCATAAGTAGATCATAATAATAAATACGTCTATCTCCAAGTGAGTTTGGTTGCTCTAGCTCTTATAGTCCCTAAGATCTACGTGTTCCGCTTTTGTAATTAAAAAATAAAAATAAAATAAAATTAAAAATATGAATTGATAGAAAAATATTAATTGAAATTAAATTGAGTAATAAAATTAGTAAAAAAAATAGTTTAGAAAAAATAATCTGAACAACATTGATAAATAAATAACAAAATTTGTCAGTTCTTAAACTGTTCTAAGAAAATAATGCTCGGGTAGCATAAATTTTAGAAATACAGGGTATATGAATAATATGTATTAGCTTATACGATACAAAAATGCTAGTTGACTTTTGAATTTAAATTACTTTGGACCATGCTATATAATTACTTATTAAATATATGAATGAAGTAGGAGTGACAATGATAATTATGAATTTTATTTCCCTCTAAAGCTCCTCCATCTTTTTGGCTCTTACAGCAAAGCTTGAAGTAATTTAATAAGGCTAATTAGGCACTATTTATATATTCTTGTTATTGCTCATAAAAAGACTTTGCTTTTAGTTGCTAAAAATAAAATCCTATAGTTTTATTGCTCGAAATTTCAGTAAAATCTAGTTAATCTAATCAATTTTAGCAAAAATTCCTAAATGTTAAAAATTCCTCAAATAAAAGGCAAATAATATGATAAAAACACATTTATATATTCAGATTATAGCATAATAATAAAGGCAATATAAACTCACCTGTCGAAAAATGACAAAATTTTCACTTATTTATTTATTTATTTGGTTGTTTCGCCGTAAATTGTTACGCTAATCGAATCAACGAGTTTTGCGTTTAATTATAAATTCTACGGTTTCGTTTTCTGATTGGTTTTTGGTTATTGTTGACTGTTGATGGGTTTTGTTATTAGCCCGTTGAACGATTTGGGCGCCAAAGTACAGTCAGAGTGCACTCACAAACACATGTACACTTAAGCACACACACACATAAGCACGGTCACACTGACACTATCTCTCTCTCGCTCTCTGCCTATCAGTCATACACTCGAATTTTTGGGGTCCGTATTTATTATGACGTTTGTTGCGGTTTGGCGGCGTCTGTCACTTGCCAAGGGGTGGCAGGAGCAGGGGCAGGTAATTAATGCAGTTTGTTGGTTAGACGAGGCTTATTGGTCTGAGTGACTGTTTAGATTGGATATTCAGGCGTTGGACAAAGAGACGTTGGATGTTGAATGTTTAGCTGCTGCTGCTGTGTGGCCAGAGTCGAATTTGGTTTTCGGTTGTCGGTTTATCGGTCGGTTGTCGGTTTTATTGGTGATGTGAAGCGCACACAGGACACACACAACTTGACTGAGCGAAACTGCACAAATAACTGAATTGAAATTATGCCGCACCGAGCACTGAGTAAGGGCAAAACCTGAGCCACAGTGGGTGAGAGAAAAGCGGGCACAGTGAGGCAACAATTTTGCATTTTACATTTTACTTATTTTCGGCAGCAAAAACACGAAACAACAACAATAAAAAAAAAATAGATTGTTCTTACAGCAAAATACTGTAGAAAATGCACTCTAGTGCATTTTAATTGATTTTTTTTTTGTATGCACTTTTCCCCACTGAGAACAAGTGAGAGGCAGCCAAAGAGCAAAAGAGCGAAAGAGAGAAAGAGAGCGCTATTCAAGTGGCTTGCTCGTTTGTTACATGCGGCGTATGCGTAACATTTGCAGTTGCATTTTGCACGCATCTTGGTTTGAGCGAGTTTTCTCCATTTGAGTGAGTTTTTTTCCCATCATGAACAGATCACTCTTCAGTGTTCGTTCTAGGTCAATTCTCTCATATATTTCAAGTTTTAATTAGTCCTTTTAATTTCAATTTCGACAGCCGCCCCAAAGGGAAACACGACAACGCCAACAACAAAACACAAAAACACAACCAAAAATAAATAAAGTTGCTGTGGCAACAATTTTTTAATTAATTACATGCAAAAATCCAAACCATACCAAAATGAGTAGCCCACGCTTGAGTGTCGAGCTGGTCAAACAATTAGCATTTTTACCACATTTTTTTTTTTGCGAAAAAGCGTAATGAAGTTGCTGAAGGATGTTCAAGGAGCATCCGGGCAGCTCTTACCCCTGCATATAGAAAAACTTTTTAATATGTAAAGTGTTTTTAAGGGCCGCAACGTTTTGAAAGGTGAGCAGCAAACCAGAAAGTGCGGAAGTGGGGGAGGGGCTAGATAACGCTGTGACTGCCGAGGTAAAAACAATTTAAGTTGAAAATTTCCATTCAAACAGATGGAAAATTGTGTCAGCTTTTGGCAGTTGACTCTGATTGTTTTGGCCGTACAGAATAACAAAGTTATGGGCCTCACTTAAAAAACTCTTTGCTTGAACTTAAAACATGAAAGATATTCGTTCTGCTGCCGCATAAAAAATGTTTATGTATGCTATGCTATGCTATGCTGTATATTAATTGTTATTTATCTGCAGAGTCAGGTTTTTATAGTGACAACTAATTACAATTGTTGAATTCGAGTGTGATCCATAATTTTTTAATGATTTCAAAAGTTTTACGTCAGCAAAAGGCAAATAAATTCAAATCGGGTAACAATGGCATAATTTCAAAGCTTGGGATATACTTTCGTTACCTACAAATAAGATTCAATTAATTTTTAACTAATTATAAATATTACTACTTTTCGAGCCCGATAAATAATTTTAAAAGCAACCATTTCTAATCCGTTATCCGATAACCGGTAATCGATAACCGTTATTAACCGATTAAAATTGGTAACCGTAACTGAAGCCGTAACCGAAACAAAACTATTTTATTATACTGATACCGAAAACCCGAAATTATTCAAACCGAAATAACCGCTAAGAAACCGATTCATGCATAGCGCTTTTAATATTTAGTTAGTTTTATATATTTTTCAATAAATAAATTAAAATAAAATGGATCTAATATTAATAATTATTATATTACAAATGAATTGAGACGTATTTTATAAATATTTTTTTTTTTTCTTAAGAGAAATTTTGAGAGCATTTAATGTAATTAAAATTATTTAATTAGATTTTCTCAATTTTAGTGATTCTTAGTAATTTTCCAAACATACCTGAGCAATAGAAATTATGAATGTAAATTTTAATTAAAACTAACTTTTCATAACGATCACGAAAAAAAAATTACTATAGTTTTAAATAACGTTATTGTTTATAATATTTCTTTCATTTTTGAATAAAGTTGTCGGTCATAAATTGAAGCAATATGTTTCAAGGGACAAGTTTCTATTGGTTTCAATTGTTGATTTTGTTGACAGATCAAAATATTAATAACTGATTTACAATTTATAGATGTATAATAATACGATTTCTATCTAATATCTGCTTTCGAGAAGTTATCTTCTTTTCCTTCAATGAAAATGTATTATTTTTCAATTTAAATTGCATACATATTTTTTTTTTCTTGTTTATTGCCAACTAAACAGGTCTTTCACAATTAAACAATAACTATATAGCAATCGCTAAAAACAGTAAATTAAATAGATTGTGCGAGAAATACAGGGTGCCTGCAAAACTGAATCATATTTGAGTTGAGACATGCGCAAAGCAACAGCAACTCAAGTCAAATGCACTCAAAACTCAAAGCGACAACAACAATGCCATGCAACACCTGGAGCAATGTAATGCAACAACAACAACAACATGGAATGCAATCGCAGACTGGCAGGCAGCAAAAAAGAGAGAACAGGTAAAAATATACACAAACGTCAGCTGCATCCAACAAAGCCGAAGGCACAAAATGGCATTGGAGTGAAATGCTAACCAACAACAACAACAATACCAACAACAACAACGGCAACACAAACGGTACAAAATTGTCGCTATAACGTTTTTTGCCATTGTTGGCCAGTGTAATGACACACACACGTACACAAAAGACGGGCTAGATTTAAAAATTTATGAATGAAATTTTGTACACATTTTGTGCACAAATTTGCTAATGCATGCAATATGTGGGTGTGCGTGTGTTATATGTATGCACAACAACAATTGCCAAAGTTTTGTGACTTTCATTTTAAAGTGCAATTTGTCAACGTTCCAAGTCTTCTAGATTCCGCGCAATGTAATTTGCAGTAATGTCATAGTCAAAGTCGAAGGAAAACTTTAAACTGACACTAAAATAGATGATAATCTAGGAAAAATAATTCATCTAATAAGGAAAGTAGCATCACATTTTTAAGTATTATCTCGATTCATATTTCCAGGCGGATTATATAGAAGTTACTGGAATGCTATCTAAAATTTGCATTATCATTGTTATTAATATTAATTAATTTATACCTTGAAAGAACTTATTACTTTATTTTGACTTTTGACTTTTTTTAATTGCAAGAACAATTCTTTTATTCATCATAACTCTGATTACTTTCTTGAGTGAATAAAACTTCTTTATGTTGGCGTTTCTAATATTAAATAAATAAGTATTAATAAAGTTGCCAGAGCAACATTTAAAACCATTTATCAGTTTTTCAACTTAACAATTACCTTAAATATTTTTGGTTAATATTTGTTAATAATTATCTTCTATAAGAAGATTTATAAAAGCTTCTGAAACATTAATCTATCAATAAAATGTTTTACTTTACTTCAGTAAATATTAAATTAGTGTGCTTTTAATAATAAAATTTCCATGAATTAACATTAAAATATAAATAAAAATATAAACCAAGCTGATATCATTAACAAAAATCCTGTACACAGATATTTCCTAAACTTAATTTTACTGGATAAAATCGTTAAAAATCCTTGAAATTTTCTCAATCAAATCATAAAAGGTAAATGAACTTAATTATATCTTATCTTTTAATTATCAAAAGTATGTCATTAATTGGATGCCTCAAATCATCAAAACTCACTGAGGTAACCAAATAACAATTATCATCAAATTTTATATTCTCGCATGGGCGTTGATCTGACCCAATCAAAACAACCAAAATCCTTCACAGTGAACTTGTATTGAACTTGGAAAACACCAAAATCATTTATAATTATGTACCCATACTCGTGTGGTAAGTATTAATTGCTCCGACTGACAACTGACCTCATTTGAAGGGCGTTGTTGTCCATTGACCATTCGGACTATTAGACCTCAAAGAGTTAGAAATCAGAAAGAGAAAAAATCACTCCAGCTTATATTTTTAATGTCATGTCATCAAATTGTGAGGTTAATGACTGTGTTTAGGCATTAAAGCAGAAGTCGAAACTGGTGAACCCCGAAAGCCTCGATTTTAAATGATTAGTTTTAACGTAAACAAAACTTATCTGAGTCATATGATTTTACCCCAAAATCTAAAAATAATTTGAAATTATTTAATTGTTTTAATTTAATAAATAAATTTTAATTTGTCAGTATATATTTGAAGAAACATTCATTTGGAAAAGCGAATATACAATTTTTCTTTACTTATAATTAAATTTGAGGATAACATGTAACATACATATCCATAACTCTTTTCTAAAACATTTAAATTATTTAAAGCAAAATATTTTCATTTTTGTCAATAAAATGCTAATGAGCTCATAACAATGTAATGAAAGTGTTTACATGTGTAAAAATTGCTCATACGCAATGTGTGGCACGCTCCAATGAGCAAACAATGCGCAAACTAAAAACAACAACATCAGTTGATGTTGAACAGTTGATGGCTGACCGATTAGGCGCCATTAACAATCGTTTCATATCAAAATTATAATAATAACAATAACAATATGGTTATGGCGTATAAAAACCGATGTTTGCTGTGAATTCTCCATTCAGTGTTCAGTGGCATTTCAGAAAGATTAAACAACAGAAATATTAGCAAAAATATGTCGAGACCAAAAATAACAACTTGTTACGGATTTTGGCTGTGCCGGGCTCTTGCTTTGGCAATGCTGCTGCAGGGTCAACTGGTGGCATCTCAATACAATGGATTTCCTTACTACGGCGGACAATCCGCAGGTGCGGGTGGTGGATACGGTGGTAGCATGTACGGCAATGGCTATGGATACGGATACGGCTATCCACAATACGGATACGGTTATCCAAGCTACGGTTACCAGTATCCCGGCTACGGGTACGGCGGCGGAGGCGGCTATGGTTATCCGGGCTATGGCTATCCAGGCTATGGTTATGGTTATCCCTATACGGGCATGAGTGAGTAAAACATTGCTCTTGCTCTATACATTGTGCGTATGCATTGAATTAGTGTTTTGGACATGTTTCTTCTTATAGATACTGCCTTTGCGAGCAGCAGTGGAGGAGGATTTGCTACTGCAAGTGCGAGTAGCGGAGGGGGAGGCTATTACGGTTAAGTGCAGGACTGGATAAGTGTTTAAGCTTATTAATATAAGAAAATATTTACTTAGGTCATAAGTGTTCTAGTTAAGTGTATTTAATTAATAAATGCATTTTTAATTTATAAATCCACAATAGACCAATGTCTTATTTTCTAGAAATATTCTGGTCTTCCGACATTTCTATGATTTATATAGAAAATACACTTACAATTCTTTTACCGCCACATTTCAAATACAAAGGAATATAAGTGTTGTCAAACGATAGAAAGCAGTGCAGATATATCGATGTATCACTAAAGAATTAAACAATCGCACAATCCGATGTCGTGTTAATTCGTGCTATTATATCGATATATATTAGCGCCATAATCTGTGAACGCATTTACCAATTAAGCTTTTGAAAAATATCGATCGGAAACTGGTCCCATGTCATTTCATAAATTAAAAAGACCAAGTAAATTACAAATTTTCTAAAATAATGAAGTGCATTTTAAAGTTGGTTTGGTGCATGACACTCTTCTTTGCATGGTAAAGTGGCGGAAATTCGCATTCGAGAATTGATTACGACCATCATACTTCGTAGCCGGTATGGCTTTGAATTCATACCACAACATACACTACTTTTCCATAAGGTTGACCGCTTTTTCTGCTAATCTAGCTTTAAAACCGCATACTTGTAATCAAACAAGTATGCGATTGGTTGAGCACACTTCTTGTTGCATTACCGTCCTGTATACTGTTGCGTATAGGATCGTAATGCAAATGCTTTACTGACTGGTATACCAAGCTTGTAAGATTGTAATGCAGATGCTAAACCCACAGCACCCACCCCCCATAAAAGATTGTAATTTTTCAATACAAAAATATATATAATTATTTATTTAATATTATATTTATAATTATAAATCAAAATAAAAATGTAATAACTAAAAAAATAAACAACAAAAAATTAAATACAATTAAAAAAATAAAAATGAAATAAAAATCAAAATAAAAATTAGAAAAAAATGAATAAAATTGAAAATCAAAATAAAAATTAAATAAAAAAAAATTCAAAACTATACCAAATAAACTATAAACTTAAACATAAATAGCGCCTTAATAAGCTAAATCTATTTCCTTGCCGTTGTCCTTGTCCTCATCCTCCTTCCTCTTCCGCTCCTTAATTTTGTCATCAAATTTTCTTTTTGGAAAGGTCACCCTTTACAATTTTTGATACAATATTTTCCTGCAAAAAAACAATTTAATTAATATAAAATAAAAAGCTTGCGTTAAATTTCTAAACATTTTCTAAAATACTTACGTGTTTGGGGACCTCTCTCGAAATTTTGGCTTCCATTTAAGCGAAGTCGTCCACTGTCCTTATGCGGAAGTCGTCATCAGTGGGTAAATCGTCCTGCGTCAGTTTAGACAGGATAGCCAGAATGGTGGATTGGGTTTTTTTAATGATGGATAGGTTTTTCAATATGCAATCTATTTTTCTATCCATTTCCTCCATTCTGGCTTCTAGGGATTTACGGGCGATGTCGGTATTGTTATCCATTTCTGAAAAACAAATTGACACAGACAAAGTTGAAAACTAATTGGAATAATATGCACGCACTTTATATCAAATATAAATATGTATTATGTGTTTAAAACAATTAGGGTATTCAGAAACTCTAATATTTGTGTTATGTGGCAAAGTGTTATATGTTGTAATGACAACAAACACACAGAAAATAGATTGTCACAAAAAACATGCCCTGGGATATGTATAAAAAATTCGCCAAAAAAAAACATTTTTAATCTTTTTTCTGTGTGTTTGTTGTCATTACAACATATAACACTTTGCCACATAACACAAATATTAGAGTTTCTGAATACCCTAAATATAATTATCAATAAGCTTACTCAGATTTCCTTTCCTTTAAAGTTGTTGAATTCACTTAAGTGTTGCAGCCACGCGGTAAAACAGAAGTGACACGCGACAAAACAAACAAACAAAACCATATGGGAAAAGAAACGAACAAAAATTGCACAAACAACAACCCGTGTTTGCAACAATTGTTGCATCTAATACTTACGCATTTGCATGTGTGTGAAGCAACAAAACACAAACACACGCATGCTTGGTTGCAACCAAGGCAGAATAACAAAAGCCGAAAGACATTCGCGCATGTTCGATGGCAGAACAGTGTGAACCGAAGCAGCGCCCCATTACCAACCTACGTTCAAACAACTGGAGAAAATATCGATTACGAGTGTACATTCGCCGCTGCATTCCGTATCGCTACCACATTCGGTTGTGGCTGGTTCCCGCCACTAGGTGGTTGCCACCTTTTGTTTTTTGCCAAGCTTACCCAAGGCTGCCACATGATTTTTTTACCGCTTTACGACGAGGAATCATTTTCCAAAAATTCAAAAAAGCTACTAAATACTAAATTGATACTTGAAAATATCAATAGATTATACGCCACTTTCCTTAAATATGTAAAAATTTCATATGTGCCCGCCACCTATCGATATCGATGAAAATCAGCTGCGCACGTAATGAATATTTAAAAACATGACATAAAAACGGATGGATACATAGAAAGAAGGTAGTCTCGCTAAGGCCAAACAAATACACGGACTTCAATTCGCATCGTTCGCAAAAACATACATTAAGTAAGCAATATAATATTGTCGAAAATTGCAATAGTCTATAAAATGGCAGTTTCAATTAGTTAATGAAAGATATATGCAGACAGTTTGTATATATTGGCATAAAAAGCGAAAGGCAGTGCAAAAACATAACATTGCGTAATGGGGGCATGTACAACAAAACAAATGCCAAAAGTGAACCAAACTGACTGCATTCAAATTGCGCCTGTGTAATCGTGTGTATGTGTGTGTGTATATTTTTGTGTGTTATATGAATTTAGCTGAGAATCGTTTTATTTTGCGCATGTTTTACTTGGCCTCAAAAACTTGTGACCATTTGTTGCAGTATATATGTATGTATGTACGTCAACTATATATGCACTCAAATTGCCGCCTGCTTATTGGTAAAAATCAATTTACCTAAATGTGCTTACATACAGACAGACACATATTTTAATATGTATTGCCCTACACTTGACAGGCAGGCATACATACATATAAATACATAAGCTGATGAGAATTAGTAACAACAAAAATAGTATTGAAAAGTGCTTACTTACTACACTTCTACTGGGGTGCTTTTAGTTCGCTCTTTCTCCCTCGTTCTCTTTCTCGCTCTAGCAGCTACCATCGTTTAACCAGAACGCCCCGCACATTTCTCCCCTTTTAGTGCTGAAAGTTAGGAATAGGAATTTTCCACAGCTGCCGACGCTGCAAAAACAGCTGATGCTTGTCAAAAATTGCCGCTACATTTGTGTAAGTTTACTTATATATGTATGTGTGTGTGTGCTTATTGCATAAGTGTGTGTGCATGGATGTGAACTTTGAAAGATATTTGGTTTGCAAGACAGCTAACTCTGATTTAATCAAAATTGTTTTAACTCGCAAGACTTTATTCTAGAGCTTTTACAGTTGCCAATTAAATGTGTTTTTAATTAATGACAAATCATTTTTGGCTTTCGCTAAATAACAAAACTCTATTCGACTGTCGTATAAACTTGGTATATTGTGTATGTGAACTTTGAAAGAGACTCGCACGTTTATACGAGTGCCAAGTTGGCATTTACTTGCGCACGAGACGATTAATTTAATCTACATTACATACGTATGTACTTGTGTGTAAATTGAATAGTTTTCAATTAGTATTTTATTATCGCAAAACATTGACCGAGGGTGTGTCTCACGTTTGCCTTCTTATCAAATTGAAATCACGCGATGTGTCGCGATTGTCGGCTGTCAGAGTCAGAGTCAGACCCCCAATGAGCATTCAAGGTTGCTGATAAACGTTCATGCTATAAGTGGATTTAATGAAAACGTTTTGTTTGTGTTTGTTTGCATTTCGTTATCTCGCAGCGCGTCAAAATTCTATCGTTTGCATAACAAGTAAGACAAAAACGACACAGACCACGAAGCCCGAAGCACTCCCAGCTCAAAGATGTTGCGATTGATGCGAAACTCAACTGTGCCGCAGAGCGTAGTTAAAAGGTATGTAAAAGTTGATTGAAAATCGAGCATTTGTAATTCTCATCCATTTGCCTTTGCCCAACAGCTGTGTGCGAAGTCTGGGCAGCGTCGTTCACGATCCAAACCTGCAAGACTTTTCTGTTGTGAATGAGCCAATTTTGACCTATCGTAAGAACTCGGAGGAACGTAAAGTTCTACAGCAGGCACTGAAGGCCACCGCTTCAAAATGTGAGGAGGTGCCCATCGTCATTGGCGGCAAGGAGTACAAAACGAATCAGGTTATGCATCAGGTGATGCCACACGATCATCAACACAAGTTGGCAAAGTTCTACTACGCTGATAAGAAGCTGTTGGAGAAGGCCATCAAGACGGCTGTGGAGGCTCAACCGAAATGGGATCGTGTGCCGCTGTCCGAGCGCTTGAAGATCTGGGAGCGTGCCGCAGATTTGATGGCTGGCAAATATCGTCAGGAGTTGAATTCCGCCACCATGTTGGGACAGGCCAAGACTGCCATTCAAGCAGAAATCGATTCGGCCTGTGAGCTAATTGATTTTCTACGGTGCGCATATTTATTGGCCATTTGAAAATAAAAGACTAATAAATTTTTTGTCTAATCTACAGCATACACGCCTACTTTCTCAAGGAATGCGTCAAGTATCAGCCCATCAGCGAGGACATAAAGGTCACCAAGAATTCAATGCGTTATCGTGGCTTTGATGGTTTCATAGCCGCTGTCAGCCCATTCAACTTTACCGCCATTGGTGGCAACTTGGCCTACACGCCCGCCTTGATGGTATGATTATATTATACTCGTATATATATCACATAACTAATCATCCTTGACACCAATCATTTCTGTGGGCTATTGCAGGGCAACGGCGTGCTATGGAAACCCTCGGACACAGCGCTGCTTTCCAACTGGCGCATTTTCAACATTATGCGCGAGGCTGGCGTGCCCGATGGCGTCGTTAATTTTGTGCCCGCGGATGGGCCCGTGTTTGGCGATACAATAACTGCCTCGCCACACCTGGCCGCTATCAATTTCACCGGCTCCGTTCCGTATGTCTAGCCTTTGTGTACTTTATGGATTATTGATTTTCATAATTGATTGAATTTTGTTGTAATACACAGGACATTCAGTCGATTGTGGAAGCAAGTGGGCAACAATATCGAGAAATACAATAATTTTCCACGCCTTATTGGCGAATGTGGTGGAAAGAATTTCCACTTTGTTCACTCCTCAGCTGATGTGGAATCAGTTGTTACCTCCACAATACGTTCCTCCTTTGAGTACAGCGGCCAAAAATGTTCTGCCTGCTCTCGCATGTATGTTCCAGAGTCGCTATGGCCAAAAGTAAGCAAATACAATTACTTACAACAGCGATTGATTCTAATATTTACTCACCATTTACATTCAGATTAAAGAGGGACTGGTGCGTGAGGTGCAAAAGCTGAAGATTGGCGATGTACAGGACATGAGCACCTTTACATCGGCTGTTATCGATGACAAAGCATTTAAACGCATTACCGGCTACATTGAACATGCCAAGAGTAGTCCAAATTTGGAGATCATTGCTGGCGGCACCTATTCTGACAGCAAGGGTTACTTCATCAATCCAACCATTGTAGAATCCAAAGATCCAGAAGATCGCATTATGACTGAGGAGATTTTCGGACCCTTGCTGACAATATATGCATACAAAGAGGCAGATTTATCTAAGACAATGCAATTGGTGAACTCATCAACGCAATTCGCCCTGACCGGCGCTGTGTTTGGACTGGATGAGTAAGTGGCTGCATTAGACGAAAGTTCCATTCGATTTTTTACATACATATCTTATCAATTTTACAGAGATTTTATCAACTGCGCGATGGAGGAATTTAAAATGGCTGCGGGCAACTTTTATATCAATGACAAGTCCACAGGCTCTGTGGTAGGTCAACAGCCATTTGGAGGTGGTCGCAAGTCTGGCACCAATGACAAAGCAGGAGGACCACATTACATTCTTCGCTGGACATCTCCGCAGTCTATTAAGGAAACATTTGTGCCCTTGCGTGACGTCAACTATCCGTATATGAGCGAGTAGGGGGAAAATCAGAGAAACTATTAAAAAACAAAAACAAAACGACAGGAATCTCATATAAACTACTCAAGCAACAAACAAAAATATATATTATTTAAAAAAAAAATGTAAATGTTTTTTGTTGAACTATTTTTAAAAGACGCACCCCTTCATCCCACACTCCTAGTTAACCCTTACATACATCTTTATGTAGTTTAATATTGTAACAAATCTCTGCTGTATTTTTGTCGCCTCGAACAACCAAACGACACGAAACGATGTAAATTGATATGCTGATTACATTTTAAAGCTCACACATACACAAACATAATGTAGATCGAAATACTATATTAAAATACCTACTAAATAATAAATATGTAAAACAAATTGTGATTATTGAATTGTATAATTTGTAATTATCTGCTTTTGCTTTGTTGTCATTGCTGAAATTATAAAGTTAAATATAGTTACTATGTATTGCAATATATATACGTATATATATATATAAATATATGTTACGATATATAACAAATACATTATATAGATGCAAGCAAACCACTTGACAATACGTTGAATACTAAATGTGAAAATAATCTGAAAATTAACCAAAATAAGAACGAAACAAAATTACAAACACCACAAAAAAAATAAAAACAACTATATTCAGTCGAATAAAATTATAAAATCATAATTATTCACATTTAATTATTTTTCTTTTTGATTCGTGTAAGTATGATTGGAAATTTGAGATAATTGATTAGTTTAAGTTCATTTATTATTTTTTGCAATTTATTTAAATTGGATTTTTTTTCAGCCGATGTGTTTCCAGATCCCAACCGAAACTTTAGTGTCAAAATGTTTCAAACTCAAAACTAACAACTAGACTCAAGTTATTTACTGGAATTATTTAGTAGGCTTATCAAACACAACCTACATACCTAAAAATTACGATATTTTAAATACACATATTTATATTTTTTTTAAATACCTTTTGAATGGATCCAAAACGTTCCGTTTCGCGGCGTCGCATCCGGATGACTAGAAGTAAAAGTATGGATCCATGCCAAAAGTGCTTAGAAACCCACGAGCCAGACTTATTCGAACGTCTCTATTGCTACCACGATGGATATAATCATGCTGATGATCATGTAAATACACCTATGGACACGGATATTCCCAAAAGCGTAAGTACAAATCATATTAATGGACATTAATGAATTTCGATATATTTTACACAGATATTGATTCAGTCATTGGGCCCGCTTGATGATCCGCCCATTGCTCAGATCATAAATAAACGAAAGCCGAAGCTCACTTGGAAATGCTCTTTCCTAGTTCTCTTGGTTCTATTGGTTGTATTGGTCATCGCGATCATTTGTCTTTCAATAATAGACATCTGAACAGAAGTTTGTTTCATACGTTTATTACACATACATAATTCACGTGTCGTTTAACTATCAGCTAAATTGATAGTTGTTTTAAGCAGTTTATCTAAAATGATAATTTATATTGAAGTTGCCATGTTGTAAAACAGAATAAAATATAATCGAATGGTTAAGCAAGTCATCATTTTTGATTATGCACTGATATTCAGCAAAGCGAACCAATAAAGTTTACAAAGACAGTTGGTAGTATAAAACATGTGTTAAATATTGTCAGGGCTTTACTGAACATCAGTTCATACAATTAGTCAAATACATAAACTAAACCATTACGAATGTATAAACAATTGATGGTTGTACTTGATTATAATTAAAAGTTCTGCTTTACACATGTGGTGGTTTGGCTTCTTTACAAACTAAATATTTAAGTTTATTATATGTTATGTGGTAACATAAATCTAGTCAAATTTTATTGAATTGACGCCCGTGTCAATTTGACCGCCCCGGTAACTGCCGCGCTTCTTCTTGGTTTTCTCATGTTTAAACGATTTGCCGCGAGTAAACTTCAAATCTTTGTTGGCGCGCTCACCCCAAGATCCGGCAGCGTTTCTCTGCGTATTATAATAGTGTAAAAAATTGCAATTAAGATTATGTTTACAACAAATATTTCATTTTGCGTGTCTGTGTGTGTGTGTGTGTTTGCTTGGAGTTTCCATATAATAAATCCCAAACCCAAAAACAAATCAAAAATGACAATTAAATAATACCAAATTCTTACGAATCTTTTTTCAATTGTCTCTTTTGGTTTTTGGGTTTTGATTTATGGTGTCGCGTGGTTGATTTGTTAAGTCTAATCTAATTTATACATTAATTGTCAAATGTAATTTTCTTATTTTGTTTTTGCCCCGAGTCGAATGATTTGTTGCCAAAGCCACCACCACGTCCGCCGCCGCCACGTCCAAATCCACCGCGTCCACCACGATCTCCGCCACCGCCACGTCCACGATCGCCGCCACCGCCACGACCACGTCCAAAGCCACCACGGCCGCCACGATCATTACCGCCACCGCCACGTCCAAAGCCACCACCACGGCCGCCACCGCCACGTCCACCGCGCTGGCCATCAAAAGATTTGCGCTCAAATCCACCAAAGCTCTTGCGATCGAAAGATTTCTTGAAGCCGCCATCACCATCGCCGCCTTCGCCGCCTTCATCACCGTTTTTGTTATTTTCCCACTTGCTTCTATCTGGACGGCCAGCAAAACCGGAGCCACCGCGTCCGCGTCCTCCACTGTTGAACTTCTTGAAGCCACCATCCTAGAAAGCAACGCAAAAAGGTTAAACACACAATTAGCCAAGCAATTACAAATGGTAAATACAAATTGGAATAACGAAATGGCAAGTGCCACAAATGATTTGAGTTCAGTTTTATATTTTGGTATTTGGCGCTTTTGCTAATTTGTGTGTAACCCCGCTGCTTTATTAAACCCACCTAGAGCTGTCAACTATAAAAACAAATAGATCTAAACCTGTTTCCAAGCGAACACACACACAGCGCGACACACTCAAATACATTTGTGGCACTCACCTTCGCCTCAAAGGACATGTCCTGAACGCGTGCATCTACGAGGACCTCCTCGGTACGCACTCGCCGGAATGGCGACCTACGACGTCCACTTCCACTTCCACCATTGCTATTGTTCAACTGATTGCTGTTGTTATTGGTGGGCGTGGACGTGAAACCAGTTTTCTATAGTGTGTTAAATAATATATGCATGTTTTTGAGCAAATCAGAGACTGAATAAAGTAAGTAGTTTACTACAAGCATTAGAACGAGTGATCTAAATGGGCAAGTTCACCAAGAACTATGCTCTCTAATCAATTATAAGAAATTACTACTAATAATAAAAAAGATCTATATTTTTAAATAATGATTATCAGAAAAAATGAATTCAGGAGAATGTTACCAATCATTATCAGTGTGATCAAAAATGAAGTGAATTAATTATGTCCAAGTTTATAAAAGCGACTTTGCAATTTCTAGTTCATAATTTCTACGGTCAACAGACAAATTTGGTTCCTCCCACTGATTAAATACTTTAGATCCGTAAAATCAATCATTACCATTAGTTAGTTAAGAGATCTGGCATTTAAGTCTGACAAATTACCTGTTGCTCGCCGGATTTGACAAAGTTGTTGTACTTTTTGTTGGGTGTTTCATCCTGCTCATCGCCACCGCTGAACTTGCGCTTCTGTCCATTGGCCACTGGCTGTTGTTTCTTGGGTTTATCATCTTCAGAATCATCGCTATCGCTGCTGCTGTCTTCTTTTTTGACCGGTGCCGGCTTCTTCTTCGCTGGCGGCTCATCATCATCATCGGAAGAGTCATCCGAGCTAGCCGCCTTTTTCGCAGCTGGCTTGGCAGCAGCCTTGGGGGCTGGTTTAGCCTCTTCTTCGTCATCGGAGGAATCATCTGACGATGAAGCCTTCTTGGCTGGAGTTGCAGTTTTCTTTACAGCCGGCTTCACAGCAGGTTTCTCGTCCTCAGAGCTATCGCTATCCTCAGAGGAGTCTTCAGACTGAGCCTTGGCCGCTGGTTTTTTGGCTGGTGAAGCTGCTGGCTTGGCAACCGCCTTCTTGGGTGGTTCTTCCTCAGAGGATGAGTCAGAACTGGAGTCAGCTGCTTTCTTTGCTGGCGTGGGTTTGGCCGGTGCAGCTTTTTTAGGGGGTTCTTCCTCGTCAGAAGAATCTTCGCTACTGGAGGAAGCTGCTTTCTTGGCAGGCGCTGCCTTTGCCGGTGACTTGACCACAGGAGCTGCTGGTTTCTTCTGTTCCTCCTCCGAATCGCTGTCGTCACTGCTGGATGCGGCCTTTTTAGCTGCTGCCTTGGCAGGCGTTGCCTTAGCCGGTGACTTGACCACAGGAGCCGCTGGTTTCTTCTGTTCCTCCTCCGAATCGCTGTCGTCGCTGCTGGATGCGGCCTTCTTAGCTGCTGGCTTGGCAGCTGCTGCTGGTGCCTTCTTGGCGGGCTCTTCCTCGCTGGAACTATCTTCGCTGCTAGATTCCGCTGCTTTCTTAGCAGGCGCGGGCTTGGCAGCTGCCTTAACGGGAGCCGCCTTCTTAGCAGGCTCCTCCTCATCAGAGGAATCTTCGCTGCTGGACGATGCAGCCGCTTTCTTAGCTGGAGCTGCCTTGACTGCTGACTTCACTACAGCCGCTGCTGGTTTCTTTTGCTGTCCTTCCTCCTCAGAGCTGCTGCCCTCGCTGCTGGTGTATTGGGGCTTGGCAGGTGCTGCCTTCGCAGTCGCTGGTTTGGCCGCTGCCTCCTCATCGGAACTGTCCTCGCTGCTTGATGCTGAAGCCGCCTTTTTAGCTGGCGCTGCCTTTACAGGTGTCTTCACAGGCGCCTTTTGTGCTGGCTCAGAATCGCTGTCCTCACTGCTAGAAGAAGCAGCAGGCTTGGCAGCATTTCCATTTGTCACGCTTGCGTTTGCGGGTTTCTTTGACGCCGGCGCTTCGGATGAGTCGCTATCGCTCTCGGAGCTCTCTGATGCTTTCTTTACAGCCGGTATTTTCTTTGTAGTTTGATAAAAGGCCAATATATCTGTCAGCTTTGGAGTGTTCTTTCCCACAGAAGGCTATGAATATAAAATGTACACACATAAATGAAAAGTTGTTGGTTATTGGAAACACGTGTTTTCGGCATGCGGCACTCAAATCTGTGCGACTTTATTGTAGGCGGCATTTTTGCTGCCGCCTTACACATACATATACGTATGTAAGCATTTTATCGATTACACATACACATTTGCCGACACCGTTATTTCGTGCATACATATGCACTTGAAACGGCTTGCAGTAAAAAGCAACAAAAAAAAAACCTACAAAACTTACCGCTTTCGCTTTCTGCTCAAACACCTTTGCTAGATTTTTGTCCTTAGTTTTGAGATACTCATGCACTATGGCATCGGTTAATTGTTGCATCTCTGCCATTATTTCACACTCTTTAATGTTCTTAATTAATCAATTCTAGCTTCTACAACAAAAAACTTGCAACGATTTTTCTCGTTGCCGTCACAAAAACTTAATATTCGACAGTGAACACACACGTGTTATTTCGATATATTCTATGTATTATCGCTGTCATGCGACTTTTAGTTGCACAGCACTTAATGTTAGTGCTGCAAAATGCGAGCACCAGTGCTGCCAGATTAGCTTCTTTTAGGCTAGATCTAGCATATTTGAAAATGAAAAAGCTTATAAAATTTGTAAATAGTTTAAAGCCATAAATCTAGAATACTTAAAAGTTCATATGGCATATTAAAATCTTACACATTGATGATTTGCAATCACAAGTTGATAAAACACATTAATGACACTACCCAATTTTCGTCTATAAAGATGCTTATTTTAGTCATTCAAATGATTTCATTGCCGTGGTCAAATGCGGAAATGGAACTCGTTTTTAGTCAGATGAATATTGTAAAAACAAAATTGCGCAACCAAATGCACTTACAAACTTTCAATGCACTATTAAGCATAGGGTTTGCCTTTCTTAAATCATAATTTTTCATATTTTTTTATTTCCCACACAACCGCACCTACAACTTGCCATTTAAATATGTTTGTCTTACTAAAAAAAAAAACTATAAATATTTAAGTGAGGATGAAAATTATGAGATCAATGATTTGCTAACTAATTTAATTGAAATAAAAGTAATGATTTTGTAAATTTTCTTGCACTTGGTTACAGCTTGTTTTTTTGTGAAAATTTTCAGCAAAGGCTTTGGGAGTCTGAGGCATATTTTCATACTACAAAAAGTGCACGCGATATTTAAATGTGTATGTATTTACATATTTAAAACGGAATACTTACAGAGGTAGCATAGCGGCGCTTGATGCGCCTTTCCTGCAAATAACGTCTGTAACGCTTGTGCTTTCGAGCTTTTGCCGCATTCTCTTCCTTCTTCTTAATTATATAATATAAGGCTAACGCTGCTGCGATTGCAATATTTAATACTGCCAATGCGCGCCTTGTCGTTTCCCAATTCATTTCAAATAATTATTTGCTTTAATTTGTCTGTTTTTGTTTTGCACAGCTGACGCATAGAGCTACCATTAAATTTTATGTTATTTTTTCGTATTGGGTTGACAACACTGTCTTTACGCTCGTCGACAGCGAAATATTAGTGGGATTCCGGTAAACGTTTTTGATTTGCTTTTGATTATTTTTAGCCAAATATAAATCAGTTGACGGAACGACCCTTTTCGCACACTGATTATTTTTTGATTTCGTGAACATCTGACAACCTGGGCGAACAGCTAATTGACAACTAAAAAGTATAAAAAAATGGGCATAATTGCACAAAATGCCGAAAGAAAGTCATCGAATATGTTTTTATTGAATATTCGTAGATTTACAATGCAAGCAAACACCAACTGTCACACAGCTGTTCGAAACCAAATCAAAATGAAAAAATAATCAGTCTCAGAGCTGATTTTTCGAAAACAATTAGTAAGACCACATTTCCCTGATTTGCTCTGGGCACACTGAAAATTTTGTATGGAGCAGCTGTAAACAGCTGAAATTAACCAGCACTTTGGCATGTAAAAAGAGAGGCATAAAAGAACATAAATATGCGAAACAAGACTTTTTTTCTCTAAATAAATATATATAGCCATCAAGGCAATCACTGTATCGTTATCCGATGACATGTTTATTATCTATAAATTTTCTACAAATGATGTTTGCAAGCAATGTTCGAAATAGTTAGTGGGCAAATGTAATTCATGTTCGACGAACAGTTCTTCAAACAAATTCGACTGTGGATGGCCTGCTTTAGCTGCCTTATAAACATGGTAAATGTTCGATTCGTACACTGATTCAATTGAAGTGGTTCAACACTTAAGTAAGCATATTGTTCAACACTGCCAGTAAACAGCTGTCGTAAATTTTTTGTTTGTTATGAGGCGTATTTTTATAAATTTAGTTTCGTCTTGAAAAAAAAACAGAAGTCAGTAAATCAATTGCCGCTAGATAGCATCTGATTGTGGATAAATACTTATTTGGGTATGTGCAAGTGTGAAAGTGAATATTGCCAACTTTTCAACCAAAAATGCATTGCAGTCTCACGTTGAACGGAGTCATGGCTGAAGAGCCGTCAACTGCACTTGCCACGCCCCCAACACCCAATGAACAGACGGCCGACATATTTAAATTGAACAACGATTGTCTGGAATGTATATTCGAAAGACTGCAGGATCTGCGCAGCGAGGTTGCCTTCGCCAAAGTGTGCCAGCGCTTTCAATGGATCTGCTTGAACCGATGGCGCAGCTCTCATGCCTACGATCAGCTTGATATGGAAAAGTGGCGCGAACTGTTGCCCAACTACGACGACCTATGCTATTTCATAAAACTAATGCGTCCGTTTATTAAGCTCATGACTGTATCAAGCTGTCTATGCACATTGCTGAGAGACTTGGATGAAATGCAAATATATGTGCTGCCCAATGTGACGAGCTTCTATTATGATCCAGAGGACATGGACTGTTATCCATCGGATCGCAGCATATATAAAATGGCAAAAATGATGCCGAATTTGCTGCGACTGCGTCTAACGACGCCAATTCAGGGGCGTTATCTGTCCAATTTTCGGCATCTACAGGAGCTGCACCTGTACGAGGATCAGCACAAAGCGTATGAATTGCAACAGGAATATCTCGATGAAATCTGCAGCCAGCTGCCCAATCTGAAAGTGCTGGACATTCGCATGTACGATGTTATAAGCAAACTACGTCTTAATAACTGTGTGGACTATCTTCAGAATCTCAGCATTTTAAAGCTTAATCTTGCAACCTTTAAGTCGGTTTTACCAGATGTGTTGAAGCTACCAGCACTGAAACAGCTAGTGGTGCTATTGGACACCGAGTGGTCCATACCACCGTTGGCTAGTGTCGACACCTTCGATCACAAAATTCGCGAAGTGCGTGAATTTTATGAAATAATGGAGCGCAAGGCACCTGACATTGTGGGATTTGCCGTTGACGGCTACTACATGCCTTTGGAGCCTGGTTGGGATGCAGACTTGCCCATTTGGTCGCATAGAAAACTCCAACGATTGGCCATATGCAGCTGGACACATGCCGTTGACTTTCTCGAGCGCTACACCTGCATGATTAATCTACAGATGCTTTGTCTACGCAACTGGACATATTTGTGCGATGATATGCTTGTTAAATTCATCGAATTGTGTCCACATCTACATCATCTCGATGTCTCCTATTGTCGGGAGCTGACACCCAACTTTCTGCACCGTGCACTAAACATTTTGAAGCAGCGCGAATCGACTAAACAACGTAGTGGATTTACAATTGTTCGACCCCTACTTCTGTATTATGTTTTGTGTGGATTTGAGGATTACGTTGACTTGAAGGTCTGTAGTCTTTAGTCTGTATAAAAAGTTGATTAATATTTTGCACTTTGCATTGCAGGAACTGAAAACTTCTTCAGATTACAAGGATTACATTATGTTTATGGACGAATTTCCCGTTAGCTCCGAACGGGGTCTCAGCTTTGTGGATCGGGGCTATCAGTTTGATTTTGAGTAAAGCGAAAGCGGCCGCCTGCAAACTTCTCTTGTATATAACAAACAGTGTGCATCATTTATTGTATATTTTTTTTATTATTATTTTCGTCACATACTATATTTTGTAAATTTATGTTGTGTGTTAAGCAAAAGACAAATAGTGAGACATTTGCATAGATACGACACTTTTAATTATGTATATGTACATAAAGTTATATATACAATTTATTAAAGTACAAGTTGAGTGCAACAATTAAAAAATGCAGATATATCTTGAAGGCCAATTGACATTTGGGTCATCAAAAATTTCAACACGTTTGCAAACTAGTTGAAAATTTATAAATTTACAAAATGAATACTTGTAATTGGGACGGATTTTAAAAATAATGAATTGGGAAATCATGTAGGTACAAGTACCAAAGTATGTACAATTACCAATGTGGGTACAAGTACCAATTTGCAAGATTAAATATCTTGGATTTTTTTTTGTTTTTTGCGAGCCAATCACAACGCTTTCGAAAACACTGTCAAAAAGAAATTTTTATTTAAACATCATGTTACGGACTTTCACCAAATTTGTCATACATATTAAAACATACAAATTGTTAACAATATTTAAAAAATTTTCAAAATTTGATTGAACAAAAATGGGCGATAAACAACCTCAAAATTATAATTCTGATCTACCTTTCATGGGTGGCACCAATATGTTTAAGCGTATGCAGGCGGAACTTAATACAACACATGTACGTTGACTTACCAACAACGAAAACAATTCTAAACAGCTGAAATATATTTTGCAGAACAAAGTTTTACTGGGATTGAGCGTAGCGGCGGCTGCTGGATTTCTTGGGTACATCACATATGTGCGTCACAAGTACGAGCAACTTGGTTATTATATAGCCTTCCGAGAAGATGGTACCAAAGAATTTGTTAAAAAGACTTCCAACTGGGAAACATAAAGACATTGCGATTGATGAATCAAAAAATAAAGTGTTATGTTCTATTGGGAATTTAATGGTACTCATTTTAAAATCCAAAAAACCAGCAAGTTTAGAAGAATTAAACAAATTATTTAGTTTTAACGTGCACGCGTTTTTTTAATTTTATTTGATGATCCCTTTACTACTAAACTTCTTTACACGTCTCTTGTTCGTCCAATTCTTGAGTATGGATCATGTGTGTGGTCTCCTCAATATGAATCCCATCGTGCCAGGATAGAGTCGGTTCAAAAACAATTTTTAATTTTTGCTTTACGCGGCTTGAGTTGGAACTCGAAAATTCAGTTGCCTTCGTATTCTAGTAGACTTCTCTTACTCAATCTTCCCTCTCTTACTAACCGTAGAATCATGCTTGGAGTAATGTTCATTCACAAATTACTGCACGGTCATATAAACTCGGCTAATTTGTTGGAAGAAATAACCTTCAATGTACCTTCTAGAGTAACTCGTCACTTTAATCCTTTATATCTCCAACGTTGTTTCACTAACCCCAGTTAGCAATTCCCAAATTGCACGAGCCTCTTCGTACTCTGTGTGCAGATTATAATAGACTGTACCCTACGATTAGTTTCAAGTGTTCTCCGCTCACTATTAAAGCCTCTATATTATCATGTCTAACTAATATAACCAACTAACTACTCATTAATATCATTTTGGTCTGATTGGGTTTTTCTGGGTTTTCCCCAATCCTTGCAGCAAATGTTGGGCCAAAAATTTTCTTTTTCATTTTAGATTCCCCAGAGAATTTTAGAATCTTAATTTTAAACTTCATTTTAATTTATTTTGTAATTTAAATATATATATTTTATAATTTTAATGTATTATTTGCTGTGTCATAAATAATAAATAAATAAATATTTAGCACCTGGTCACACTTTTTAGTAGTGCTGAAAATGGAAGAAAAGTAATAGTTCAGCACTATTTTCTTATATTTATCGATAGAAGCTATCGATAGGCTGCACACATGCTATTTGTTTACTAAAATTGTGCAATGTGCGTTTGAAACTTTATTTGCTAAATAAATTATACAATATGAGTGATAAACCAAAACAAAATCCCGGTGAAGGTATACGCTCCATGCGTAGCACCAGCGTTTTCAGACTGATCAACTTTGAACTCTATGCAAAACCGGTGCGGATGATGTAAATTAAATCTGTTACACTGCAAAATATTTACCTATTGTATTTATTTTATTTTGTAGAACAAAATTATAATGGGTATAGGATTGGTGGCATTTGCTGGAGTCTTTGGTTATATAGCATACATGCGTCACAAATACGAGGATCTTGGTTACTATGTGGCTGTCAAGGAGGATGGACGCGAGGAGTTTATCAAAAAGAAATCCAATTGGGAAACATAAATCGATGGACGATGAGCTTATCAGAAATAAATCCAATTAGGGAACTAATGTGCTAGTTTCTTTTTGAAATTATTTATTTACTGTGTAGCACAATTTGGTACATAAATGAGTTTATTGTTGTTATTATTGTGGTCGCCAAAATATAATTAAAAAAATCACAATAGTAGAAAAATGTTTTTTTTGTTTGTTTTTTAACTTTGAAAAATTTGCGCACGTAAAGGAAACAGCACTAACATTTCATATTTCAAGCAATTAATATACAGGAAGTTCGAAAGTACACAATTAGGGGGAGGCCCAGAAATAGCCAAGTGACGAGTGTTTCGTGTCCTTGTTGCAGTAAACTCGCTATTGTTCTTGTATCACACATTTAACAGTTGATGGCATGTGTCTATTAGACGGACAATTTGAGAGCCTTGAGCTCCTCCAGATATTTGGCCTCCATTTCAATTTTGTTCAATTGATTTAATTCCAGTGTTTCGCCTTGACTCTGACGCGACTTGAGCTTCTTGATGTCTGATAATTTCTTGGCAACACTGCGTATCTTGCGATCCTTGTCGCTATTGTTGTTGCCGCCACCGCCACCGCCTCCGCCGTTGTTGCTGCTGTTGTTATTGTTGTATGCAACATTGCCATTGGCATGATGACGCGGGGTGCCAAACTCAACAGGCTGCTCCATTTGTTGTTGTTGTTGGTTTCTCTGCAGCGGTCGATGCTTGGGCGCCGGTCTGCGCGGTGATTCACCAATAGTCGCTGCTGATCCTGCTGCTGTCGTCTCTTGCTGCTCCAGGCTCTCCGTTGCAGCTGCAGCTGCATCTTGCGGTGTGGCCTCGCCAGCTTCACGCTTGTTGTTGCTGTTGTTGATGTTATTGTTGCCCTTTGCTTTGTTGCTGTTATTATTCCTCTTCTTGTTCTTATTTGCACCCACACCTGTAGACAAAAAGAGAGCAAAAGGAAAACAACGGTTACTAGATATTAAAAGTATGTGTACTAGAAATATTATAAAAATTAATCAATTTCCACTTTTTTGCAAAATAAAGATCTGTCTTTCTGTTAGCCCATATTCAGATTTAAGGAAACTATAATTTCATTTCTTAGCTATTTTAACAGTTTATGTTCCATTTTGTCAGAGTCAGATAATAAAAAATATTTTATAAATGAACTGCAAGTCATTTCATTTCATAAGGAAGGGATCTATCAGTTGGGTACATAATATATCACCAAAATAACCATAGGAAACTTGTTTACTTACAGACACGTGCTCTAAAATCCTACACAATGCATTTTGGTTTTTGTATGAGTGGAATGGAATGATGAATCTTTATAATTTAGTAGCGCCTATGCTGGTAGGGTCGATAGCGTCGATTGGGTCGCGTTGCGCTGGCACTTGAGCCGCTGTTTGTCACGCTCGCTACCAGCTGTTGCTGGCCCTGTTGCTGCTCGCCCTGGCCCTGGCATCGCCGCATTATCGGATTATCCAAGTCATATTGTCTATGCCAAAATTTCCTGCTGCTATTACCTGGTGCTGCTGCTGGAAGTCCCGGCACCGTCGACTGCGGCAAATATTTTTCCGGATTCTTGCCCTCCTTTAGCAAACGCAGATGGGGCGGTGTGTAGGCCTTCTTACTGGCCTCTGGCTGGCTGGACTTGATGCCCTCATGCTTGGCCTTGGTTATTTTGGGCTCGGCGAATGTATTGTCCGTAAACTGCTGCCATTCAATGCCCAACAGCTCCTGTCCTTGTGGCCACAACGTCTCATGTAGCAATGCCCCTGAATAGTGATAGATCTTGAAGCTGTTTGGGGCACATAACAATTGAAATTAATTAGCTTAATTATTTTATAAATATGAATATTGATGAGCAACATACCCATTGCTAATTCGCAGCCTTGGAGCGGTGGTAGCAGTGACAAACCACTCGCCATTTGGATGCCATTCAAAGTGCGTGGTATCTGCACACTTGAGATTAGCAATCTTCTCTCGTTTGCTGACATCCCAGACTTCGACGGCGCCAGGCAGATTGCCGAAGCCACCGAGCACAATGAGGTTACCAAATGGATTGAAGTAGGCACAGTTACGGGGTCCCTCCCCAAAGTCAAAGATAACGTCGCACTTGAGATTATACAATGCCGCTTTCGAGGGCATGAAGCCGTAGACGACAACAAACTCATTGGCCTTGGGGCTCCATTTGACGCAATGAACGGGTCCCTCCTTGGACAATGGCACGGAGCATGTATCCCCCTTGGTGGCCATGAAATGGACCGCCTGATTGCCATAATAGGAAGCACCGCTTTTGTCAACCTCTGTGCTGGTTAGCAGCAAAAGTCCACTGCCGCGCTTGTTCCATAGCATCTCTACGCGATCCGCTTGGAAGAAACTCTTACAGGCAACTGTTTGATTCTGTCCCAGAGCCGGATACTTGTAGAGCTTACACATGGAAGGTGCGCCCTTGGCACCAGGCGTATAAAATGCCAAATACGGCGGACAATTGCCCGGACCGAGGGACAGCACACCGCCACGGCTGCCGCCAATTTTACGCGATGCGCTCGCAAACCCTTCAGAAGGCCCCGCAGCCAAATCATAGAACAGCGCCTCGCCGCCTACAACCAAAGCAAAGATCGATTCGTCTGATGACCACGATGGCTGCCAATCCGTTTGATTCTTCTGTACAATGGCAAAGACCTCATTGCCAGTGGCGACATCGTAAACGAGCAAATTGGCAGCACCCTCAGGACGATCCTTGGTAATGGCATAGTGCTCCCAGGTGCACAGATAAGTGCCACGCGGTGAGAACTGGAGATAGAAGGCCTTCGGACGCGGCAGCTTGCACTGAACAGGCCAATCGGCATCGCCAGTGTTGGAAGCTGGCACATGGAGCACCTTCACCTCAACGCCATTCGAGTAGGCGAAGTAACGTCCATCCGGACTGAAGCAGATCGAACGTGAGCTCTTCGTCTCCTCTCGCGGCAAATTGGGCTTGTGTTCGTATGGCTGTTTTGCACCAGCTGACGACCACAGCTCAACAGCCACGCTAGAGCGAACTGCAAATAGAGAAGCAACAAAAAAAGTGAGTGAGTAACCAACACATGTACACGCGGTTGGGGCGATCTGACAAAAAATCGCATTTATACGCGCAGACGGCGTGTCAAAGCATTGCAAACATATTGCGGATAATGGAAATATATTCAACTACCATGTTTTACTCAATTTATTGGATATTATTCGTCATATATTTACTTGCAAGGGTAGGAACAGCACCGTCCGCAGCCGCAGCCATTGTCTTCAATCTCTCACACACACACACGCGCTCGCTGTCAGCAGTGTTGGTCAGCAGTTGTTTGTGTACGCACGGTTGTATTGTGTTGTAATCGATAACGCTAAAGCAACATGCATTGGGCGCGCGCAAAACGAACATCAACCAAACGTATTCAAAAACTGCAACGAAATTTTATGCTCTACGTGAATTTCAAAACATTTTTAGACTAAAGAATTTTGTTATTCTCAAACTTCAAGGCAAACTGTGTGAGAGATAGCACAAATTTATATAAGCATCAAAGGTGTTTTTACTTTCTCTGAATATCAAATTCTATGCGCAATCTTAGAGTTTCCATTTGTTTTTGGCAATCCAAGTATTACGACAGTTAGTTAATGAATAGCTGCTAGGCACAAAAATAAAAGTACCACACAATTGGCATTGGAACTCGTTTAGTTACTTTCGCTGAAAATTGTGACCAAACGTCGGCCGTTGCACAGTGGTTTCATGTACAAATTTTATTACACAATAAACATATTTTAACAATGAACACTTTTACCGAATATCGATAAGGTTAAGCTAGAATTTGGTCATCGGTTACTCAAATCGTACGGTATCAGTTTCGCAACGGTTACCGGTTATTTGTTTGTTTCCGTTTTGAAAAACCAGCATGCTATTGACTTACAACCAAATGTATGTAATTTTACAAAAACAATATGCTAATATATTTGCCAAAATTCTCATTTAATTGGTTTTATATTAAAATTAACTACAATAATCAAATACAAGTTTTAAAAACGAAGATTACACAACAATAACAACATAAGTTAATTTAAAAATTTATTGAACCGAAACTGACAGTTATGCATAAATCATTTACTAACGGTTATTTCGGTTTAAATCACGTTAACGGTTACTATTTCGGTAACGGCTTTAATCTCTGCTTTAAATTCAAAAGCTTCTAGATCTATTTAATCAATTAAAAGCTAATAATAAATTAATTAATTTATTTACCTTTATTGTTTAATTAATTAACATATAAATATTTTTTTTCGCATTGATAATTTGGCTGACTACTGATGAAGAACAATTCTGGCCCACTGTGCGGCGCTGGCAACCGTCAATGACACCTGCGTGGACAGTGATTGCAACAACGAAATTGACAACAACTACAACTGAAGCTGGTACTCATGTTTCGGTTTGACAATGTTTTTATTGTTGCGCGTCGCAAGTGCGACATTTGTTTCAATTGTTACTATTAAATTTATTTATATACTCGTGTACTCGTACTCGTATGGAAACCGCGACGACAAATGACTTTAAATTTCTTGCATTTACTAAAGAGAAAAGTCAACACAGCAACAACAACTTTGAAAGTTTTGTAACTGAGTATGCGTCTTCATCTATATACATACATATGTATGTGTGAATGTGTTTGTATGTCTGGCTGTTATTTTTTTTTTTTTCATGAATCTTTTGATAATAACCATCACAAATTGAAACTAATATAACTTGACAACGGACAACTTTCCCAAAAATGAAAAGCGCCTTTAATAAATAAAGCTACAAATATACAGATATTTACAGAATATACTGTTACGTAATATCATTTATCAATAATTGTAAATCAATTAAATGCTCAGCCATTTCGCAATGCTTTCGGTTTTTATTGATGTATGCCGGTGAAAACTTGGAAATGAGATGTACAGTTACACATATGTATGTACACACACACGTACGTACGCATATAGATGCATGTACATACATATATATGTGTAGATGTACATTAGTATCTTATTACATGAAATTTACACGGGTCCTTAGTGTGGTATTTTTTCATATTATATATCTATGTAGTAGTTTGGTATTTTTCACGATGTCCCATTCTTATAATCCAGAATATATGTACAGCACAGTATGCAGTTTATAGTGTTCTTGACATCTCTTCCCTTCGATTCAAATTCTTAGCTCATTTTTTACTCCGAAAACGATTTCAATGCTATGGAATCCGAACGTCTTCAATTTTTCACCAATACAGCACTCACAAGGACATCTAGACATTTCTCCATCCTTTGAAACAGGGCTGCTTTGTTATAATTCGTTTTGAATTCTTAGTTCATTTTTACTCCGAATTCGGAATCGGAATGTCTTCAGTTCATCACTAAAAAACAGCCCCCACAAGGACTTCTTGACATCTCATTTGACATAATACTGCTTTATTATTATTTGTTTCAAATATAGCAGGCACTAGGAACACAAATTGGGAAAACTGACTTTAGAGCAAGACAGCTTCTGTGTCTGTTTCATGTGACATATATTCTGAAATCCTAGGGAAAGGCACTTATCATTTTATGGTAAGTAAAAGTTAAAGTGTACTACTGACCGTTTTCCAATATAGTTGACGCCAAGCTATTTAGAAAATGTCGACAACTTTTGGGTTCCAGTTTCTGTACTCCTCTTAAGTTAACAATTTCACTCACGTCTTAGAGGACAGCAACCACATACGATTCTCTTAAAACAAAAGCAAAAGCATGTGAAAAACAATAAAAGGGTTAATAACATTGCAATTAAAATAATAACAAGGGGGCTGAAGTTTTCTTTATTTTCCATTTTTTGTAAGTAGAATAGAATTGAATCTAGACACCCATACCTTACTTGTTCAATTTGAAAATTTAATGGTCGTCAAAAGGTTGGTCATCTGAACCACCTCTGCCACCTCTACCACCACAGCAGAAGAGTCCCATGCAGCCGGTCTGAGTGTGTTGGCAAAATGCAAATAGAAAACCACAAAGAATAATGACCAGAAAAAATACACAACACAAAACTACTAATGCGAATGTAAATATAGAGTAACTCATTTTAAAATTTTGTGATCTGTGATAGAATTTAGAGCGATTTATGACATGAACACAAAAGCATATTATATAGCAATAAAACGAATGCTTTGAGTATTCAAAATTATATTTATTTCCCATTTCATATTTTAAATGGATAAATAATTTGTTTATATTAGCTCCATTTTGCTAAATCGTACGAATAAACTTCATTACATGAATTACAACTTAATCCAGCAAGCTGTCTATGAATTCTGTCTCATTTCATAAGCTTCCTTGAAATTTCTGTCAAAAGGGGACAATTTTTATGTTGCAAATTTAAGATTTTGTGTAAGGCTCCGTTAATTAAATAATTAGTAATCATTTGTATTTTTGTTTTAAATTGAATTAAATAAGTGAGTAACTAACTGTGTGTATAAATATCTTTAACAGATTGAACCGAGCCAGTTCAGCTTATATTTGACAAATTAAAAGAGCGGACTAGAAAATGTACGTATTTACATATTCATTAGATTAAGTTACATAAGTAGTTACATTTGGAAACCTGAAAGAATTCCTAACTTTTAATCGATTAATGTGGTTTCTTAATACCTTGAACGACTAGTCCCCAGCGTCATATTCAGAGCCCGGATCACAACACATTGTACAACAGCTCATTATTCCTAAAACAGGGCTGCAAAGCACCAACAGGACACAGCAACAGCAAAAGAGCAATGCAAGCATTATTATTCCCATAATTATAAACAGCTTGTTTGGTTCGGGTGGTGCATCTTTTGTTGGCCTTAAAGTTGTTGTTAGTGCTTCTTCAAACGCGTTCATTTTAATGAGAAGTGTTTGCAAATCTTCTAATTTTGTGGTCTCGTTAAACTCAAATATATAATTTAGTAACTATTAATTTGTAATATTTATTTTTTTTTTTAAAGTAAGCACTATGATTATAAACAAATGCACACTTTGATATAAAAGCTTTTAACAACTGAAAATGAAAAAATCGTTCAATGCGTTGAGTTCCTAGGGCTCCAAAATAGAATCAAAAATTGATCCCATGTCCTTTTCTCTTGTTAATTCATTCTTTTTAAAATTAAATTAATATTAAATATTAATTAAACAGAGTACAAGTTCAATAAACCAAAAAAATTTTACATTTTAAAAAATAATAAAGTTCATTTTAAGGAATGTTTGGTGCACATTCAATTCTAAATAAAATGTAAATAGTCGACAAAAATCCATGTGCAATTTTCATTCAAATTCTCGCTGCTAAATTAAGCAAATTATTATGATAGAAAGTAAGCGTTATCATTATGAAACAACTGCATACTTTGTTATAAGAACTTTTAAGAACGGAAAATGCATAAATCGCAAAACGTGCAAATTAGATTGCATTTGAAGTTTGTTCGCACAGATCGCAGTAGCCATAGAAGCAGCAAAATGATATACTTATTTTTATATTTTTGATCAAATTTATTCGGTTTAAAAATTGGATAATGGGTTATACTTGGTTTTCTGAGATATACATGCCCTTAGCTATCTGTTGGTTAGTTGGCGTGTTTTTTATTTGTTTGGTCTTCATTGTATGTGTGATTGGACATTGTTGTGGCTTAAATTGCTGCCAAGCCATTGAATAGTGACTTCCAACAGTTTAAGGCTCAAAAATTTCTCCGATTTTATACCCTGATATGCCTGACAGGTAAGTCTTAGACAACCTGCTTTCATATAATTTATTTAATTATGTTTGTAAAAGTATTATATTAAAAGTATAGCAAATATGATTAATCAGCTTATAAAATGGAACCTGAGAAAATTATTATTTAAAAATCAGGAAAATCTGACATATTTTATTTCTGGAGGAAGTTTTCTGGTAACAGAAAAACTTTTATTTTTAATTTTTATCAGACAAATTTATTTAAACTATTACTACATTTAAAAAGTTGCCAAGTTAATAACTTTAAACTTTTCTTAAAGAAAATAAATTTTATTTTTAACTTCTTTTAATTAAATTAAATTAAAAATTTAAATATTTCTTATTTGAAATTTTTTTATATTCAATACATATTTAGATGTGAGTTTTAACTACGTTCATAACTTGAGTTGAGAATTGGAGAAACTCCAAAATTTAAGAAATTATTTATTTTTAGTTAAGAGGTGCTGATTTAAATATTACATCCCTAATTGAATTTCCAGGATGCTGTAATTATAAGCTTTAAGCATTTCTAAGGCTTTTTATTAGTTATATTTTTTGATATGCTTGTCTTTTGCCGGCAATGAATATGCTGACAACTGATGACTGACAGCTGAGCTGAACAGGTGAGAAATCTTATACAACTATGAAACCGTTTCAGGTGTGTTTAAGATATTACACGCAGTTTCTGTCAGCATTGTGCGTTATTTGAGGTACTTTTATTCTTGTCTCGTCAGTTCGTCACTCGCTTTTGTTGCAGTTTTATGCGGCCAACATATGTACATGCGTCCGCCTTGGCCCAGACCGTGGCCAATAGCAATACCAAGACCAATACCGAGACCAGACCAATTCCAATTCCAGAGTCAACAACAGCGGCAACGGCGGCAACAGGTTACGAGCAATGCGTCGCCGTAGCTGCGCAGTCGCAGTCGCAGTGACTGTGGCAACCGAGTGCTTAAGGAATGGTTAACGTTACCTGTGCACGTCAGTCCAAGGTGAGCACTCGAGCTGTTCGGTTTGGTTTTGGTTGTTTAGCCAGGTTTATTGTTTGGCCGCGTTATTTCACTCCTCCAAAGACTAAGACCAAGACGTTGAGTTTGAAATTGAGCTTGAGATTCTTCTGTGTTGTCCCCTTTGCATTGTGTGTGTGTGTGTCTTCCCACTGCCTCAGTTACGTGTTTCAATCCAAAGTGTTGTGAAGAAAGCAAATTAAATTTGTATACATAAAAGAAAAACGTTAAGCATAAACGTAGCTGCTCCTCAAGTACAGCAAACCAATAAACAAACCAAACAACATCAACACACACACAGTTTAAAAATGGAATACCGGTGCTTAAGTAGAAGTTCTGTCAAAGTAAGTGACCCCAATAAACAAAAAAAATAAAAAAATAAGAGTGCTCTAGGGAAGAAGATTGCTCGACTGACAATTACTCTATACAAGGTGTTAAAAATAAAATATGAATTACTCAGTCAGTTATTTGAAAGTTTTGAAAAGTTTAGGATCGTCACTAAAAGTAACTTTCTTGAAGTATTTAATGGAATGTGTACTGGGTATCAAGAGACCCGCAACAGTTAATAAAGCGCCCACAAGGAAGGAAGCTTTAGCTTAGCTCAGCTCAAGTTTGCTCTCGGGCTGCACTCTCTGTCTCTTTGCATTGAACTTGGCATTGTTCTCACTCATCGTCATCGTCATCATCGTTTGTATTCTCTGTATTCTCCTTTTGACGCTCGCTGCAAACCAGTATCAGTATACCATTAAACTCTGTATATATGTGTGTATGTTTGTACTTACATATACGAGTACATGCTTATGTATGAGTAGTTGCAGCCGGGCTGCAACCTGGCCCAACCCACCAGGCAACAGAGACAGCACCAAACACCTTGGTGGTCCATTGAAGATTAAGCGATTTTTGGGTTTGGCTGCTAGGCTTCCTCTCTTTCCTCTCTTTGGCCGGATTGCTTTGCTGATTCTTCAGGAATTTGTTACTTGCCTGCCTGCTGTCATAGCCAACGACGACCCATTTCTGGTTACAAAGCCAATCACTCGCTGAAATTAGCACCTTTCTTTGACTTTCTTTTTGCCTGCTGTGCTGAACTGAACTGCGCTCACACAGTCCGCAGCCTTAACGAATTTTTAATGAATTTACTTTGCTCAAATAACTTTTACTAGGCGCTTTTTTGTTAGTCTTGTCACGTTTTAAACCGACATTTATGGGTTTCCTTTAATAGATTTTACAAATTGCTAATTGCGGGTAGCTTTGAGTTTTATGAAAATCTTGTGATTGAGTTTTTGGAGAAAATTATGCATAAAAGCTGAATAATCTTTGGAAACAATGTCTTAAAGTTTTTAGTTTAAATAATTGAATTTTAGCGGTATAATAATGAACTGAAAAAAAAGAGAAAATGACTGTTGTAAAATGTACTATTTTGTATTTAAAAAATTTAAAAATTTAAAAATACGCCAATCCATTTATACTATTAATTCATATTTTTATTTCTTTATATTTGCTCCCTGCACAATCAACCACTTTGAGATCAGGGAAACAAGAGAGAGAAATTCGAAAAAATAGTATTTTCAAAAATCACCAAGAACTTAAGATTTTACTTTATGTATATAAAAGAAATGTGCTTAATTTTTTTATGCTACTAATTTTATATTAGCTGATCATAAAATATAATGATGTATTTCAAAAGATTCCATAAATCCATTCTTAAAAGCTTTGATCAATTCTATTCACAAGTGATTCCCTTCATCGAAGGGGCTCAGTAGCTGTGTGTCCAGTAGCATTGAATAAGATGATTCAAAACGAATTCCCAGACTGATTGAAAGGCCCGCAGGCAGTTAACTCAAAGTCAAATAAAAATGGTTATAAAAAGTAGGCTAAACATATTCATACTTTGATTTTTTATGGTGTCCCGTGTTTGTTCTTGTTGTTGTTACTGCTGCTGATCTTCTCTGGGTAGTATTTGGAGCCGGTCTTTTCACCCATACATACATACATACACACACACAAATTCAGTGATCAGTGTGAGTATGGCAATCTCATTCATGCGTGGCCAGCTTCATGCCCCCTGATCTTTTATTTTTGTTTGTTGTTGCTGTTGCTGTTGTTGTTATCCATCTTGACTGTGACGAAGAAGAACCCAACCTTAAAAACTATTTGAATTTTTGCAAAACGGCATAAAAGCGGAATTAACAACTGTAAAACAAAGAACTGTTCAGATTCTAGGTCAAATCTTTGCCATTGTGTTTATTCTGATTGCCGTTTGCTGGAGTGTAAAATAGTTAGAAATAAGAAAAAAAAAAAAAAAAAATGTTTATATGCTGATGGCACCTCAGAAAATTGTCATAAATTTGTGTTAATTGTTTTATTTAATGTAGCGCCAAAAACTAACTGTACCTGCCGAGTGATCCCGTAATTGATGGATAAACCGTGCTAGAGCCTCTGGCATAATTATGAACATATTTATATCTTTATTATAATTTTTTTGGAATTGCCTAGTGAGTTTTTGTGCTACCCTCTTTCCGCTTGCCAATAATGAGAGTAATGAGTAAAAGTGTCAGAAACTGTAGCTAATTATTATTACAATTATTTCGGTTCTACTTGGGGGCAGCGAAATTTTTGTTTTATTTGCTCTTAACCTCGTTTCCACGCACGCTCGCAAACCCGGCAGCAGCAACAACAGCCACAACAGCCGGACAATGGCCAAAGCCAAAGCACGCACACAGCATGCGAAGTAGCCCAAAATGAAAGCTGCTGTCATCGTGTGGGAGGCAGAGGGAAAAGAGAGCCAGCAATAGCGACATCAACCGCAGCCATTGCACTTGTCTCTGTCCCTGTCTCTTTCTCTGTCACACTCTGTCTTTTAAGCTGCGTCTAACTGTGCCTCGAGCTACAGTAACAAAGACTTCTCTTGTGTTGTTATGGTCTCCGCGCCTGAGAAAACGTGCTTTGCATACCTACAAAGTAGAAAGAAAAAACGCATTGAAAGTTTTGTCGCCTGGGGTTATCACGGCACATCGTGGTAACTCTGTTGTTGTCTTAGCAGCTGCAGGAAAATTTTAAAAATAAAACAGTCCAAAATGGCCCGATTACCGTTTCAAATCAAAGAAATGCTAGTTGGAACTGTTCATGAAGCGGCCGTTGCTGAGCTGTATTTAATTCAGCTATCGGCACCAACACATTCATATTTTTGCATTGCGTTAGTGTGCATTTTTGTTCGCCTAACAGCGGAATAACAGCGACGTAAGAGAAACAAATCGCAGCAGCGACGCATATGTGAGCGTACGTGAGCGGCAGCGCAGTCGTCACGAAAATTTCCTATGCGCTCGAGATAGGGCCGTGCCGATAGCTGATTTAATTTATCGTCATCGTAACCGATTGACAAATGTACTATAAATCATGCAATTGTATCAAAACTTGTACATTTTGTATTCGTTGGCAAATTGGATAACTTTTTTAAAATAAATCATTTTCAATTTTCCAAACAATATACATTTATGTAGGTTTATGTATGTATATGTGATGAAAAACTAAAAATTTAGTGCATTTTTAATAAAGGTCAGAAGATATCAACTTTAAAGGATCGTAACAAAAAACATATTTTCATAAACTTTTTTTATTTTCAACGTCAAAAACTATTGTGAGAGAATTTTTTATATTTTTTTAGTTTGTATAATTTTAATTAAATCAATATTATTACATATTAAGTTAAGATTAAACTAAATCGTAACGTAAATCAGGCACAAAATATTTTCGATACCTGTTGCATGACAAGTTCTGGTTGATAGAAAACGGTTGAAACGCTTATCCTGCCCGAGATGTTTGACTGATTGATCAGCAGCAACAAAGGCCATGGAAATTGTGTCATAGAAACAAACAAATAGCAATTTATATCAATCAATAGGCATTATCACTGACATCCATTGAGAATGTGGAACTCCTGAGAGTGCCGGCAGCAGCAGCAGCAGCAGCAGCAGCTGACGGCAACGCTTATCAACAACAACAACAAACCAGTTCTGAGCTATTTGTATTTGTTTGCTGTCAATAATCTGTCGTCGCCCCATTGCCATGCCTTGCCATGCTTTCCAATACCAATTTTCACTTGAACGTAGCACAGCGCCCCATATTGTCTGAGCTAATTTGCGCTTTGTATTCGAATTAAATATTGTTTATTAAATGTTTATGCTTTTCCAAAAGCTGAGAAGACCCATGAGCGCGACATGTGAGCAACAGACAGAGATAGACAGAGAGAGATGAATTTAGGTCGTTAACCTCGTTATAACGGCACCTAATATGTATGTTTGTATGTAATGCATGTACATATGTATGTATGCTATGTGTGATCTTGACAGTTTTGCTGTTTCTTTTGCTGTAGTTCTGATTCTTATTCTTTCTGACTTGCCTACCTTGCTTTTTATGTGTTGTTGTTGTTACGACTATGTTAGCAACAACACATAACATTCAGTACGTTGTCGTCGCTGTTTTATGTTGTTGTTGTTGTTGTCGCTGTTATGTAAGCGCTCTTTTACCACTGCTTAATGACTGTGCATTAGTCCGAAAAGTTGAAATTGTCGCCGTGAGCGCCTTCAATGGCTTTTTGATTAATGCATGATTTTACAATTTCTAACCCAATTATAAGCAAAAAAAATCCGAAAAAAACGCTTTTCATAATTATGATAATTATTTGCATCTTTTTCCGTCCAATCATTGTCGCGACAATTTCAATGAACCCAGATGTGACGAGCGGCTACTTAAGAAAGTTGCCCCTCATTAGGCCTCTTCTCCTACCCAAATCCAATTTAAACTGTCCGCATCGAATCATGTGCCAACTAGCTGACACTAGACTTTGACAGACCCTGTACATATTCTAAGAAACAGCTCCTGCCTCCCTATTTAACTTTATATGCAGTTCTTTTCAGCAATCTTTATTTATCAGTTTAAATATTCCATTTTTGTAAATAGCCCTTAAAGCTTAGAAAATCTTAAAAATTAATAATTAAATTAATTTTGCAGGTTCTTCTTCTATACTTTAGGACACATCATTAGCTAGTTTTAGTTAACATTTAACGATTGATCAGAGGATAATCGTTCCTAACAAGATTAAAAAATGCTTAAGCTAAGCGGAGTATTGTTGAAATGATTAAATTACGCCCTAGCGCAGTATATTCCGTTATCCAACCAAGTGGACTTAAATTGCGGGATAATGACTTTTATTACCAAGTACCCAATTATCAGCCTAAAACTTTCACACCCCGTGGGAAAATTTTGGATGGATAGGGTTAATGAAATGTAAAGAATAATATCTGATCTCAGTTCAATTTTCTGCACACAACTTACAAATAAAAAGCCTTGTGTCGGTCTACTCATAAATCTGAATTTTTTAAATTATTCTGAAAATTGCTTTTTTTCGATTTGCTTTTTCCGATATATCCCGAAATCTCTGTAGCTTTTTTAAGTACAGGGTCTAAAAAAAAGTTTCAAATAAGCTTTAGACAGGTTCAAATGGCAATGGCTTTGTGGTGTGCTTTAATGTCAAATTAGTTGAGTTAGAGAAGGAACTGTGCATTTTATGATGGGTATTAAACAAAAATGTAAGGGGCCTGGAAAACAGAAAGTCTAAAACCGGCATTGACAATGGCGTTTTTAATGACAACTACACCAGAATTGGACAAAAGGGCCAGTTAGAGTTCAGGTGAGAGTGGCCCCAGCAAGCACTGTCAGTCAGTCGGCCCGTGGTTAGTGAGACTTTAATTTGAACAACAAAAGTGACGACAGTCGCAGCCAGTTTATTAATTTCTTGTAATGAATGTGAAAAGAATTAAATAATAGAATTTCGCTTTCATTTAGTTCCCACAAGCAAACACGCAATGGGCTTTAATGAGACCGGTTGGCACTTCAAATATTCGTCAAATGTGCAATTGAAAAGAAAGTTTTATTGTCCCGACTCACGAAGTGTAATACAAAGCACACCGCGGACCACAATAATGGGCATGTGTAATGTGTACAAAAGAAATGTTTCAATCAGTTTAAAAAAATAAATATGATGAAAAAATCTTTGCACTGGCGCGCTGCAATTATTTTTTATTGATAATCATCAAATGGTGACGAACGTTACAACCTGTCGACTATAGCGACTGTCAAACTTGCGCTTATTATTATCTTTTTCGCATGACATACGTGCCACGATTTTCTCAGCGGGCATCTTTTTTTCTTTCTTTTAGTATTAAAAGCAAATTATGTGCTGCTGCAATTTAATTCAATCGAAACTGGTTTTTTGGCACTGGCCTTTTGCCTTTTTTTTTTTTGGTCAGGCCAACACTTGATCAACAAAAATCTGCACAGAGAAAGTGAAAGAAAATACCAAAAAAAACAAAAAAAAAAAGTATGGCAGCCATATAAAGCCACAAGTAGCTATAAAAAAGTTCAGACCGTATTAGAAGCCAACTTTGCATGTTGTTGAAAAATGTATTAACATTTTTCTTGTTGTTACTGCTTTGGTCGCGCCAATTGGAATTTCTTCTTTTGTTTTTACTTTCACGTACGGTTATGGGGGCGATTGCGGTTGTTGCTTTAGCTGTTGCTGTTGCTGTTGTTGCTGCGGTTATTTATGAGATCTTCTAATTTGCCTAGCATCCACAAAAGTTGAAGCGGGTCAAGTCGAGCACTGTATGTCTTCGTTTTAAGAAAATAGAAACTTTTATTGAGCTTGGGGAATTTTAATGTGAAGATATCATATGGATCTTATAATGAGTAATGAACAGTATGTGAGTTTCTTTTCATTTAATTAAGAGATAAGTCATCGTCAGTTTTGGAAGTTTTAGTTTGTAGCGATATGTATGAGTATATTACAGCATCATCCATAGATATTTGATAGGCATCTCTAACACGTATTTGTTTCCATTACCCATAAAAAGCTCTTAACGGTCTGAATTCCATTTGTAATTATTCACGTATGCGTAATTAGAATTATTATAAGCAAGTTGGCTGATAAGTAATTTTAAGAATGAATACTTTTAAGCAGAACCTTCTTTTTGTTATTTTTAATAACGATTGTTTTTTATGTGGGTTGTAAAATTCAGAGAATTGTATTTAAATAATTAATACGTCAACCAATTTATATTATTTATTAGCTTTATATTAACTTACCTAATATTTGCTCAATTCTGTATTAGTGTGCTAATTACTTAAATATTATTATATTTGTCAAATTGTCTCTAGTTTTTGAGATAAAGACTTAGCTATTTCACTGAAAAAACCTTAATAAAAATACCAAAATGTATTGAAAAAAAATAATTTTATTAACATCCTTCATAAGAACGATATATAAACAAAAATTTATATGCCGTTCATCGAATAATTACAAAAAAATTACAAAAAACATTTTCTACAAGATTTTCTGTTATCGTTTTGCTTAGGATAATCTCTTATTAAAGTCCAACATCAGTCTGCCATCCAACATCCTAATGTCCTGGTGGAACCGTTCTGCAGAACCTTTACAGAGGGTCTTATTTGCATATTTAAAAATATGTTATCTTTTCTAAAGTCATAAATAGTATTTTCCTGTTGTCGTTTTGATGTTTTCAAGTTACTTTATGTGAAAAATGCCATAGATGTTTCAAATAAACCGTTTCAAGCACTCATCTTGACCTTCTTTGATTTAAATTTGCCAGAATCGGACCATTGTTGATTCTTTTCATTGGTGTCCTTTGCAACTTAACGCACATTTGATCATGCATTTTTATTTTATGGAGTTTAGTTATGTTTTTAAAAGAAATCATCATTGTGATTTAACTTCAGGAAACTTAACCAGCGACTTAATGAGCTCAAAAAAAAATAATTTGCATTAAAAACCTTCGTTTTCCTACATAGGTCAATCCCATATGTAAATTAGTAAGTGGTATAGCCATAGTCGAGCAATCTTGTCTTGTTTTTAGCTCTTTTTTTATGGTTTGTGACTCATGACGCAGCAATTTTCGACTCCACATTTGTTGGCATACGCTCTTTAACAGTTATAAATGTAGGCTTGGCTCCTAAAAATATTAATAATGCAAATGTATGAATATTGACATCTCTTCACAGCACCTAACGGCACTCTGCGTCATCAGCATTGCACTCACATGCGCCAATGCGGCGTTGTGGCCCAGCTACAGCAGCGGCAGCAGCAGCAGCAGCGTTGATGATGCGCCGCCCAGCAAATGCACCGGTGCGCGTGGACTTAAATATTTGTCAGGCGATGCGTTGACAGACTCACTAGACTGTCTGGGACCGAATAATGCGCCATATCCCAGGTGTGTGTGTGTGTGCGAGTGTGTGTGTGTGTGACTCATTAAGCGTTGGTCACACAATGCAAACTTTCTTTTCTAACGCGTCTTCTATTATTGTCCAACATCGATTGCAGCGCGGCCGTTGCGCGTACATTCTCCAATTGGAACGGAAATTCGCGACGTGGACGTCAGAGCAAATTGCCCAGCACATTGGATCCAGCAATAACCACGAGTGCATTGTTGAGGGCCTACGATGAGGTTAACAATGAGGCTATCGGAAGCAATCGTTATGGTAAGTCAATTGCTGCGACATACATACATAAATATATTGAAAGACAATGCGCAGAAGAGTGCGTCCAAATACCAATGAGGTTTCGACTGTATTCAGTCATTCATTAATTTTTTGTATCGTATCGAACTTAACTAAATATTCCTAGTCTACCATTCGATCCACAGGTCGTTCGCTGAAGAATGCTTCGCCGGCCCAACAGTGCAAGAGCGACACGCCAGCGCGACTGTGCAAGACACGCTACAACACCACGGCGCCCATGTATGGCGTTAGCTTAACATCTGGACAGCCGGTGACCATTGTCCAAAAGTTCCCTGATCTGCTGCAACAGGTGGTTTTCGAGGTTTGCGAGTGAGTATATCAACAAAACAACTCTCCTAGAATCGAAAATGCACAAATTTACTTTGTGTGCCATTTCGTATGATTAGTAATTATTATTAATTATAATAATTATTTATGAACATTTAAAATGACAATTGACAAATCAATTTAAAGTATTAATGAAGTGGCAGATTTCATAAAGTACATATATATTCTTGTTTGTTATTGTTTTATTTTTTCACTTAAAATAAATTTGACAACTTTTGGAAGTTCTTCAACTTTAATTAAATTATTTTGAAAATTATACTTTCGACATTCAGTTGTTCAATTTGCCTCACTGTACTTTTTCTGCTTCTGATGTTGCCAGATTAAACAATAGGCATTCCCAGAGTGACAAATTTTTTTCATTGCATTTTTATTTATTGCATACTTTTTGGCTAAATAAAATTTATTTTCGTTCCGTTTTTAAGACAAATATTTGAGTACTTGCTGATAATAGCATGATCTCTTTAACTAGTCATATGGGCAAAATTTCGATAATTTTATATGAGCTTCTAGTTATTTTAAATTGTCTTAAAATTAAATTGATTTGAACAATTTACCTGGTATTTTGTAGATCCTCTGAATGCGATGTGGTGCGTGGAGAGTGCACGCAAACGTATGTGCCTTATCTGTTCTTAGTTATTCCACTGGGGCCAGTGACGCTAACTGGCCAGGATTATGTGCTCGTTGAGAGCGGCTGCGTATGCAAACCCAAGTATTCGACGGGAGCAGCTCAGGAGCCCAACATGATACCGTAGGTGGTGGTCAAAGCAGAGGTGTGGTCACACTGGTAACACACACACACAACAGCAACCAAAAGAACTGAGCGAGTTTGCGAGGTGGAGCGTCTAAATTTATGTACTTACTTGAGGAATTATTTTTTGTAGCGAAATCCAATTTTCTATGTTATTTAATCTTTTGCAAATTGTCAAAATCTATGTCGGGATTTACACAATGAGGTAATTTTATGAAGATTTTGCTTCCATGATGACGGAATCAAAAATTTCATGACATTGCTTCATTTTAAAAACTCCGACAATTTCTTCTATGACCTGTAAAAATGAAATGATATTTTGCTCGAAAAATAATGCTTAGATTAAGATAACAATTAACTGTAATGCATTTAAATTAATTAAAATTATAAAGAGCAACAACAGCAGCAGTGCACAATTTTAGAATTCTAGTGAAAAGGAAATAAATAGAAAAACACGCAGTTCATATGACGAGAAAATATTAGCTTAGATTTACATATTTGTAAACATGTAATAAGTTAATTATTAACAGATGTTTTTAACTTTTTGTTGAAAATACTTATTTGTATGTATTAATTTTAAATTTATTAAATTATTTTAAATAAATTATATGCTGCGTTTCCCTTATATAATAATTGCAATTGATTTTAAATATTACTGAACGTTAACAAATTAAGGTAGCGAATTTTATTTACGAGTCCGTGGTAAGCAGATTTATATTCAAATTTGGCAACTGTCAGAAAATTATATTTATAATTCAAATTGCGCGCCATGAACTCATTTTGGCTTCAAACTGTCGACAGGCAGTGGAGGTGGGTCGATAGACAAGTTTTGGGACAGAATAAAAGGAATTGAACTGATGATTTTAACCTATTCGTGCGTTCTTCAAAAATGGAACGAGCCAATCCTTCAAGCAATTTTATAGATGCAAATCTATATGTTCAATCGAGTAATCGGAAAATTGATCGATAATTAAAGATATCAAGGCGTGTTTCATTGCAAAAGTGTCGCATTCATAAGCAATTTATGCTATCGATGGCTATATCGATTTGAGTAAAGTGCATACACCGCCACCTTTCATATCATCACTAGGCTGCCACCGTGTTTTGGGAGCCAAGACTGCCACCTTAATTTGACAAAATTGGTCCAAGGCTGCCACACAGTTCAACTTTTTTGTGCGTTTTTTCTACTTTTGTTAAATTTTAAATAAATTTAAATAATTCAATAGTAAAATTAAAAAAATTAAAAATGTTCTTAAATAATGAAGTTTATTTTAAAACTAGTTTGATGCACGTCACCCTTCGCGTAGTAAAGTTTGGTAAGAAATTCTAAAGAAAAAATAAAAACCATCAACAAAAATCGCATGTTGTTAAATCTGGAATTAAAGATTTTTAGTTTTTTGTCGCTGAGCATATTGAGCGTGTGTTAAATGCAGCTGTTTGCGCGTTAATTTGGGATTGTTTATATTTTCCTTATCTATTTTTTTAAAAGCATTCGATAGTGGTCTATCGATGGTCCCGGTGTTTTGCAAGCATCGATAACATCGATGTTTCATTCGATGTTTCTCCGCCTCTAGCTACACGCATAAATTTCTTGCGAAAAATTAGAAAAAAGTGCTATAAAAGTTGGCAAAAAACATAGCAAGTGTAGTTTTGCAACTAACTAAATAGTTGCATTGTGTGAATGCACTTATTAACAAGGCGTTATTAGTGATTTTCTCACTGCATTCTAAAGTCGCATCGCACTCTCGCACTCACACACACGCGCTGAGTGTTTGTGTGTGTTGTGTGTATAGACGACAATTTAGTTGCGTGGTGCCGGGTTACAGTTAAATATTGCTGCATTTTGTTGATTAGCGAGCGCGCGCATCAATTGTGGCATGAAATAAAAACAACACAAATTTGTTGGCCCAGTTAAAACCACGTAACGCCAGGAAGTGCAATTGCGTTCATCTCAAAATGATGTTCACGGTACGTTGTTATTACGAATTATGGGGTGAGGGGTGCTGCTTATAATACGGCCGATGGACAATCGATAAACGTTGCCGCAGAACTAAACCGAGAACTGCAAACTGGAAGCGAAAAAATTGAGTGCATTATGTATTTTAATTTATAATCGCCAGCTTTTGCTCATGTGTAAGGTGGAGCATGTGCTGGTGATCCCCTTGCCCTCAATTTTAGTTTCATTATAATTTCCAAGGAGAGCCTCCTAGGAAATAGAATAAATTGATTGTCATTATGTGGACTTGTTTTGTGTTTTGTTTCAGGGCACAAATCAGCAGCAGGACACGCGCTTCAGCGACAAGGAAAAGAAGCTGATGAAGCAAATGAAGTTTGGGGATTGCCTCAACAAGCGTGTGGACATGTCCAAAGTCAAACTGGATGTGTTGCGACCATGGATAAGTAAAAAGATAACCGATATCCTTCATATCGAGGACGATGTTGTCGTTGAGTTCGTCTACAATCAGCTGGAGGAAGAGAAATACCCCTGCCCAAAGAAAATGCAAATCAATATGACCGGCTTCCTCAACGGGCGCAATGCCCGCCAATTTATGGGTGAACTCTGGGCCCTGCTGCTATCCGCCCAAGAGAGCGATAGCGGCATACCCGCTGAGTTTATACAGCAGAAAAAGGATGAGATACTCAAGCGCGAGGAGGAGCAAAAGCAGCGGCAGCAGCGTCAACGGGATTTATCCCGCTCTCGTTCCCGTTCGCGCTCCCAATCACGGCCCCGTGATAAACAGCGACGCCACGACAGATCCAAGTCCCGTTCACGCTCCCGCTCTGGCCCCAAAGTGGCAGCCACGGCCAACAATGGCAGCAGCACCGCAGCGCCCATAAACAGCGCGGCCCGCGAGGCAGCTGCCAATGCCGCGGCGCGTCTAAGGAAACGCGGCGCTGGCTCACCAAGCTCGGCAGGTGGAGCGGCGACAGCAGCAGCTGCAGCTGCTACTGCACCGTCGACGGGCGGCGGGCGCGCTGCGTCCAGAGAACGGCGTTCAAGTCGTCGACGCACTCGTTCCCGTTCGCGTTCACCACGCTCAGCGCAGCGTCCGGCCTCAACGGATGCCAGTGGTGGTGGTGGTGGTGCACCAAAGACTTTAAACGGACGCCACTCTGTGCAGAAGTCGTCTCCTGCCGCGGCGTCCAAATCGAAATCAAAGGCCAAATCGCGCTCACGTTCGCGTTCCACGCGCACTCGCTCCAGGTAGAAATAAATAAATGTTCTAAGGAGATATTGATTACATCTTACATGGATCATTAATGATAAATATAATTAAATTATTTGTAAGCAAGATTTCTGCAATTGTTTAGTCATTAATAGATGAGAGCCAGTGATAGATTCCATTAAACTAAAGAAATTTAACTTTAAAGAAGCTGAAACCGACTAAAGAAGACAGCTAATATTCTCATAACACAGTTTTTAGCCGGTTTAACTGCTTTAGAATCTTGAAATACTTTTAGTAACAAAACAAAAGTATTGTATTCCATAATCAAATACTTATGAGATTCGCATCCGAAGAGTTCTCTTATAACTGCTTTATAAACTTGAAATACTTTCAGTATTGAAACGAAATTATTGTATTCCACAATCAAATACTTATGAGAGTCGCATCCGAAGAGTTTTCTTGCAAGAAATAAAAATATATTTCTAATATATAAAACCTAAAAAAGAATCTATTACAAACATATCTTTGTACCATCTGCAGATAAAAATAACAGATATGGCTTTCTTAATTGTTTTGTTTTCTAAAAAGATTACAATTTTAAATGATTACCCTTTTGGGTAAAAGGTTCGATATGCAGCCTTTTTGACAAGTTGAGGCAATCTCAAGTTATTGCAAGTATAAATATCGATAGTCATAATGTCAGTTGTCAAATGTCAACATTTGTTGCAACAATGCAAGTTGACAGTGACATTAATATCCCCTAAAATTGCATTCGATACACAACAAATGGATATTAACACCTTGCCAATTTACAGATCCCGCAGCGGAGCTAAAGCCTCGCCAGCGGCGCGTTCTCGCTCGCGCAGTTCCTCACGCTCCTCGGTGCGCAGCAATCGTCGTCGTCGCAGTTCGCGCTCGCGGGCAAGCAGCATCTCATTGTCACCGGAGCGACAGCAGGATCAGCACTTTGAGCATCGCCGGAACAAGAACAGCGTGCAGAATAAGCGACAGTATCGCAACAATCGTGATGGCTCCGCCAGCTCAATGGAGCGTGGCGGTGGCGATGGCCGTGCCAGACAGTTTGGTGGCGGTGGCGGCGGACGACGACCGCCGCCTCATGGCAGACGCTTCTCGCCCCGCGGACGCAGTCCCATGCGTCAAGATAATGGCGGTGGCGGGGGACGTTTTCAACGCTCTAATTCACGTCGTCGCTCTCGCTCCCGCATGCTCTCCAGATCGCCCATGCGCTACTCCAGATCACCCAGGCGGTAAGCATGACAATTTATATAAGTTTAAGAACTAGTAAAAAGAAAAGTCAACTCACTGTGCCTTTTTATTGGAGCTCCGATTTGGTAAAAATCATCTCATGTTAAAGTTGTCTATGAATTTTGTATCCTTTTACGAACTTCCATGAAATTTCTGTCATTATACCCGTTACACGTAGATCAAGGGTATATTACGTTCTTCTGTGGAATTTAGGAAACATTGCAAAGGAGGCATCTCTGACCCTATCTATTTATATATTGACATTCAATTAATGGTATGACCTACGGGGTTGCAATTTTGCCACCACATAGCTGATACAGTTATTTTGTGCAATAAGATGGCTCTTTGGAAAGTTTAAATTTGAGTTCATAAAGTAAATGCATTCTTGATCAACATCCACTGTTGAATCCAAATAAATCCCATGCATATCAAGTTTATTTAATTTATTTTATTTATTTATTTTGGTAAAGGTTCACAATATGCGACACACCTCCACAAAAAAAAAATTAGAGGCGATTTATGATGAATTTAGGTGCAAAAATTATTTACGAGACTTTTCTAGTTTTTTTTTTAAATTAATTTTGAAATTTTAGTGCAAAATTATCTTTTTGCATAGTTGTATTCAAATTTAATTACAAACAAAAAAAATAGAAGAGACCCGGAAATAATTTTTGCACCTAAATTCATCATAAATCGCCCTCTAATTTTTTTTGAGGTGTTCCACATATTACGTACACTCAGACCAACATTTATTCGTACACCCTTTTTTTTACTTTAACAGCTATATTAGTCAAGTCTTCACATTGAAAAAAAAATATTTGGAAAGGTCGTTCGAATTCCGTTTGAATGATGCAAAACTTTCCTTAACCCATTAAGTACCCATTGAATATTTTGAGTTCAAAAAAACGTAAATTTTTCAACTTTTTTCCTCGATTTTTTCCAAAAAATGTTGGGATGCAAAAAAATTCTTGAATCAATTCTAGGAGTGATTGCAAAAAAAAATTTTCAAAAATATTTTTGCTTGTATTTTTTAAAATTTTTTGAAAATCCTAAAAATGACAATTTTAACCCATTTTTTCCACTTTTTCCCACTTTTCACACAAAAAGTGAATTTTTCGCAATTTTCAAAAAATTTTAAAAAATACAAGCAAAAATATTTTTGAAAATTTTTTTTTGCAATCACTCCTAGAATTGATTCAAGAATTTTTTTGCATCCCAACATTTTTTGGAAAAAATCGAGGAAAAAAGTTGAAAAATGTACGTTTTTTTGAACTCAAAATATTCAATGGGTACTTAATGGGTTAAGGAAAGTTTTGCATCATTCAAACGGAATTCGAACGACCTTTCCAAATATATTTTTTCAATGTGAAGACTTGACTAATATAGCTGTTAAAGTAAAAAAAAGGGTGTACGAATAAATGTTGGTCTGAGTGTATATAGACCTAAACCTTTAATTTAATATTTATCTGTGTTTATGATAGATCTTTCTTATTGCTATCTGTTATCCTATTTAATCGTATAGAGTACGAAAACATAAAACGGCATTTATGGCTGTTTTGCATAGATAAAAAGATTATATGATATGTATCAGAACTGAGTACTGAATATTTCATAGTTGACTATAGCGTTCTTACCTGTTTTCTACTATTTTGATTTAGCAAATTCAAGAAATTATTAAATGCTACCGTATAAACGTAGTTTATATCAGCGGTGGGCATGAAAATTGAATTCGGGAGCACAACAATAACAACTATAACAACATCAACAGCGAGTCTCACGGCGCCAAATAGGCAGAAAAATAGTTGGGAGCAGTCGCTGCTCCCGGAGTCACTGCGTGCCCACCGCTGGTTTATATCGATCCAAATAAACAGAGTTCTGTCAAATGTTTACTTCCATTGCCAACTCTTTAAAGAATTGATTTTCTTGTCACAGTTTGATGTGTCAATCTTAACTTATAATTATTAGTAATGAGTCTAAATAGATTCTGGATATTATAATATTTAGTCTGATTGCTCATTGCATACTTTGTTTTTCTCGATTTCATGTTGCACAGCTTTAATAATCGTCGACGCTCTCCGCCCATGCATTTCCGTGGTGGTGGCGGTGGCGGTGGAGGCGGTGGTGGTAGAGGTGAAGGTGGAGGTCGCGGCGGACGCGGCGGCGGCGGCAACCATCGGAACATGTGGCAACAACAACAGCATCGCGGAGTCAGCCCCAATCAGCGAGGTGGTGGACGCATTCACTGGCAGGCCAGGCACAACAGTCCCAATGGCGGAAGACGCTTTGATCGTCGTCAGTCTCCTCCGGGTGGTGGCCAGCCTCGCTACTCCCGTGATCGTCGCCAGTCGCCGGGTCCGGGTGGCCAACAGCAGGGACAGGGACAGTTCCGCAAGCAGTTCTCACCAGGACGTCGCTTCGATCGTCGTGGTTCGCCGCAGCCCAACTTCAACCGCTGGGATCAACCTCATCCCGAACCCCGTCAACCAATGGGTGGCCCGCGCAATCAGCAGCAGCCGCCGCCGCAGCGCATCGCACGCTCCAGTTCCGGAAGCGCTAGTCCGGCTCCTCGACGTCAGCCGCAGCAGCAGCGCAGCGTCAGTCCATTGCCCAGGCGTCGCAGTAGTCGCAGTCGCAGCCGCTCCAGTGTACGACCAGCAAAGCGTAGTCGCAGTCGCAGTCGCAGTCGTAGTCGGAGCCATCGAAGTCGCAGTCGCTCCACTTCACGGCAGGCACAACCGCAACCACGCAGGCGTCCAAGTCCCGCGGCAACACGTCGCTCCGTCGAGTTTGCTGGTCCGGCTGTCAACACCATTGATCTCTGTCGGGAAGAGCAGCCGCCGCCGCCGGCACAGCCAGTACGCAAACTCGACTCACATCCGGCGCCGCAGCCGCAATCACAGGCGCCGAAGCAGAAATCGCTGTCCGTGCACCGCAGTCTCGCCAGCCTGTCGCGCACTCCGTCGCCGTTCCTTAAGTCGCATGAGCGCGGCGTCGCTGCCGCAGCTGCTGCACCAAAGAAAGCTCGGAACAACAGTCAAAGCAGCAGCTCGGACAGCAGCGCTGATGACAGCGATGACAGCGATGACAGTGACGAGGAGGAGCAGCAGCAGCAGCAGCTGCAACAGCAGAAGCAAAAGCGTCAACACAATCGTCGCTCGGCGCCATCCGCCAAAAGCTTAAAGTCAAAATCTTCGGCAGCGGAGCTTAACAAGTCCGGCAAGAGGAAACCGTCTCGCAGCTCCGGCAGCAGCAGCAGCAGCGAGCACAGCGACGATGACAGCAGCGATGAGCGGCATAACAAGAAGAAGTCGCAACAGAAACGTAAAGAGGAGACGACGACTGTGACCGTTAGCAAAGGCGAGAAGGACAAGCGACGCGGCGGGGACAAGAAACTGCAGCGCAGCACGTCCAGCGCTGATGGGCTGAGGCCAGCGGAGGAGAAGCAGAAGAGCTTGGACAGAAGCCGCAAGCGCAGTCACAATAAAAAGTCCAAGAGCGATTCGGAAGACGAGCGTCTGCCGAAAAAGAAACGCAAGAAGTCGAAGAAGGCAGCCGAGACATCCGAGAGTGATTCAGCGTCCGAGGCCGATTCGTCGTCCAAGAAAAAGAAACACAAGAAGGAGAAGGAGAAAGAGAAGCATAAGAAGCACAGCAAGAAGAGCAAAAAGCATAAGAAGCATAAGCGAAAGAGCAGCAGCAGCAACAAGCATCGTCAGGAGAGCAGCTCCCAGGGCAGCAGCGATGATGACGATGAACAGATTTCAGCGACGGCGGCGGCGGGAAAGAGAAATGGCAAATTGCCGTTGCTGCTAACCGGCGGAGGTCCCGGGATCAATGAGGATTTGGAGAAGCAACTGCGCGAGCGTGCCCTTAAATCCATGAAAAAGTTGGACTGAACAACAAAACAAACAGCTACAATAACTGACTAAAGTTAAAAGAGAATAAACGTTAACACAATGCGATCCCTCATATACATACATACACATACATACACAAATCAATATGCATATTTTCAACCGACAGACAGAGAGACAGACAGACGATACAGAGCGACCGAAGTGTAGCCATTTAATTACTAACGCAACATTCATATTTGCATACATTAATTAATATTTCTAACAATTTATTTCATACGGTTAAGTCTCATTGCGCGTCAAAACTATTATAACAAACATAAATTTGTATTATGTACAAAAACAAGAAATTTTCCCCAAAACAAACATAACTGCAAATCGAAAGCACATGTGCTTTTATCAAAAAAAAAAAACAAAAAAAGCCCCAAGAAAAAGAAAAAAAAATACATAAAAGAAAACCAAAACGTTTGGTAATTTGCTTGTTGCCACAATTAATATTGGCAACAATGTTTGCTTAGAACACTACCGTTTAATGTCTAAGTAGGTTTTACAGATTGTAATTAATAATATCTTGAACGAGAATTGTGTGCGTTTGAGAACATTGATTATAAATATATATATGAAAAAAGAAAAATAAACAATTGTAAAAGAAAGTTATTTGTTGTTTTCAAATTAAAAGCAAGTTTCGCGCGCTTTTTACAACCCTGAGAATGCAACCGTTTAGCAACACTGTTCTCTGCTACTCTGGTATCACCTGAACGACGCAAGTGGCAACGCTGGCTGTAGCAGCTGTCAAATGCTCTGACAGCGCATCAACTTCCTTTCCTTTTTCACGTATCGTACGAGATGGTAAGGCCGAAAATATAAATGAAAATAAAATACGCTGCCATCGACGCGAAATACAAACAAAAACCCAGTGAAATGTAATAAAAATAACGCAACAAACTGTGCTATCATTGAATATGTGAGCATTTAACTGAAAGTGCGTGTGTTTTATGAAAATACTGCGAGTTTTTGTTTGTTGCCATCGATTGCTTACAATAAGCTTCATTGATTTAAAACTGGCGTCGTGCATTTTATTTTGTAGGCTCGTGGACCCAAGAAGCATTTGAAGCGTTTAGCCGCACCCAAGGCATGGATGTTGGACAAACTGGGAGGTGTGTTCGCCCCCCGTCCCTCAACCGGTCCACACAAGCTGCGCGAGTCGCTGCCTCTGTTGATCTTCCTGAGAAATCGTCTCAAGTACGCTCTCAATGGCGCCGAGGTGACCAAGATTGTCATGCAGCGTCTCATCAAGGTCGACGGCAAGGTCCGCACGGATCCCACCTACCCAGCTGGATTCATGGGTATGTCCTAATGACAACTCTATTTACGGATGGACAGATTACATGTAATAATCATTGTTTATTTTGAATGACAGATGTCATCACCATTGAAAAGACCGGTGAGTTCTTCCGTCTGGTCTATGACGTCAAGGGACGTTTCACCATTCACCGCATTTCCGCTGAGGAGGCCAAGGTGAGTTGGATTAGAGAAGAGTAATTTTAGTTCGCAAGGAAAGCGGAAAGTATTCCCGGGCTTTATCGAAGACCGCTTTACGTTATGCAGTGCGTTAATTGGTTCAAAATGAAGCCCAAAGCAATTTTTGATACGACGGTCTCTGATCTGTGCATAACTAGCCGTTTCAGTAACTTTACGTGCAATTACAAACCATCAAAAGTTCGTGAACAATGAGCAAGTTCCACAAAAAGAATAAAAACAATCAAAAGAATAAAATGAATCCTTCAGTAAACAAAATAAATTAAATACATATTCGACACTGCGGTTCTCATTCAAGTGTCACATTGATTCTATACTAACAAAAGGCATGGATGTTTTTACGGACAATTTAAATAATATCTTTTTATCTTAATTTGCAGTACAAGCTGTGCAAGGTCAAGAAGACACAATTGGGTGCCAAGGGCGTTCCCTTCCTGGTGACACACGATGGTCGCACCATCCGTTATCCCGATCCTCTGGTGCACGCCAACGATACCGTGCAGGTGGACATTGCTACCGGCAAGATCACCGACTACATCAAGTTCGATTCGGGTATGTGTTGATTGATTAATCACTAAAACTAAACTTGGCTGGTTCGAAGACCGCAAAACGATTAACAACTAGTTAAGTGGTTCAAATACAAAGCCAATAGCAATTTTTGATACGACGGTCTCTGATTATGCATTTAACCAGCAAATTCAGTAACTTTTACGTGCAATTACATTCACAACAATAGCAAGAACTTTTGACAATGATACTAATTAACTTATTTCGATTCACAGGCAATCTCTGCATGATCACCGGAGGTAGAAATTTGGGACGTGTCGGCACCGTCGTCAACCGCGAGCGTCACCCCGGCTCCTTCGATATTGTGCACATTAAGGATTCGCAGGGTCATGTATTTGCCACGCGTTTGACCAACGTGTTCATCATTGGCAAGGGCAACAAGCCCTACATCTCGCTGCCAAAGGGCAAGGGTGTCAAGCTGAGCATCTCGGAGGAGCGCGACAAGCGTTTGGCCGCCAAGACCCATTAAATACGCCAGCCTAGAGGACAAGAGTAATGAGGATTTTTACTTTTTAGCATAACTCTGTACGTTAAAGCTACGGAATTACAAATCAACGTAAAGAAAAAGTATTTGTTGTCTTTTTGTATTACAGGCAGAGCGTGAAACGAGTATTGTTTATAAAACGTATCATGTTTTTCGAACTTCTTCCACTCGTTTCGTTTTCAGCATTTATCAGCATGGGTATTTCCGCATTCGATATTCATCTGCATAATAAATATGCGAGGGGCTTTTTAATAGAAAGTCTTAATTTACAATTCAGTACAATTGTAAATAACCAGTCTAAACAATCCTACAGTGCCACGCTTGAGGAGAACTATGTGGCTACTTCGCTCGATGATCGAGAATATTTGAACCAATATTACTTCCATGCAGAAGCATCAAGCAGCTTGGAAGCAGTTGGAACTGATTGTCGATACACAGCATCAACACAAAGACAATTGCCCAAGTCCAGATAATCAGTCCGGATGGTTATAAAAAGTAATAAAGTTTAAAAAGAAAAAAACAATTTGTTCCTTAAACTCAGCTCTATAATGTAGATTTTCTCAAACAATCTAAAATAAAATTACAGAAGGAATTCAAAATACATCTATTATACTAAAAGCGACGTAAATAATTTAGGAGAAAATGTTTTTTTTTATTATTATACCTAGTTTATTATTGAATTTGACAATTAATGGAGGCACCTTTCTGGCTTATCTGTTTGCAATTCCTGTTACAGTCCATTATAATATCCAAAGAAAAATTTCGAATTCTAGAGACTTTGATGCATGGAATTCCTTTTTTTCAGTTTGGTTTAGCGATTGCCACTCTGTTTAGTTCGAGTAAGAGAAAATTCGAGATATAGAGGTTTGAGTTATGGAAGTTTGACTGTATATTATTTCTTCACTGAACGAAAAACAAATAATTTGGGCATACCCTTAATTATAAATGTAGGGGTAAGTTTCGCGCGCAAAATTTTTTTCTTATCAGAGTTCAGTGTTGGCTAATGTCTGCGCAGGGCTGCAAAACGAAAGCAGCTTGATATCGAATATCGATAATTAGTTGTGTCTTTGTGTGTAATGCAGTGAAAGGCTTGCGCACTGGGCAAATTAGTTAAAAAGAAACTGGAAATCAAGTCGCCCATCGAAGTAAATCCTAGGTAACTTATACTAATAATTGGAAGCCATATAAATGTTGGCACCCACAGGCTGAGACCGCCGACAATATGTGAATGTATTGTGAGTGTGTGTGTGCCCCTATGCACATGCATACATATGAACATACATACATATGTGCCCACATTTTGGTATATGCATGTGTATGTGTATTGGTCATATGTTAGCACGGCTGATAAACTTGAGTTGAAGTGAATCATTTGTTTGGCTCCAGTTTGAGTTTGTTTGTTTGTGTAAAACGAAGCGCATTAGTTTGTAGATAGTTGCGGTATTTGTGCCGCACATACATATGTATGTAAGTACATAACTCAAGTAAAGCTCTTTGCATTGGCAGACAGTGAGAACGCATCGAGTACGCAACACCCACAAAAACAAAGCCCAGCTAGAGTGACCAGATCCCATAAGGTGCGAGAGTGACCAGACACCAGACACAGCAGGCACACAGTCATCATCATGTCGCAGTCACTGAACAATCCTACAGGCAGCACGCATCGCGACTATGGAGCGACTTCCAGTGCCACGCCCGAGGTGACCTTTGCGGCTGCCACCTCCAGCGGCAACTCCGGCTTCAGTCCCACAGAGTTTGTCTCGCTGAGCGAGGATATTGGCCACAATATCACTTCCATACACAGCAGCACCAAGCAGCTGGAGAAGCAACTGAAACTGATTGGCACTTCCAAGGATTTGTCCGCGTTCCGTGAGAAGATCCACGGCATCAACACAAAGACAAATGCCCGTGTCCAGACCACCAGTCAGGACTTGCAGCGCCTGCAAGCTGTCGTCCGTCACGGGGATCGGCAGCAGAAGCTGCAGCTGGAGAAGCTCACCCATGAGTTTCACAACGTTGTCGAGAATTACTCGTCGCTGCAGAAGAAAGTCTCGCAGGCAACAAGGCAAAGCTACCAAGTGGCTGCCGAGGCAGAGCGTGAGGCTGAGATGTCCGCCAGGTCGGAGCTGCTGCAGCAGCAGCGACAGGACCAGGCTGGACTGGAGCGGCAGCATGATATGCTCGTGGAGCGTCAGCGCCAAGTTGAGCAAATCGAGGCGGATATAATCGATGTGAATGTCATTATGAATCGACTGAGCACTTTGGTCGTTGAGCAGAGAAGTGTGGTGGGTAAGTAATCCTCCCCGCTGATTAGATATGAACATTCCCGGTAGTAGAAAATACAGTTAGTCTGCTAGTTATTGTGATGACAAGTTAAAAAAAAGTTCGTTTTTTTTTATTTAAATTTATTTATTAATGCATTCTAAAATTTTTTAAAAACTAAATACAATTTCAAAAATTCCTTTTTATTTTTACAAATTAAAGTAAAATACATATTAAGTGTTTATTTAAATTTATTTATTTTTATTTATTTTTAAAAATTAATAACAAATCCAAAAACTTGTTTTTTTTTTAATTTTTCAAATTAAAGTAAAGTATCAAGTCTTTTTTAAATTTATTTACTAATAAATTTGAAAATTTTTGAAAAATAAGAAACACAAATTTAGTTTTTATTTTTTCAAATTGAAGTAAAGTATCTACTGTTTGTTAAAATTTATTTTTCATTTTTTAAATAAAGATCAAATACAAAAATTCGTTTATTTTTCAAATTCAAGTTTTTTTTATGTTTTTATTTTTTAAAATAAATAACAAATACAAACATTTGTTATTATTTTGCAAATCAAAGTAAAGTATCTAGAATTTTTTTTTATTTATATTTTTAAAAATAAATAACACGTTTATTTATTTATTTTTTGTCAAAAGACTAACTTGACAAACTGCTGTAGATCATTCATAAATGCATATAATAACAAAACTTGCTCCAAATATAACGATGACTTACTTACAGATAACATTGAGAACAACATCGATCAGACGGCCGTTGTCTTGGAGGAGGGTCGGAGTCAACTGCAGAAGGCGGCTGCTAGCCGAAATAGCCATCGTCGTAAGATACTGATACTATTAGTGATTGCTGTGATAATAGGTTTAATTGTAACTGGTATCATAGTCGGGAAATTGAGTTAATTGTTTTAACAATATATATATATATATATATATGTATGTATGTTTATATATGAATACCACATACACACACATACACATACAACAATACACATACATACACATTTAATAATTAATTAAAGTTTTGTAAGACTATTTTTATAAACAATTACAATGCATTAATCACAAAGTGAGTTAAAGCGCGCGCCAAGCGAGCAAAGACAAAAAAGCAAAATTAAATACAAATTTAAATACAAAATACGAGTTTAAATCTGAAAAGCGCGTTGTAGATTTTAGTTTTGTGTATTAACAAAATAATTAATTATACTTATAAATATACATATGTACAAGAAAAGGAAAGAAAATAATTTAAAACAATTCAACAAACTACAAATATTCAACGCTTTTAAATGTTAAATTATTTCCTGTTAAAAAACAACAAATATCAACAACAATAATTTCGGTTTTGCATTGAATGTATTATAAAATTTGTTTTTCTAGTTAAGCAGGCAAATAATATACGTTAAACGAATAATCGCCCTGTTCTCGGTTGATAGCTTATCGGTATTTGCTTAAGAAATAATAAATTAAATTTATATAATCTAAACCCGCCTTTATTTGACAAAATCCCCATTAGTGACCGCAAATCGAGGAAGATGAATAATAAAATTAAATTTTCCATTTATTAAATCTACACAATTGATATTTGTTTAAAATATACACGTACATATTTCAATCGGGCGCGAACTAAACTAATGTGTGCGAGCGAGAGCATTGTCACTCTTTCTCTCTCTAACTTATTGTCACAAAACAAGCTTTCGCGCGCAAATTGGAAATCAGCTGTTACTGTTATTTACAGATCACAATCAGCTGTTACTGTTATTTACAGACCCGCACGCTTCGACTCTCTTAATAACTGATAAAAAAAGAGCCAAATCGAAAAAAAGTTCCATTGCGCCAACAGGAAAAAAAAAGCGCCAGTTTTGGCGCAAAAATGCCAATTGTGGCAAACGTGTTCGCGTGCTTATTTTTCTTTAAATTCAAAATTTTATTTACATTTAAGCGTGGAGCAAGTAGTCGTAAAGTGTGGAGCAATGTAACTTAACGAACGAATGATAAGAATGGCTTATCGGCCGACCACCACATTTTTATCGGTTAACAGCTGTTTATCAAAACAATTCTAAAAACGTGCTAATTTTGTTTATAATTATTTTACCTAAAAAGTAAGTTTAACAGCTTCATAATGCCACAAGGAAAATTTAAGAAAGCCAAGATGCCCGCTGCGATACAGAATAAAAAGAAGCAGCAAAAACAAGCAGCATTCACACGTAGATCAAGTGAGTAGCAAACACGGGCAACAAGTTGCTTGCAATTGTTTACATACATACATATTGTTGTTGTATCTTACAGATGCGCCAATACAGGCCAAGAAAGGCAAATTTAATGAAACGCAAAAGATCAAAGCAGTCATTTCCAAATCAGTTAACAAAAGCGTCGAAAGCGAGCTGCGTTCGCGTGCGCATGAAGGCTACATCCAATTGAGCAAGGCCCAAGAAGCGGTGGCCAAACACCACGCCACGAAGGCTGCGGCGGCAGCAGCAACATCGGCGAGCACCAGCAAAGCCGTTGAATAAAACTTACAAACGTACCTCTGAATAGTTTTATAAGCGAATTGATTAAAGGCTGTTTCCTTGCAATTTACTCATCGATTGTGTCATTGTGAAAAAGTGAATGAGCCACAAATCAGTGTAGACAACTTTTGACAAGCAAAACCGTGGCAAACGTCGAAAAATCGAGATATGCTGACAAAAAAAGCTAGAAGTAAGCTTATGCCTTTTTTGGGTTTTTAGGCATGTTCAAAGGATTTAATACCTTTACAACCCAAAAGTCACACAAAGCAATTGTCGTTGATCCTGTTCTAAATATATTTTCAAATGTGAAAATATATGTTTGTTTGCTTCCATAAATTTTAAATTTGATTGAATTACATTAATTTTAAAATTCAATACAAAATATCCTAACAATTGGTTGAATATCTTTGACACTTCAGAAGCTCCGACTATTCGTTTGATTGATTTTAAGCACAATTATCCTAAAAATCTCTTGACATTTGTAAACGTTTTAATTAATTTTTTTTCCTCATAAATTTAAAAAAGTATTCAATGTTTTCATAAAGTACGCAGAGACTGTTGCTCTGCCTAAAAATTTAAATATATTTCTGTTGTGGTGGGAAAAAAGGGAATATTTATTTTAATATTTGAAAATTGATTTGTGAGCCGAAATCTTACTGGTTAATCGATAACGGTTTCGAAACCAATATACAAAAATTTGTGTAACCGATTACCGTAAACCGATATGCGAGCATAACCGATACCGTAACTGAAACCGATGTTCGTTTGTGTTTTATATTCGTTTGTGTTTGGTTAGAATTATAGAATTTCTTGATATTTTACTCTAAGTTAAATGTTTTAAATGCTTATTGTGTTGGCCAATTTGAATAGCAACTACAACAGCAACAACAACAACAACAACAAGAGACATGCAAATTTGACATTTAGCGTAACTTATGGCCGGTGGCAGTTGAAGAAATATTTTTGAAATTGGCAAGTCATTTATGTTACTAGCTGCTTATCGCAATCAGTTCGCATTTGTTTAATTATAAAAATAGTTTGCCAACAAAGTTTGCTTCGCTGACATTTATTTGGCATGTTACCACTACATACATATAAACCTCCCCTCGGGAAGTCCCCTCGCCCCCTTTCGCCCATTCTCCTGTTTCGCGCTCATCAAAAAACTTTTTGGCATTGGCAGAATGAAAAGTGCAAAGAAAAATAGAAAGAGAAAATAATATGAAACTAACAATTTTTATTAAATTTTTTTATTTTATTTTTTACTACGTTTCGTTTCGTTTGCTATGCAAATTTGGCGCTTTTGATGTGCTTTTAATTAGCCCATACTTCGCTCCCCCCCCTCAACATCACGTGGCGTAACACAAAAATCTGCTGTCAATTGGTTGTTGTCTTTGTTTTTCTATGCTGATTCGCATTGCACTTTGATTCCGCTCCTCACGCTGTCCGCTTTTCCACTGCTGTCAATCGCATGCAAATGAGCGTTCGTCACGTTCGCTCACGCGACACGACAACAGGCGCCCAGGTGTGACCAGGTGCGCTGTTTGGGCTTTGGGTGCGGAGTGCTCTGAACGTTTTACGTTTTTAGTTTTATGCTGCGAAAATTGAAGTGTCCTTTGCATATTCAGCAGCATGCAAATGCATTGCACTCAGCCTGCAATTACAACGGTACTCTAGTGGCGGGGGGAAGGGACTGTACTACATGCTATTGAAGTATGATTTTTTATATACACTTCGCCCCCCCTTCCACTCATTTGTTTTTGCATTTTTCTACATTCAACTCAACTTCGTAGTATTTATCAACCTTTTAACATTTATAAAAAAAAATTGAAAACTATATTTTATTATTATTATTGAATTATTTTTATAATTACAGTCGAACTTCCCTAACTCGAAGTCTCCCTAACTCGAACTTTTTTCATGGATAATGGTGATTCGAGTTAGGGAAGTTCGACTGTGTTATTGTATAACGTTTAATTTAATTTGTATTTTTGATTTTTATTATAATTTTATAATTTTAATAATTGCTTTTTAATCTATTTTTATTTATCAAAAATCTCAAGCTATAATTTAAAAATAATAGTTTTTCCTGTATTTAAGATTTTCGATTCTTTTCAGTTTTGCTTTTTTTAATTTATAACTCTTATTTGCGAGGTCTGTTATGACTGTTTGCCATTTTGCTTGGGTTTCAAGGCATTGTATATCTTTCGTTAATATTTTAGATATGCATCTGAATGCTTTAAGATCATTTGTGTTTAAAATTTGATATGTCAATAATAGGTTAAGCTCAGGTGTTTTTCATTTCCATATCGTTGTACATGATTAGCTGTCAAAGGATTTCAGCGTGAAATGTCCTCTGTATTGATGTGCTTCGGATTTTGGTAGGTTCTCTCGTTGATTGATTCATTTTACCAGCTCTCACAGGGCTTACGAGCCCGTACTTAATTACAAATATTTTTAACAATAGGACACCCATACAGTCACACATATTGACACACAGCTGTGCTCAGCGGATTGTCACACATATGTACATATGTACATACTGTTAAAGGATAATGACCATTACAAAAGCGGAAATCACACGACGAAACATCCTTTACAAGTCTTTCCATTTAAAACATATTTGCCCAGTTCGTTTCATGCCCAAATGTGTGCCTTGAGCAGGCAGGTTCAAAAACACAAAAAGAATACAAGTAAAAGAAAATGAAAAAACTATTTGAATATCGACGTGTGACCATTGTCCACTGTCCCCTCCCCTGTCCACTGAGTTCAGACTGGAATGTCCAGCCGGGCCTATTTACCTGCTGCTGCTGTCTCATTGTGTGCGAGGCGCGCATGTAAATTTGTCCAACTGGATGCAAAGACAAACACTTGAAACGTCCGCTGGTTTGTGGCCACCTGCAAATTTTTTTTATTTTCATTTTTTCTTGTTTTTTGTGTGTTTTTTGCATACAATCGCGACTTGGCCAAGAGGCCTGTGTGTGAATTTTGATTTATTCAACAATGACAATGGCATTTATATGCAGTTTTTCTGCTATCTTTTCGGTTAAGTCTCACATTAAATTTGCAGTTTTTCCACCTTTTGTCCACTGCAATAATGTAAATGTAAGGCACTGAAATAAGCTGTCAAACGGACTTTACAACAGATATAGAAACGGCTCAATTGCTGTTGAGTGCGGGTTGAGGGGGTTGGATAAATGGGAAATGCCAAAAATGTTGGATTTGAAAGAGTTTTAATAGTATTGTTATCGGCTTGCGGAATTTCGGTTAAAAACGTAAAAATAAATACAAATTATAAAAAGGAACAATTAATTATTAACTTAGTATGTAGGTGTAGCTAAAACTTAGCTGACTCGAGGTCTGATTAATGTTGACATGACACTATGTCAACATACAACAACACACAAAACACTTGACTTGACCAGCGATCCAAGCCGGATGTCAACTTTGAGACGGTAGAACCTGTTGAGAGTTCTAAGTCGCAAAATTGATAAAATAGCTGTAAAGCTGATCTATCCCTAGTAGAAAGACCACTAACGAACATTTTATTTTTAGCATTATGTTATGTTAATATTTTTATATATAAATGTTTTTATTTTGATTATTATTTTTTTTTTTAAATGGTTTTACGCATACTTAACTTCCGATAAGGTGGTAAGCATGCAAAGTATTATAAAAAAAATAGGTAATCTTATCTTAAAAACTTTCAACAGAACTTTACTATTTTTGTGATAACATTAATGAAATGAATAAAACTCTTGAACCCCTGCATAACTCATGAGGCAGGTTTTATGTGTATTTAATTTCAAATTTCAAATTAAGTATTATGTTATATTTTATGCTTTCACACAATTATATATTGTGTGAACAAAAATTTAATTTTGTACGGTTAGTTACAGTTCTCAAGTAATACGGTTTTTATAGCCGTGTGGCATCTTCCTTTTTATTTCCTTTCACATTTAAAGGTTTTTGAGAAATGTAAATGCCAAGGCATTTAAAACTCGCACTAGCCATTATACAATTTTTACACACTCATATGTTTTATGTAGCGCAACGGCGCTGATATCAAATTGTATCTACAACTTCAATTTAATTATAAGCCACGCACGGCTCATCAAAATTTCTGCAGCGACTGTTGCAGGTGCAAATGCAGAACTTCACAGTCTGCATTGAACTCGTCGCCAGTCGCCACTCGCCACTCGACAGTCGTCAGTCCTGAGCGATCCCAGCTCATTTTCGGTTCCACATTATTATTATCCACGCTTTGAGGCCCCTTTCCTTTCACATTCCCGCTCTCGATCTCGTTCCCGCTCTGGTCAGCTTGAGTTTAGTTTGGCTTTGGTCGCCTTTGCCGCTTACTTATTGAACGGCCGCGGTACAATTCATTTGCAAAGCGTATCCAAAAATGTTGATGGGATTATTATATGTTGCTCTCGATTGTTGTTGTTGTTGTTGGACTGCAGGTGGAATCTCAATATACCTGCGTGTGCAGGTCTTTATCTTTTTAATGTCGTGGATTGCTTTGTGTTTTGCTTAAAGCATTAATTTATGTATTAAAAGTTAGAAATCCGTGTGGACAGGTGAATTCCTTTTTCGCCCCTACGTATTCGATAGTCTTTCAGCAGACATATACAGGGTGACCAGAAATAACGGAGACAAACATTTTTAACTATAATTTTACTAAACGAGAGAAATTTAGCAAAGCAACAATTAGTAACGATAAAGTGGATCACTAGTAGTAAGATTCCCAGCCGGTTTCGAAATGGTCTCCTCCAGCTGCGATGCACAGGCCCAAACGTGATTTAAAATTGTTGGCCATGGGCCGCAGGTCGGCGATAGGAGCGCATCCTTTTCACAGATGAGAAGCTGTTCACCGTCGAGCAGGCCCACAACCACCAAAACGACTGGATCTGGTCCGTAGAGGCTCCGAGTACGTCGGCCATTGTCAAACATCGCCAAAATCCGACGTCCGTTATGGTCTGTGGCGGCATTTACGCCAGCGGCAAGAAACCCCTGGTTTTCGTGGATCAAGGGGTTAAAAGAAACCAAGAAGTGTACCGTCGCGACATTCTCGACGCCGTGGTAATTCCTTGGGCCCAACTGCACTTCGGCGATGCGGACTGGACTTTTCAACAGGACTCCGGCCGGCTCACAAGGCGAAAATGACGCAAGACTGGTGCAAAACCCATTTTCCGGACTTTATTTCGTCAGCTGAATGGCCACTCTACTCGCCGGATCTCAACCCGATGGACTACAGCGTGTGGTCGACATTGGAGGCCAGGACCTGTGCTAAGCCTCACAAAAGTTTGGAGGCGCTGAAGCAATCGCTGCTCTTGGAATGGAACCGACTGTCTCCCGAGGACCTGCGGCCCATGGCCAACAATTTTAAATCACGTTTGGGCCTGTGCATCGCAGCTGGAGGAGACCATTTCGAAACCGGCTGGGAATCTTACTACTAGTGATCCACTTTATTGTTACTAATTGTTGCTTTGCTAAATTTCTCTCGTTTAGTAAAATTATAGGTAAAAATGTTTGTCTCCGTTATTTCTGGTCACCCTGTAATTTGGTATTGCTAGTGAAATTGTATAGATTATAAATGGAGATGGTAATTCAAGGACAGGTGAGGGTAGTTCAATGGGAATGAAGTTCTGGGGAATGTGGGAAACCTTTAACAAGGTTTTAAGTTTTATATGCTAAAAATGTAATGTAAAAATATGATCTTACTTACATAAGCTTACACATACCAATCTAATCTATATGCATCTAATTTACAAATTGTATTTTTTAGAAATTTTAAATCAGTTTTAATTCGATGCTAATAAAAATCAGTATACCACTAATAACAAAATAAATATTAAAGCAATGGGATGTGTTTTACTTCCGCCGGCTGCAATATAAGCTAAAAACGGAAGAAAAAATCTGCTGCTAAAAAGCGCGCACCGGATGTAAATGGGGACCAGCTGCATGCCGAACTGCAATTGTCATCAATACACCAAAAACAAAAACGAGCAAGGACTACAAAGCCAATTCATAAAACAAAAGCAACCGAATACAACAACAGCAACAACAACGAGAAGAACAACAAAGGCAAAAAGCGAATTTCAATAACGGATGTAAATAAACCACAAGAGATCGATTACCTCCCCAGCGTGCGAGCAGCGACAACGGCAACGACAACGGCAGGACTCGCTGCACGTCAACTCGCAACGCATTGCCTTGAACCGCCTCGTCTCGTCTCGTCTCACCTGCTCGCTGTCAGGATAACAGATGCGCACAGGTAGAGCACACAGCATACAGCATACAGCGTTTTTGTCTGGCATGCAAAAATATCAGTTAACAACATAAACTGTGCAACGCAAAAAAGCTACAAACAAAAAAATGCAAGTAAGAATTTATCATAACTGATATGCAACCGAGATGATCTAAGTTAAAATGCTTGACTATGAGATACTTAGCAATTATCTGTGTTATGGCTTCTTTATCGAAATAAATATTTTCCTTAAAATCAAGAATATTATCTTTAATCAGGCATAATTTACAGCAACTCAAATAAAATTTTCGGAGTTCCTTAAATCAAGCAACCAATGAATTAAAATTAAAAAAAAAAAACTGAGTTGACAAAAAGAAGAAGTTATTGAAATAAATGAAAATATTTGTGGAATTGAATGCATAAAATAAAATTTGAATACATTTTTTAATATAATAAAACATAGATAAAATTAATAAATTTGTTGAAATTGGAAATAAATTTATGACAATTCTTTTCCTAATCTCTAGAGATTTAGATTTTTAATTAAAAAAAGCAATCTTATTTGACAAAAAAGTAAAAGTAACTGAAATAAATTAAAATATTTGTGAAATTGAACATAAATGCATAAAATTAATTTTGAATACATTTTCTATTATAATAAAACTTCAATAAAATTAATAATTTTGCTGAAATTGGAAATAAATTTATGACAATTCTCTTTCTAATCTCTTGAGATTTAGATTTTTAATTACAATTAAGATGCTTTCTCTTTTTTTATGAATTGCTGGTTATCGACGCAGTTTTAAATACTCCACAATTACAACTTTTTCTCCGACTTTTTTTTTGGTATTTATTACTGATATTATTACTTCTAATTTTTCTACTAAGTGATCCTTCATTAGAATATCCTTTTAAGCCATTGGTACAGGGTATACGCAGCTGTTTCTCAGAAAAAAATCCTGCGCATTGCTTACAAAAAAGTGCCAAGTTGAAATTTATTTAAGCTGCAGCCACGCAGAAAAACGCAGCAGCCGCAGGCGCAGGCGACGTCGGTCACTTGTTAAGCTCGACAGCAGCAGCAACAGCAACAACAGCAGCAACAACAGCAGCAACAACAACGGGAGCAACAACAAAAGCTCATTAAAGTATTGCACCTGGTGCATCTGTAAGAGAGAAGAGCTTAAACTGAAACTGAAACTGGTCGTGGCCTGTGCGCCTGCGACTTTGTGTTTCTTCTTGGCCAGAGTCTGGATATATGTATGTATGTATATATGTGTTGGTATGGGCCAAATGGCAGACGCACAAATCGAATCGAATGGAGAAGCGCTTGAGGGTGATATTGTGGATATTTATAAGATTAAACTGCAGGCAGGCATCCATAAATGTGTTGATATTATTACGGTAAACAGGCTGATGCATTTTAAATTGAATTTAAGATCACTCGCCACTCGACTCTCTCTAATTGGCCCCGGAAAGTGGTCCATAATGAGGTTGTGTCGTCATCAAGCTGATGGCCCAGTGATTTAGCTGAATGGTTTATTGAAAAGCCATCATGTTGAATGGGTAAAAGTTTGCACAGTGCTTATTATAATACCAATACTTAAAGTTATTCTGTGAACCATACTGACCCATTTTTCAGCTGGCCAAATAAAGAGCCAATTACTTGGAACAATAATTCAAAAGTCAGCTCTGAGGCCTCATTGTAAACGCATTTAAGTCAAAAGAATTTAGCAGCCGTCTCAAGGTGTAAAGAAAGGTGTTCTGCCGACAAAGAGATCATCTCCGAACGCCTTCAGATGCACAATGCCTCAATAGAAACAGTTGCACACAAAACCAAATTGCCAGCATTGTTGTTGCTCTTGTTTTTCTTGTTGCTGCAGTTGCTGCAGGATGAAGCATTAATCATGATCCCAAAATGCAAGGTCATAAATGTCTCCAATGCATTTATAAAGTAAGCAATTCGAATGTTTCTTAACTCTCGCAGCTGAAAATCCAAAATAAATCCAACGAATAAATAGCATCCTGCTCCCCAGGTCGTCTCCTTGTGGTCAAAAGTGAACAATGGCAATGGGTCAAGTCAAAAGTCATTTGAGATTCGTTAAAGAAAAATTACACAACGTTTTGTGGAGCAATTACCAGGTGTAAAAATGCTCGGGGCGTGGACTAATTGTTCGACTCGACTCGGTCCAAGTTGCGAAATGTAGCTCATGGTGCAGGACTCTGTGCGCTCTGACTGGACGCATGACAAATGCAATGGGCAGGACTCGCACTCATTTCTTGCCTGTACTTTGCCCAATGTCCCTTGTCCCATGTCCTTCGCACTGCTTCTTCGTAATCAAATTCATGGACACAACGGTGAGCTGTAATTTTGTGCCTCTTTTGTGCAACGTTCAATTGTTTTGGCCGCCTTTGTCGGAACTTTTATTGAAAAGCATCGAAATCGGGTATTGGCTTTGCGCTAGGTAGTTTTGCTCTGGATTTTAAACCCGGGTCTATTGTCAATCGAGCGGCGCTACTGAAGCGTTATTAATGTTGGTCGGCAACTGGCCAAAAGTAGTTCCCAAGTAGAACAACGTTTGATTCGTGTGACTGCGAATGCTTTGACAGTTGAAATTTCGTGGAAACTCGTCGGAGTTCTTTAATTAACGAGTTTTAAAAAGTTCCCATGCTGGTTAAGAAAAAAGTAAAATTTTATATTTAAGTAATTTTCAGTTGGACAGTTAATAGATGATGTTTTCCTTTTTAAAAATTAGTAATATTCTAAATAAAAGTAATTAACGCATTAGTTTGTAATTTAACACAAATCGGAAATTTTTTTGTGTGCTGCCTTTTGAATATACTGAATATACTGGTTTTCCTGGCGAATTATTTGTTACTGGCTAATCTAAACATTAGCCATTTGCAAAATGAATTGTATTCTTTAACTTAATGAATTATAACAGTAATTCTAATAATATTTTTGAAAATTATGTTTTTCATAAAATATTTTTTTTTTTATTGTTTTAATTTTGCAGTTTATGCTACTTTTCAGCAAACAAGGAGAATAATATTAGCTTCGTCTATGCCTCTTCCTCTATAGGAATGTCTATCTTTTGAATTGTTCTTATAATTAAGATATTTATAATTTATGGGCGTTTAAGGAGGCGGGCCAAAATTGAAAACAAACAGCAATCAGACATATAGACGAACCTACATACCAAATTTGAAGTCTCTAACTCTTATAGTCTCTGAGATCTAGGCGTTGACAGAGACGGACATGGATATATTAACTCGGCTATTGATGCTGATCAAGAATATATATACTTTATAGTGTAACGAACATTGCATTTGTGACAAAGTTGAAAGACACCTGTACTTTCATTAAGTACGGGGTATAAAAAAAATTTTTTTTTTTTTTGCAAGTCAATTTAAAGTGTAAGTTTTTCCCAGACCTTATCTGTTATCTTCTGAATGGTTTTCATTTTAACTCTATTCTCTGTTAAGTTTTATCTTGCCAAGTGGTTGACTTAGGTTCGTAGTAGGCTAAGGTTCAATGCCTGCGTGCACTCAATTTACCTTTTGCCTTTGACAAAACCGAATCGTTTATAATCGCTTTGGTATACGCATCAACTTATCGAGAAACCATCAAAATTTTGCACATGCCAAAGGGACCTTTGTGCATTGCAAATTCAAAACACTTAGCATGCTCAGGCTCAGGCCACAGACTATCTATCTATGCAGCTAGCTATCTATCAGATACATCAAGAGGTAATTCAGCAATGAGCCATTTCCGAAACTAAGTGTTGGGTTGTTCCTGTCTGTTCCTGGGACCACCACCACTTCCTTGCCATTGTGGTTGGGCTCGTTGCTCGGGAGGTATTCAATTTTTGTGTACTTTGGCAAGCGTCTCATGTGACATAGCTGCACAGAGGAAGTAGGTGTATATGTTGTGGTTGATTCAGGCTGCCTGCCATGCACACAGGATACCTGTCCTTTTAAAAGGAGAGCAGGATGAGAGAGGATGCTGCTGCTGTTGCTGCTGTAAGCCGATACGAGCATGTTGGGAGCGCGCAATTTTGGCATTAGTCTAAAATGCGGTCTGGCATTTAATTTCTATTTCAACATTGCATTGAAATTTGAGTGTTTCCCACAGGTGTGCAGGGTAACTTGCGAAGGCGGGGGATCTGGGGAACTGTAAACTGGAGAACTGCGAACTGAGAGCTCAGCATTGGGACCTGGAAAATTTGACTGGCATCGTTGGCTGGTTTGCCTTTCCCCATTTGTTTGCTCTTTGGCCACGCTATACACTTATGTGTATTTAACGCCAGTCCATCGTTTATATATTCATTTTGCCTTTGAGAATTTTACCTCAAATTGTGCGTGCTGAACACACAGTTGACATGCCAGGGCAGGGCACGACTTCTGGGGTTTACCTATGAGTCCTACTCGCTTGGCGCTCCTTAATATGTCAAACGCTCTGGCAGCGTCACATGTGGCGCTTGGCGCTAATGGAAATTGTGGCAAGCAACTGACGCACGGCGACTTCCTGCCGTGTAACTCGTAACTCGAAATTTACGCTAAAAAGCTGTTACACTCAGACAGGGTCAAATGTGGGGGGACAGACTGGCAGACATTTTAGAGGCCTTACATTTTCAGTTATTTGTGGGAAGAACAAATTTTTGTTGATTTACTCGAGTAACATGCGATTTTGTAGCCATATCACTTTTACCACTTGCCAAGGGTATAATTACTATGCTAGATTAAATGTGACTAAGGATAGGCATTCGTTATTCCAGATTGTAGTAGTTTTATTTTAAATTCTTACCTTTTAAATCTTTTTTTGCTTTTCACAATGAAAAAACTCAGCACACTCAACTTCTGGCAATATAATTTTTAAATGCAATAAATGTAAATTTTTAAAAGCGTACAAGATGCATTAAAAGTTTCATATTATTACATATTATCGTATTTGGCTATAAATGTGAAGTCTATCAGATACAAAGAATTATTCTAGAATAGGTATTTCTAGGAATTGTTTATTGTATTTATTCTGAAATTATCTAAATTAATTTTAATATTCTTAAATATATTTTTAGCTAAAAAATTTTCAAAAACATTTTTGCTAGTAATTTTTAAATTTTTTTTAAAATTGCTAAAATGACACTTTTTGTATGAAAAGGAGAAAAAAAGTAGGAAGAAGGAGTAATAATAGTCATTTTTAGTATTTTCAAAAAAATTTAAAAAATTCTAGCAAAAATATTTTTTTTGCAGTCACTCTTATAATTGTTTGAAGAATTTTTTTGCATTAAAATATTTTTTGTAAAAAATCGAGGAAAAAAGTAAAAAAAAAAACATTTTTACAAAAGCTTTCAATTTTCCATGGGTACTTAATGGGTTAAAGAAATTTTTGTGTAATTCAAGCGGAAGTTAAATAATAAGATTATTTTAAGAAGTCTGCATCAAATCTTTTGTGTTAAAAGTATATTTTTGTTTAAAACCTTCATCCACATATACTTATTTCCCTGGGGTAAATATGTTTAACTAATCATGGTTTTTAGACAATCAAATATATTATATAGTAACTTCAGAAACTACAATTGCCTGCACTTCTAGAAAAATTCATTCTTGCTATCAGATAACTGTAAAATATCAATTAGTATTTGTATTACTGATGTCCTTGAATTTTTGTAACATCTCATAAAAATTTATAATTTTAGAATACCTTGTTTCTTTATTTTCTTCTTACTTCTTCATTTTACTTAAAAGTAAATGATTTTCTTTACATCTTTTCAGCTAACTTTTATATTTCTTGCAAATTATTTGTTTTCTTCTTTCTGTTAAGTGTATTAAAGTTTCGTTTTGCCGGTTAACTCTTAGATTGTGTGCTTGGTACGTCCTTTTTGTTGGCCTGCGGCACGTGGCATGTTTTTGCTTCAAGTTCACACTCAACAAACAACTGAACTGAATGCTCGGGCTGCCCTTTGGCCTATTCGTAGCTGGCGCTTGTTTGCTTGTTTGTCTGTTACGAGTATAGTCTCCATCGCATAATTTTTCACTTGTATCCTTTTGTGTAAGTCTTCCTTGGCATTGCACACATGCAAAGCACACGGCTTACTATATGTATGTTTTTATGTTGCCTTTTATTTTTACTTTTTTCTTTCGTTGTGGTACACACCCACATGGGCATTTCCATTTCAATGTGCGTTCATTTCGTCTGTTGATAAATTTGCTTAGATTATTATCCTGGTGCGGTTTGCTTTCTGGTGTTATCTTTTGCTGTAATTAGTCTCGAGCTTGTTTGCGCCGCATTTACACAAAATGCTTTTTACGGGTGCCACACGCACACGCACAGGACCAGGACCCCAAACAAAACAGAAACTTAGACGGTTTGTCTGATACAAGCAATGTACAAAAGAGTCTAGAATACATTTATTTTGTTAGACTTTCGTGCGAGTTTCTGACAAAGTGAGGCCCAGCAAATTGGTTTCCATCTGGGCATTGTCTGCGTCCACTTTCAAAATCAGAAGTTAGCATTAGTGGGTTTTTGTGTCTTCTATTAGCAAAGCTATCAATTAATTCAAAATGCATATTCTAATTAAAATGACCTTAGGAAATTTGAAGTGCAAAAATACTTTACTAACGAAATTAATAAATTAAATACACAATAAATTGTTCAATCAGAATTATAAAATTTAAAAAAGAAAAATATTCACATATTTGTAATTCATATAAAAATAAATAGTTGAATGCCATGGAAGTCACTATTTCGTTTTCAACTAGTTATATTAAAATTAGGTAAATATTTCAAAAATCAAGAAAATGTTTCTTTTTGTATTTAAAAGATAGAATATGTGAATTTTTGTACATTTTCAATTTCTCAAAAATTACTTGCCAACAAATTTCAAAAGTTATGTGTTTTCAACAACTTATTAAAAGCCGAAAATCCACCTACAAATAATGTTAAGACATTGTCGCAACATTTTATTTTATTCTTTCACAAGAACTGCGCTGTCTAACGACTTGTCCTGCCTTAGATCATTGAAAAATCGACCCTACGAAACAGAATTGCAAATAAAGGCGGCAACCTCAAAATATTTGCAATCCAGCCCATGGGGTATAATAACTAAATCTTTGTTAGGTTCTAGTAAACATGTTGCAACATGCGTTAAGGCGCTTAAGCCTAGCTCGTTGTCTCTAAGCCATGGGATTAAATTAGCTCAGAGAGTTGCCGAAAAAACGCCGCAAAGGTAAAAGGTGAAATTTTTGGCCTTAGGCGTTTTCTTTCTTTTGAGACTGAGAAATTGATCCTTTTTCTGTTGGGCGGTAGGTGTATACCGCATAATTTTGCACTCAATTGTAAATAGAAACCTCAAACCTACAGAAGAAGACGAATCTACCAAAGTTTTTTCATCGCCTTGGCTAAGTCCATCAATCATTTCTTAGACGGCCGTCAAGGCAGCCAGTCACATTAGCATTTATGAAGTTTCCCGGTGAATTTTATTTTATTTTTCTCTTTACCCAAAACCCAACAAAAGTCTCATTCAGTGCTCGGCTGGCTGGTTGACTTTAATAAGATTTTCATAATTTCATGCGCTTGTGCATATTTGGAGTCAATTAATGTCAAAGCAGTTTCGAAGCGATGCAATCGATCAAATTATAAATGCAGTGCAACAACGGAGGAGGAGGAAGGAGGAGGTGCTTGAATTGTCTGTAGGGGTTGTTGGTGCAATGAAATTATGGGGCAGTTTTCATATGGCATACATTGAATATGAATGATGATGACTTGTATGACCTTTTTTTATTTGAATTATGCAAGGAAAATGATGACTTTTGATTAAGCAGGAAGCTAGGTGTTGATGTTTCCGATAAGGAGGAAGCTCTAGACTTTGGTCTGTGGGAACAGTGACAACAGCTAATGATTAGACGCTGCTGAATTTCTCATCAATTTGATATGCTCATATTCAGAAGTTAGTTTAGATTTCAAGATAGCTTACTCAAGTGAAACTAATCGAAACATTCATGGGAGAATGCTACAGATCTTAAGAAAGATGAATAAACTAATTTACAAATATTCTTTAAATCAATACAAATGAGGAATTTTAGACAGAAAGAACTGAAAATTATAACTAAGGCACGTTCTTTGTTTTTAAGGTCCTTTATTTTATGATAAATGACGAATTCATCCCATAACTCGCAACCCTACTAATAATTTTAGTTATTAATTAATAGCAGCAGCTGAAACAATTTGTAGGCCTAATCTTTCTGGTTAGCCAAATTCAATGGAAACAGAACAACAAAAACACAAAACGTTTCATTAACTTAATTAAAATAAACCTGAAAATCCGCAAACAGTAAAATGGATTGCTTGCAATCAGTTTTTATTAAAAGCGGCATTTCAAATGCCATTTCATTTTATGCACTTAATCCAATTGTTGGGGCGTGTAAAAGCGTCGCGATATCGACAACAACTACAACAACAACAGCAATAATTATAATAATAACAATAATAAAACCGACACGGTAATTAGTTTATTTATAAATTTCATATAAACTGCTCATTTGTGAATTCAATTAATGTTCATATGCGCGTGTCAAAGTGGATTAAAGTCTAATTTAATAACTGACTAATGAAATTCTGAAAATAAGCCCAAGAGACACAGCGATGAAATGAAGAAACAAATGTATTTTTGGTCCACTGATTTATGACACGAACTGTGCACAACTGTCAACTGCCAGGAATTGGAATACGTACTATGATATGTTATGGATACCCAGATACTTAGACAGCCCAACATTTGTTGACACATGCTGAATAATCTGGGTAAACCACAGCAGCCTCAACAGACGCGTTTACAAGTCGCAAGAACGCCCCCATCTGACGTTGAGAGAGGACTACTTAAAGAAACTGTCAATTGCCTTTGGTAATGCCAAGGATAATGCAGACCTCAAGTATAATTTATGTATGGAAATGCTCAAGTGGATATGTAATTCCTTGAGGCACGTCCACGCCTGCGCACAGCTGGATTGTAACCTTAGACATCTCAGGCTGCCAAGAACTCGAGTATACTCGTTCTATGGACACTATGTCTGGGGGCTAGACCAACTGCCAAGTTAATCATACTGTTGACTGCAACTACAACTAATTACAAATCAATTTGTGCCAGCCCCAGTTCCATAAATGAAACCAATTCCCCACAGGAAGTGACTGCGGTTTGCCCCATCTCATTCTATTCCAACCCAACCACCTGCCTTTTAATGTGGTCTCCTTTTTGACAAGTCTATTAAAACGGTTTATGTATGGCAAAATACCAAGTTCGAACCACATTCAAAACTGCAACTTAAAACTATGTGCAATAAATCTCGGGAATGACTTTTATGTGGAGGCAACAAAATAAAGTCGTAAACATGAGTAGAAGACTCCATTTCAAGTGTGATTTTTGAATGCTTCAGGGCGTCAAAGAACAATTAAACTGTATCTCAGCAGCTAACAAATTTAGAAGTAATTGGAGTTAATAATAAAAAGAGCTATTTACTATAAAATGACTGGCTTTCTGGTTTTCACGTTACTTTATTGGAAGCTATGAATCTTGATCTTTTTAGCATAGTTATTTCAATTTCAGCATTTCTTTTCACATTCACTGAAATGTAGATCAATGTTCATCCTATATCTTTTTTTAAAGTTGTAAATAACTATTTTAAGTACTTTACTTTTTATTGTATGAAAGTTCATCTCTCGTAAATTGTTTACCATTAAAATATTAATTTTGTCTGCATATATTTTAAGCTCATTTTAAAACTAGCTTCCTCAACTTTCAACTTTACTGATCTTTACCTAACCCTAACCTTTATTAGCACTTAAGTTTCTGTTACCCTTTCCCCAAAATTAAGACGCACATACCTGGCCATTGTGTCCAAAATGTGAAGCATTTGTCTTCTAATTATGATTTCAATAGCTTTCAAAATCAAAGAAGGCGTAATTCGCTCTCACCAGTCCGTCAAAGACCGTAGGTATTTTCAAACAATACCCAGGGTCCCCTTAAAGCGGCAAATCAAATCAAAGAAACAACAAACAAGCAAAATAATAATAATAAAATGTATACAGAGATGTATGTACATATAAAAAAGGAGTTCAAATCCTGGCTCTAAAAACCAAAATATGTGTGTGTATGCCATTGTTGACAGGTTTAAACCGCAAACAAAAAGAGTTCTCATTTTGTGTTTGGCCACAAAAGGAGCGGAAAAAGCGATCAAAGATGTGAAGAGCTGCCAAAAAAAAGGAAGACGGAGAATAAAAGAAATTAAGAATGAGAGAAGGTACATACAATTGCTGAACTCTTCGCCTTGTTCGTGAACAAAACGCGAGGCATCAACACCACACACTCGTATTCCCTTGTACAATGCCACGCTGTGTGTCTGGGTTTGCGGATTCCTTTGCCTTTGCGGGCAGCTTAGGACCCTACTCACCAACATCTTCTTCTTCTGCCTTTGTTGCCGGGGCGATGGATGTGGTGTCTTAAGCGCTTTAAGCGAAATTAAAACATTTCACGCAGCAAGCGGGCAACACTACTCGCTTGCTTCTTATGCAAACATTGCCACAGATTTTTGCAGTTATTGTTGTAAAATACATACACTGCAAAAAATTTCAAAAATATGTAACCGAACTTGCAACGAAATAAAGTATAAAATTAAATAGATTTTTTATTAAAAGTATTTTAGATTTAAAATAGAATGAATGCTTAGGGAAAATGATAAAAAAAATCTTTTTGTAATGTAAAAAAAAATTAACACTATAGTTAAAAAAAAACAGTTGTGTTTTGTGTACAAATTAACACCTAATCATAATATTGAAATAATTATATTTAGTGAGAAAATGAAAGGAATATATTATTAAAAAAAAAATTAAATGTCGCTTTGCATTAAAGTATTATACATCATTTAAAAGTAATTACTTAAAAAAAAAAAAAATATTTTCATGCACGATTTCATTTTTTTTTTTAATGACGGGAAGTATATATTTTTGCGTTTCATTCAGAAGAACTTAAAAACACATGTTTTTCAGTTTTTCAAACTGGAAGTTCTACTTATGTAACAGGTCGGCGACTCTAACCACTGAGCTACCGGAACACACATGATTTCAATATAAATAAAAACATTTTGTAAAATTTTCTAAATCTGACTATGTTTTTTTACTCATCTCATACTGTATGAACTAGAATCTGTGAGTGCAGGCATGCACACATTAGATTTAGAGCACAACGCTTATCATGTCCAGCATGCTGTGTGGACAACCAGCCACGTAATCAGCACAGTCCAAGTCGCGCGTGCCCAGCTCCGATGCCACATAGAGGCTATCCACATTCTGTAGTCGCAGCTCGGAGGCGCTCGTTGTTGGCCTGTGAAATGCGTGAGGCCACTAATTAGTTCGAGAACTGTCCCTGGCCCAATAGGTTGCCAACTTACATGAACAGAATTTTGAATATGCTTCCCAATACGCCGTTGTGGGTGTCCAGTGGAGCAGCGCTGACTTCGCAGATGGTGCGCAGCAAACAGGCGCTACCATTGTAACCATACTGACCCAGATAGTTAACAATCGCGCGGTAAAAGTCGTGGCGAGTAAAGCGGGGTGGTCCTGAAACTGAACGTTTCTCTGGGCTATCGTCGTGGTGGCCACCATTGCGTCCGTCTATGGGTGTCACATCGCTGCCAATGCCCAGAAAGCCCTCGTCCAAATCCCACTGCAAATGGCGATGCATTATAAGTGTTCTGCGGGATTGCTGGTTGACTTACCCTGTCAATCCACTGATTATAGGAATCATTCGAGGGTATGCCAAAGTTGGACCCAAAGTTAAAAGCCATGAACACGTTGCGATACGATAGATCCAAGGGAATGGCCACTGCGGCTCCTACTCCAATGGAACCGCCACGCGGAAAGAATAACACAGCATTGCTCAGCTTAAAAGCCATTGAGAGAAAAAATATTCCATAGAAGAGAAACAGACTGTGATGCCAAAGGTTTGAACTCATCGCTACAAATGTGCTTTGTCAACTGTTTGCGCTTGAAGTTGCACGTTGCACACAAGCTGTGGAAATTCGCAAGTGGAAGGTGCAATGGAAGAGTCAACAAAACTGGTGTTAAAAAGAAAAATAAATTTAGTGCAGTGTGAGGAAATGAATAAATGCTCAACTGAACTAGCTCTATATAATAATAAACAACTGAAGTGAACTGAATACAGAATATATGTGAAACTCGTTAAAGTATTGAAGAAGAAGTAAGTACATATCAGTCTTAGCGATAGTCCACGCTAGTGACGAAGTATAGCAAATGTGACTAGCAATATATACAGAAATATAAACACTTTTCTAAAATAGCCCAATCAGATTAAGGTATGTATATACAGATAGAATGGAATGATTTTGACTAAAATGAGTGCATAACAAATTTAGTAGCTCACCTGGTTCATGAGATAAGGTAATATAAGAAAGTGGGGCTCAATTTTAAGTATTTTAGAGGACTGGGCCTTATAAGTATGTTAATAAATGGAAAATTTTGCATACTTTTATAACGTTTATAGTTCATATATACTGTAATTATACAATTTTTTGTGTCTCTGCAAAGTCGCGTGCTCGTGGAAAGTGTCTTATGCTCCCTTTTTAAAAAACAATAGCTTTCAAGTTTTGATAAAATAATAAAATATATGGAGTATCTGAAACAATAACTGTAAAATACTCGTGTCCTGACTGAACGGTAAGAGCTAGACGGCTGACATTTTCAAAGAACCTCGTTTTATGACGGAAAATTACAACAAGTCGCTTTTAGAAAAATTGACTTGCAAGTGGGCCAAGACCATGGTTAGACTTAGTATGTGTATCAATGCATTTTGCTCAACACTCATGTCCTCGGTAACAATGCATCTTTAACATTATTCGTATATCCTATTCTACATAAAATTACTTGAGTTTGGTTTCGTGATCAGTCAACAATTTAAGAAAAGAACAAGTTAATAATAGGTTGGGGTCAGCTAAATCGTCTTTAATTTTTAGCCTAGAGCTATCGCTTATAATGGAATAAACTGTTGTTGACTGTATTTAGTATTATCGCATTTGTAGCATGGAACATTGGAGTTTGGCGAAATTGAATCTGGGAGTGCAGGCATGCACACATTAGATTTAGAGCACAACGCTTATCATGTCCAGCATGCTGTGTGGACAACCAGCCACGTAATCAGCACAGTCCAAGCCGCGCGTGCCCAGCTCCGATGCCACATAGAGGCTATCCACATTCTGTAGTCGCAACTCGGAGGCGCTTGTTGTTGGCCTGTGAAGTGCGTGAGGCCACTAATTAGTTCGAGAACTGACCCTTTATATGGTGGTAGAGCTTCAATAACCAACTTACATGAACAGAATTTTGAATATGCTTCCCAATACGCCGTTGTGGGCATCGAGTGGAGCAGCGCTGACCTCGCAGATGGTGCGCAGCAAACAGGCGCTTCCATTGTAGCCGTACTGACCCAGATAGTTAACAATCGCGCGGTAAAAGTCGTGGCGATTAAAGCGGGGAGGACCCGAAACTGAACGTTTCTCTGGGTTATCGTCGTGGTCGCCACCATTGCGCCCGTCTATGGGTGTCACATCGCTGCCAATGCCCAGGAATCCCTCGTCCAGATCCCACTGTAAAAAGTGGTGTAGTCTATAACAATTTCCTGAAGGACTTCCAGCTGACTTACCCTGTCAATCCACTGATTATAGGAATCATTCGAGGGTAAACCATAGTTGGACTCAAAGTTGAAAGCCATATAAACATTGCGATACGTTAGATCCAATGGAATGGCAACTGCGGCTAATAACTGTAAAGGATACGTTATTTCATCGGATTTTGTCGCGGATTCTTTGGCTTACTCCAATTGAACCGCCACGTGGAAAGAACAACACGGCATTGCTCAGCTTCACAGATAGAAATAGATAAATAAATGGAATGAAAATGAAGCCACAACGGTTTGAACTCATCGCTAACAATGCGCTTGGACAACTATTTGCAGTTGCAGTTCGAAGTGGCAAGTTGCACTCGAGTTGATAAAATCTGCAAGGTGAAGGTGCAACTGACGACTGAATAAAAAAAGTTCTTTAATAAATGGGTGTTAAAAAGTTAAAGAGTTAACGACATGGTGAGGAATGAATTTTGTATGAGTAGTTAACCAGTAAAATATGTATAGTAATATCTGGCTGAATACTAACAATATTAAAAATATCGAAAAAAATCCGGTGAAATTTAGGACAATTTGGAAAAAATTCGAAAAAGTATTACAATGTGTATTATTTATGTATTTATTTTTTTTAAGTAATATTGGCAATAATTTTCAAAAAATAATTACAAATATTTATTTATTATTTTTAGCGGACACAGTTTTTTCAAGCTAAAAGTTGTAAATAGGTATAAAAAGACTGACAGTAAATAAATAAGTATAATATCTATATACAAATTCCATTTGCTTATCTCAACAAATTTGCTCAGCCCTGTATAGACAAAAATGTTATGAATGAAAACGAGGGAAGAACTAAGTTTAGCCATGAGAGCTTAGCTGAAACTGGAATATGCAAGTTTAACACAGTTTCCGCACGAACTGGCCAAGTAACTCGGCCAACTTCATCTTCGGCTAGCGGGTTTATGCATGTTGTGAAAAGCGTCAATTGGTTGGTGCTAATTACTGGAATCTGTAACATTTCTCTATAAAAAAAAAGACGGTGCAGCCAAAAAGTATAAGCCGGGCTCCAAATCATTTCTTCTAATTTGGACTAATATTGTTTTCTTAATAAATGCGTGAGCCAGAAGAATAGAATGTTCTTTTATGATTTATTCTTTTTATGTGCTCAGAGAGTTAGTATAGCGCTGCTGGGCAAAGCATTAACAACGTGCGCATCGTGAAGTGATATATTTAAAAAAAAAAAGGGAAAATGAAATCGAGAATAGTGATGAATAAAACTAGTTGTCTATATCTGATTGTAGTGTGCAATTTATTATCCAGTACGAGAGCTCATTATGGCAGTCTATCAAAGCACGAACGCAGTAAAAGAGCTCCGATACCGTGGCTCATCTTTCCGACAACGTCACCCACTCGCGTACAGGTGGGTAATCAATTGATTTACCTTTAGAATGACGATTAATCAGAGCTAACTTCAATTAGTTCATCGGTGGAATTGGTATACCGCTAGAGGATCTGGAGTACGAGGCAGTTACAACGGGCTATGTGCTCAAGGCGGAGTATTGGCTTCCCGAAACGCCGGATGCTCTTCGAACTCCAACTGCTTTACCCATTAATCAGGTGCCCACTCTGGGATCTGTGGGAGCGAGAAGACGTCGCCCCATGTTTGAGAACTTTCTGGTGGGTGCCGATGATCTTGGCAAGAGCACAAAGAAATTGTTGACACGGACCAACAAAGTACTGAGCAGCTATCGCTGGACGGTCTACAAGAGCCTGGAGGGATTGGCCAAACGTCTGGGCTATCAGGGTCGCATTTGTGTCCTGAAAAGTATCTGCGAGGTCGCCGAGGAGCCTTTCCACTTTACAAACGGACTTGTTGCAGAACTTTTACACATACTCTTGACGTACGTTAATCCTTTTGTTTTTAAGTTGACACGGCCTGAGTTTGATACCATTTACAGGCCCTCATCGTCGGTGGATAAGCTGTCCGAGCATGCGGATAATGAGTACTTTTATGCCGAGAAGGTGGGACAATCGGGAGCTGGCTGCGAGCGTGTGTTCAAAGAGTGTCGCCGCAGTTTGTTGCAACACTTTAGCGAGCTGCACGACAACCTGGACAAACTGATGCATTTGACAATAAAAACCAAGTGAAAACAGTCAGAGCGTTCTTATTTCAAAGCAGAAGATTAAACAAATTCATCAAATATTTTTTTTGTATCCATTTGAAAATTTTGATATTTTTTATGCAAGAATAATCTCTGGCTTTCGAATATTTTGTTCAGTGTCTAAGTTGAGTTTTGTAGACAGTTAGGTGATAATTGAAAGAACGCGAACTCTACGGCTTTTACTCACAAAACTGAAACTCTCATATATGTATGAGAACTATAAGCGAAATGAGCACACAGTGGCGTCGAAAATAGTTGACCCCGTCTGAATGTCTCGTAGCTTTCGTATAGTTTTTAATGTGCTAAATTTGATTTATCAGTTTGCACTTTCGTTTTTTCTTATTTTATTTCTTCTAATAAAAGAAAGTAAGAAAATATCGCTTGGCACAATCAATAGCATAGTAAAGAAATAACATCGAAACGGTACGGTTAGTCGAATTTTAAGAGCAAAGTGCAAAGGATAATGAAGTTAATAAGTGTAAAATGGCTTGTAGCCATAAGCTTGGGGTATTTATCAGTAGTTTTGGCTCATAATGAAAGCTTTAGCTACGCTGAACATGACGAAAGTGATCTTTTGGTGCGAAAGGCACGTTGGTTGCCTTTGATCTATCCCCGCTCTCATCCTGCCAGATTTAAAGTCGGTTCAATCCTTGGATTTCCATGATCTTTCAGCTAATAAGTTTTCCTTACAGTTTATAGCTGGCTTTGGAATACCCGTTGATGATCTGGACATTGAGTCAATTACCACTGGTTATGTCTTAAAGGCTCATTATTATTTGCCCAACAGAGCCAAGCAAATACGCACAAAGGATCTAATTGATATAACCGACCGGGGGCTTAAGGATAATGCGACCATATTTCAGCAAACTATGCAAAAGTCTGATGAGGAACTGGGAGTAGCAACAAGTGTTCTTGAACAGACTACACAGGCTTGGAATGGATATCGCTGGGCCATTTATCAGAGTTTCGAAAGCCTGGCCCTACGTATGCAACTGAATGGACGCCAGTGTGTTCTGAAAAGTATTTGTGAAAGTTCCGCGGCGCCGTTTGATGAACGCAACGGCCTTTTGGGAGAATTGCTGCACATACTGCTGACGTAAGTTAATGAATGATATTAGATCTAAACCTTACTAATTTATTTTTTAATGTCTAGTCCTTCTAGTTCAAAGGATGCTCTGTCAGAGCACTCGGATAACGATTATCTACAGGCTGAGCATTTGGGTCATGCGGGCGTCGATTGTGATGCGGTTTATCCAAAGTGCGCGAAGTCCCTTTTGGCGCATTTCACTGATGTGCATCATTTGGGCAGCGAATTCTTCAAAATGTTGGGCTGAAAATAGAGATAAAATGTATGTGGGAATTGGTAAAGATTTTACTATGAAATAAGCTTACAAATAAGCAATGTTAAAGTAGGAAAATGACTTAACATGTGCAGCATGAATATTATTTATTCTAATTTTTGAACGTTTTTTTAATTATATAATCGCTTTTTGATTTGTGAAACGGAGCAGCATTTCAAGTCTTGGGTTGTAAAGCTTTCATTATAACTTATTTTATTTGTTAAAAAAATTGGGTACATAAGGAGGTAAACATATTGTATTAAAATGCACAAAAATCTTTTTAAAAAAGAATGTTACAGAAAGAGAATTTAAAAATTCAAGAAATATGTATTTTTTTTATTTTATTCACTGCCTAATTTAATTTGTAAAATATTAATTATATTTTTATCATAAATACTTATAAGTGGGGATTTCTTTAACATTACAATTAAATATTTATTGATTTAATTTTTATAACGATTTTTAAATTATGTGCGAAAGAAGTACATTCCGGGTGAGAACATAAACTAAGTTTAATAGCATTAAAGTTGTTGAGAACATTTTCTCAATTTGTTATTAGAAAAGTATCTTAAGAGAAAATATATGACTTCCCTCCTAGAACACCCACAATGAACACCGAGCTGTGATTAAGAAATTAGACTTACAAACTTTTAAAACATTGAAGACGTTGTATCTGGTTGTTCCAGGCATTCTAACAACTTCCTCTCTACATAATTTCACTGTGAAGCGTGAAATTTATGCAAATTTGAACATAATAACTCTTTTTGTTTTCTGTTTATGTGCCAGCTTCATCTTATAAACTCCATATCCATCTTTTAGCTCCATCTTGAGGTCTTTCTTTACGCTCGGGTGGTCGCCTTTTTTGTGTTTTTTATATTTTTTCAACCTATCAAAACGTACGCATCTTGCAGGTCTTTAAACAACGTCAGGGTCGATGCATTGTCTTCTAATTTAATAATTATAGTTGGAGTCATGGATAGCATTAGCTACTGGGTCTTAAGACCCAGACCCACCACCGTCTGTGTTGTTGGCCTGGCCAACAAATAGGCGTTTAAATGCAAATGTCCGCGCTTTAATTAATACGCATAATACGCGTATTATGCAAATGTCATTGAAATAATGACTTGGCCCAAAAACTTGGAGACATGGAAACTTCCAAAATATGCTTTTCACACTTGAAATGCAGTCGAACTTGCCTCAGACTCGGTCATATATTCGTCACTGCGATCCGATCCATTGTTAATGTTTTTACGTACTAATTAGCTTTGACAAAACACAAAACAACATAGCTACTAAAAAATTAGTAGGCAAGGGTCTGAGTTTAAGTCTGGCTTTGGGTCTTTCTCTGGGGTCTGGTGTCTGGGATCTGCAGGTCATCGTCTGCGACTTTCTCTAATGAAGTTCCCAGCGAGTGGCTTTTAATTTGTTGTCTGTTGGTTCTGGTGCACTTGTGCATCATTCGGAAATGATGACAACATATGATAAGAGCTGAATATTTGACAGGAGTCTCCCCGAGGCCTAATAAATGTTTCTGATGTCGTTGGATCGTAGGATCCGCCATAAACTAGAATCTCTGGTCGAGATAATCAGTGCAAGATGACGATGATGATGATGATGATGATGTTGATGATGTTGATGATGATCTTGCAGTTCTTGTTATTTAGTGCAGCTTTATAGTTTCCACAACCCATGGCACCTTTCACAAGTTTCATGTTGTTGTGATTACCTTTAACCCTTGCCAGTTTGTTTTGGGGCAATAATTTTTATTTCCATTGCCTTTCTTTGGAAACAATTTGTAGCAACATGCAACTTAACGAAGTAATCAGTGTGCTGTGCTGTGCTGTGTGTTTGGAACTGGTAACTGCAGGCAAGAGGCCGCAGGAACAGTCCAAGGCAGACGAATACCCAGAGAGTCAGATGCTTATCCCGCCAGGTTGCGACAACTATTTTATGACCTTATATGCGGCTGGGGGAGGAGGATGCTGTCTACTTCTTCTACTCGTACCGCTTCTTTATATGGTCCATGGCTATTTTTGGTTACCCCTTTTATTTGCCTGTAGCGAAAGTAGGTCCCGGAGTTTTGTTTCTTGTTGTCCAAACTTGGCAACGGGTGTAATAATTTTTAGCTCCTTTGCTTAAATGTAACAAATAGCTGTAGGTCGAGGACAGGGTCGGTCGGTGTCGAGGCCGGGAATTAAGGTGGCCAGTATTTCTCTCTACTTTATATCGTACTCGTGGTAGAGTGTGCGTATGGCAGTTATGGTAAATTAACAACTTACTACCGAGTAATGCTAATTATGTGGTCATGAATGTTTTTACGAATCTTTTGGGGCACTGTCTAAAATTGGTCTGCGAGAGCTTGGGATTAGTTGTCTAATATAAAGTTTATAAGCTTCGCTTGCTCTTAATTTTTTTTTTTAATTTGTACTTTGTATTCTGCTTAAATTATAAACATTTGTTGATCAGTAGTGAGATTTAGGTAGAGTTCAATTTATTGGGATTTTGTTTATTATATTTATTTATTTATGTTACGCCAATTTTATTACTTAATAACATTTCCAGTTAAAATAAACATATTTTCTTTTTCAAAATATCTATATTTTTTTTAGTTTTTATAAATAGCTTCATAATTAAGACTGTGAGAATTCGGAAAAGATTTACTGTCTATACATTTTTTTTTAATACATTACTAGCATATATCTTAAACAACTCAAATGACTAAAAACCTAAATTATATTTTAAATACATGCTGGAAATTACAAAATTTTCGACTATTTGGTGCTTCCAGTCATAGAGTAGAAATTTAAACACTTTTTATTTTTTTTTCAACTGCCAACCGAAGATTGTTTTTAATAGAGTATGAGAATTTTGGAAAACATTAAAAGTCTGCTTTGATCTCTGTCTGACTTATTTATGTATTTTTATAGATTGCTAAAATTTATCTCAACCAAGTTAAATAAAGACTTAAAGTTTTAATGATACTTTAAATATATTTTCGTTTTTACAACAGTCAACAAGTCTGGCCTCCTTTTTGCTATCCAGCTAGTAAGTTGTATCTTGTAAAATCTGTATACTTTTATATGTGCCATAAAACCATAAACAGTCGTATTTATGTATATATTTATATATGAACCGATGTGATAACTGCCTCGGACTACCAATTTTTTAATGTCGCAAATGTGGATCGATAGCCATGGTTGCCGTTAGCGGTTTATTAAACTCATTTACTCATTCAAAGTTTTGATTGCGGTCATTAAATTACACATCTTATCGCTGGTATCATGTATATGTTGTGTATATTTCATGCTAATTAGAAATCAAAGATATTCACTTGATGATATGGGAATAATTAATTGCGTTTAATTTTTTATCGCTGAACCTGAATACACCTGAATGTCTCTACCTGTCCCCCAACTCACTTAACGGCGCACTGATTAAGTTGTATCTGATGTGGCATCAGTTTTCAGTTCCGAGCCGTGAGACCTTTTGCCCAGACCCCACGTCGTATGCGCATTGTCATCGTCATAACTTTGCCATTGTCTGAATCCGAATCTGAATCTGATGATATTTTTGCATAATTTTTAGAGAGTTTCTATGTGTGTGTGTTTGTTTGTGTGCTGCAGTTTATTATTATTTAAACAACGTGACTAAATTTACGTAGTGCCATAAGGGTAACAGCAACAAACAGCAAAAAAAAAGAAGTGGTAAAAATGGAAATATGTATAAGGGGGAAGCCGGGCAGTAAAATAATAATAGCAGCTCTGGTTTGCATATGCAAAGTGAGCGTAGCCCTGGCCCAGACAATTTTCGCATGATAAATCGTTAAAAGAATATGAAAAAGCGCGAATTGTAACTGAAATAACACACACAGAAATACACATATTCGTAGTGCGATGTCAAGATGGAGTAGGGAGAAGGGTAAAGGGAGTAGTACAGTTGCTTCTCACCTTCGCCTTTTGTTTATGCAAAAAGCTTCACAAAATTGGCGCTATGTACGTGCCAAAGCATTTCATGGTCTGGCAACTTAATACAGCCGTTCCGGATCTGTATCTTCTATCCAAAAAAAAAGCCTCAGCAGCAGCAGACCCCGTGCCAGTCAGAGTTCCTCTTTTATACTATATATGTGGTTCTTTGTATGTGTATGTGGGGGTTCCATTCATCTTCTCTGTGTATGTGTGTGTCTGAGTTTGTTTGTTTTTGAACTGGCGCTCACGTGTAAATTTTCTCAAATAAATCATTAAAAGCTGCGCCAGAGCAGCCAGAGCACATTGACATTGTCAGAGAGGCTCCGCTCTTTTGAAAAGGCGCCTTTAATAATAATCAACGCGGGAGTGCTTATTGTAAGTGCTCAAGCGAGCCTGAGGCCCCCTCTATTCATAGATTGCACTTTGTGTGTGCTCTATTCATAAAGTATACGCCCGGGCGCCTGGCCGTGCCATTGCACTCGTCTTTCTGTGTGTGCGAATTTGTGCGTGTGTGTGTGTGCATTTGTGTGTATTTGTATGGGTTAGTTAGTGGCACTTTAGCGCTAAAGTTTATACATAAATTTGTCATTGGCATTCAGAAACCTGCCTTTGCATACTTCAGCGCATTTTCCAAGCACATGCAAACATTTGTCTACCCATTTCTTAAGCTTCCCTTTCTCCATTCTTACATTGTACTCACCTATGTTTGAGTTTCTCATATTTGCCTTTGAGCTTCTTTCTTGGGAAACTCTATATTTAGACGCTTGAATATATGTTTGTGTTGACTTTGGTTTTTAATTAAATCATCAGTTTGGATCAGATTTAGTTTATAAAGTACTTCAGACAATTTTAGATAGAGAGTTATATATTATTACACAAAGGATACATATTTTTAAAATATTCATCTTCTGACATATGGTGGGAGATTCTAAGAAGAATTCCTTATGGCTTTAAGAAGCATACAAATTTAAAGCTGTCCCCTACGATGAGAGATTTAAGATTTGCACCCAGAAAAATAATCTCAATATTTTAATATTTTTTATTTGGCAGTACAGTCTTAATTTTTCCGTGTCCATCGAGCTGCATCTCAAAACATACAACTTAAGAGCGTTTGAGAGTTCTAAGTTAAATACGATAAATATTTGAATAGAAAAAAAAACATTAAAAATTAATAGAAACTACTATGAAACATATTTAATTTGAATACAGTTTAAATTACTTGTACGAATTTTTAAAGTAAATATAATTTAACATTAAATAAAATTTGGTATTCTTAAATTGAATTTCCATTTTAAAAAGGTGTTTAGTTAAATAAGTTTTAAAACGTTTTTTTTTGTATAATGTAAGTTGAGTATTGCAATGCTTACTTTTCATTGGTGTCATTAAGGTTAGAGCAACTGTCAATCTGGTAGTAAACTTTGATCATTCACCTCAGTTAACAATTTAATAATGGCACCAAAAACAGAAAACTTACAATTTTTCAGTTGAAATTCATTTGATTGACTATTACTGCGGCAATAGATAATCTTTATCAAGCATAGGTAGAAGTAAAATCTATCGGTTTTGATTATAATTTATTTCAATGCAATGCATTTGCTAAATGGATTTGCCTACATTAGCTACTGTCAAAATACGTATTTTCCCATGGACAAACCATTTGGCAAAGTCTGAAAGCCTTCTTTATAGGGCGTGAATAGGATTCGAGTCTCATCTAGAACTATTGCGCTAAAAGGATGTTAATATTCGACATTAGACAATGGAATTGGAAGCGGCATAAATTGTAAATTCGTTACATAACAAAGGGCAAAGGGATGAGAACACAAAACGGCGGCGTTATCACCTTTTAAGGACAAACAACACAGGAGGTCCTGGGCACCTACAGGACAGGCAGGCCGTCGAAGGAATGCATGGATATTGTGGGCTCGTTAAAATTTCATTCGTTTGCCTTTCATTAGCAAAGCTGTGGTAATTTTCCCTAGAAGACGCTGAACTCGAACTCGAACTCAAACTCTCAATGGTTGATTCTCAGCCTCCATTGGCGGCGGCGGCGGCATGGAACTGATCTGGTTTAAATATTACAGTGGCAGCGGCAGTTCAAAAGGATCCGAGCGACGATCCTACAACACATTTTGATTAAGCATGAAGTCGAGTCGAGTCGACGCCGCCAGACCGACCGGTTTGCCATCGGACTAAATCCCTTTGTTTTTCTCCGCATTAAAATTCTTAATTTATTTTGGTTGCTAGCAGTCTAGCAGCCAGCAGCCAGAGGAGGAGCATAGAGCGTTGTCATCATCAGCTGGAACTTGGGCAAACAGCGCTCAAGTGCAAGCGCATTAGGCACAGTCATTCCCTGATCCATTCCCTGAACCATTTTCAGATCTATACCCGAAATGCACGGTGTGTATTTGTGGACCGGGTGTGAAGTGCCGCACATTTTCGAAAAGGTGGGCGATCTCACCGATTCCAATTCGATACTGTGGCATGGACTAATGTATCTACGAGATGTGAGCGGAGTGTGTGTGAAGTGGGTGTGGATGCATGTGTGCGGCCCTGACATTGGCACTGGCACTGGCATTGCCCTTCAACATCAGAGGCGCCTCGAGTGCAACACTTGTGCGCTGATTGTGCAATAAAAATGCTGTATTTCCAAAGGGGGAGTTGAGGGCGTGGCGCGAGGCATTGCAAATTGCTCGATGGCCACAGCTGTGCCACATTCGATGCGCTTTTCATTTCGTTTATTTATGTTCATGTCGCGATGCGGTCTACGAGAAGGTGCCAACTCATCTACAATACTATACGGGAATATGCATCCGCCTCTTTTTGAATGCCAGAGATCTCAATTTGTTAAGCAGCTGACGCCAGATGGCGCTACTCGTGCAGTTGAAGGTGTTGTGTTAATAAGACTATTACAGATTTCTTATAAATTATCTTGAAATTAATGTCGAGGGAGTGCATATAAAAACATCGACATATTTATTAGAAATGTGTTAAGGGCGTGACGGTTAGGACAAAGGACAGCGCTGAGGGAAGATAGAAGATGTTCAATAGGAAATTTAGAAGTCTAAGTGAAATATAAGTTTTTTATTGAGTCTAAGTTTTGTACCAATAGAAAACATCTAGGAAAGATAAAAGATATTTATGGAAATCTGTTAATCAGGCATGTTCTATAAATTTTCAATAACAAATACTTAACAAATCCTTTCAAATGTCAAAAAAATTTTACAATACGTTAAATTTATCAAATCCAAATAAATTAATTTTAAAATTAATATAAATGCAAAAAATACATTTTGAATGAATTTTTGAAGTATATAAAACTAAACAACAAGTATTATCGATTTTTGTGACTTCCAAATTATGTTTGAGAAAATAAAATAAGAAATCCGGAATTGCGAGTGGCTGATTTAAAAACGAGTAAAAAGAATAAAATGAAAAAATATTTTACTGAGTATATTGTTTAAGAACTATTAATACAAGTGAGTTTATTTTTTAAGAACTACTAATATAAATTAAAAGTTCTTAAAAAATAAACTCAGGTTTCTGTGTTAAATTCAAACCTATTTTGAAATACCCAAGCATCTTATCCCGATAGGTATATAATGGCAATCCCAACTTTCTTAGCTGCCTTTGATTAAAGCTGATGCTCAAGAAACGTAAATAAGCGCACACAATTCAGTTCTTAACTCAAGTTCATGCCGCCCACACCTGATCCAAGTAACTTGGCTATCTGATGTCGTATTAGCGGGAGCTTCTCACTCCGCCACACCCGTAAAGCAAGCTGACATTTAACCAACAATTTAAATGGGGGTATGGGTAGCCTACATACATACACACATACATACATAACATATATCACGCGTGCCTGTTAAAGTTGCCACTCGACACATTCATCAGCATCAAATGAGAATCATTACCGGCATGTGTTACTTGAAACTTATCGCTGGCTGCGCAATGTCAATGTCAGCTATTATTATTTCACTCGCGTCTCAGGGGGGCACAGAGACATATACGAATACGAGTACGAGTATACCCGAAAATTATCGCTTGGGATTAGCGTGAACCGCAGCAAAAGGAAAACTTCCGATGCGTTGTTTGTCATAGCTCAACTAACCAAAAAATCTCCAACAAACATTTGTACAACACCTACACAACACACTCGTTTTGGAAGAATAGACAAGAAAACAAGAGGCAAAAGACAAGAGTCATCAACACATGTCGCGTCGGGCTTTTGCTTTCATTTTTCAGCCTCGTTTGATACTTATATATTTAAAGTGTGATTATTTGTGCGACGATAAGCAACTTCCTGCCCCTACTGATTGATGCTGCGCCGCGTCTCGGGGCTGAGTCCTGGACTCCCAGATAAGAGACGTTTGCATAGAGACGCCCGAGGTGTTAGTTTCCACACCCCGTGCCCGGGTTTTGTTGCGGTTCCAACTGGGGTGTGATATTTGACAGTTGCCTCTCTCTCTTATTCGAGTGATAAGAATTATTTACATTTCATTCTTCTCGTTTCCATTTTTTTTTCACGCGTTCATTTTTCTCATTAAAAAGTTGAGGCCCAGTCGGAAAATTATTGCGCTGCTCTGACGGATTTATCATCTTTTTTTCAGTTTTTTTTTGTTTGCAAATAATTACCTCGAAATTTCACATGCCGAAGGGCCATCGCTTAAACCACTCAGCCAAGCGTTATGGAAATTCATAAAAACCCCATCCCCTTGCCCGAGTTGGCTGCATACATATTTTGGATGCTCTGCCTGGTTATCCTGTGCCGTGCGGGTGGCAACGCTGTGTGCATAAATCCTTTCATACACAAACATTTCAGGCCAAAAAATGTAGGAAAGGATGTGCCTGCCATTCGGTCATTGTTTGTCCCTGGCAATGAGCCGCACATTAAACCGTACATAATTAAGCTGTCGGGATTATTTTGATGTGTCACACGGCGACAGGCAGCTGATAGCTGATAGCCCGGCCCAGGGCATTCATTTAAGCCAACTTTTGTTTTGAATTCCCGTTGTTTGCATTTTCCTGCACTGTGAGAGCCCAAGCAGCTGGCCATGTCGCGAAAATCAACAGGCTTTGGGCTCTGAGTTTTATGCCAATGGAATTTAAATTGCGTGGAAATCATAATAAGTAGATGTTAACTAAAATTAAAATAGCAACATTAAAACAAATTAGTTTATCATTAAAAGAAAAAGAATATATCCCATTTTTAAAAAAGATGCAGATTTAAAAACGTTTTGAAATAAAATCCTTTTTTTGTTGTTTCAAAGTATTTGTTTACTATTTTTATCAGGTTATCTATTTATTTATATGGTAAGCAAATTTAATTTTATTTTTATTTTCTAGTGTAATGGTTTGTTTCCATTAAAAATACAAATCTCTACATATTTTCAAAATGGAAGGAAATTGAGTAACAAAAAATTAACATATGTACATTGTGATAATAAATGAACTAAATTGTTTTTGATTAATCCAAACGGCTGTTAAAAATGCCGACAGGTTAAACATAGTAGAAAACTAGCTTTCTTTACTCTTAAAGTTATTTAAATCAATAATAATAATCAAAAGAGTGGAGTTTAATACGAATTAAGCCTCAAACATTTTGACAACAAAATTGATCAATATACGAACACGGCATTTCACTCAAACAAAACAAAAAAGAAAAGAAATTTAGTTTGATTTCCGAAACGACACACGAGTGTTATCTTTATGGGCGCCGGAAATGGTAGAGTGCACATTTTGGTTGAAATTTATGCGACTGACACTAGAGGGCGCTGCTTAGCATTTAAATGGACGTCACATTTCCGCTCCGGTTTAAAGCGTCTCGTTGTCTGTGTGTTTGTGGGTAAGTGAATTCGAAGTGAATTTGTTGGAGACCCAAAAGAGTTGGCAACCTCAAGCACTTATTAACATTTAATTAGAAATCAAAGTGAGTGTAGAGCCAAAGAAGTGCATTAAAAATGCATGTGCCTTGTCCTGTATTTGTCTTTGACGGCACTTTGACGGTGTTGAGCTGCCTGATGACAAAACTCTTTTTAGGCAGGTGCCAGGAATTCCTATTAGCATTTTCGATGGGACCTCATGCCATGGGGACAACAGTAGTGGAGGCTACAGGCTACATTGCAGCTGATGAATCGAAATTTAAATTACTATTGAGCTGAGCTCTCGGCTCGAGTTCAATAGGTCGTCACAAAGTCTGCGGTTCTCTATTCTTTATGTTAATCAAAGGGTGCAGTTGGGGCCCTCCCGCCGACTTTGGGTACAATACACAATTTTTATGCTGTTATGTTAATTTGTCTGAAGCGGACAAAGAAATTATTTAATTTACGCGTCACTCAAAGGCTTAGACCTTCGGTTTTTACTTATTCGCATTTATTTACACGCATGTTAGGCGCATCGCTTTTCTTCTTGGCTTTCTTCAGTTTTCTTTATAGCATTTTCTGTGGTTTTTACATAAATGCCAACATAAATATCATTTAGGACTCCTTTGTGTGATATTATACACATAGATGGCCATAGCTTGTTGGGTGTGAAGAAGTTTTCCAAAAGTTGTGAAAAATTGTTATTGATTTCGTGCCTATAGACAACGATGTCTGTTTGGCTTAGTTTCAGTCATAAAACGAATCTGTGAATCTGTGAAGTGACCAAGGGAACAGTAGTTTGCCTGTTTTACGATCGGTGCATAAAACTTTAGAAGTTTTTAAAAAATCGCCTTACAAATTTTAGCCGCTTAACAACTTAGCACCATATGAAGAACATTGCATGGGAATTCTATTTGATAGAATTATAGCTAAGCTTCTATTTTAGAGAGAAGACAGAAGCTTAAATTTTTCTTGAAGAACTTAAAGGTTTATACATTATTTTTTTGTTAAAGTATGCATTTGTCGTTTTAATTATTCCTGTTGTTCGCATTTTTTAAAATTCAAAAGTTGCATAGAACAGTTTTTCAGCATACTAAAAAAAGCTTAACAAGTAAGCTTATACCTTATTACTCATTATATAGATTTTACTCCGCAGCCTCCACTAATCTTCAGTAAGTTAGCAATATATAATTTAAGTAAAATTATCACAGACCACTTTCCTGTTAGTACTTGGCCACGTGAGCACTTAACAACTCGGTAATCATTTTAAAACTGCAATTGACAGCTACTCATCAAGGGTAAATTGTAACAATGAGGGGCAGGGAATCACTGCAATTATGAGTACAATTTTCTTCAACAGAACTCAATAAAATCACCTGCCAAGGTAACTTGGCCAACTCTGTATCAACAGCTAAAACCGGATTTTTTTTGCTTTAATTAATACATTTCTATGGCAGCGAGCATCAGAGACAACGTGGAATCATTTTTTATGTTTAGACGACAGGTAGATGAAGGTGAAGTGAGCTGAGCTCTGGCTACCTTCAAGGATAAGTTGGTCCAGAGATACGCCTATAAATTAAATGTGTCTGACCGTTATTAAATACAGGTTTTAATGCCGCAGCGCACACGCAAGCGATTCTTCAAATTATAGGGTACGAGGGAAGGGAAAACGAGGTCCTGCGACTCCTTATTATGACGAACGCCAGGCTGAAGGTAGGACAATGCGTGAAGGCATTTCCTGATCGTTATCCTGGCGCTGTGACGTATGCAGGTGCAATTCACTGGCGAGCGAATGGGAAAGTGTTTTTCCTGCTCAGCAATTAACCAGACCAAACATTTATTTCTTTTTTTTTTCTCTCTTACAGCTTTTGCACGTTTCGTACGCGGGTAACGCTTATCGCTCACTCGACGCCCACTTTTAAAATTGATCCAGGTGTATGAGGGCCATATAAAAGTTGCAAAGCATTTTAGAAGTGAACTGCTTGCTGGCCAATTGCCAGGAAAAATAGAAAATCGAAAGCTGAACACCTAAACCTAAAACCTAAAAACGAAAGCCAAAACCGAATACGGATAGTATTTGTAGGCAGCTTGAAATATTTAAAGAGTTGCAGTCGAGTGTGGTACGTGGAACGCATTTCTCAGCCAAGTTGCATGTGTGTTGGCCTGACCGCATTGGAGACCATTCCACTGATAACGGCATGAATAATGTGCCGGTGCATTACTGCATTTGTCTTGGCCTCACGGACTTCGGCTCTTTGCCAGAGAACACAGAACACAGAACAGAGCCAAGAGACGAAGACGGAGACGAGATACAAATGCGGGTCATTGGCACAGTCTTTTGTCTCTCTCTCTCTCTCACATCGATTGCATTGGCTTTGGCTTTGCTTTTAATTAAAAGAAACTTTGGTTTAGATAAGAGCGACTAGATAGAGCCCAAGACGGACAATATCGACATTTCTGAGCTGGTTGGGGGCATATATTTAATATACTTACTTATGTTATCATTGAAATACGACCGTATAATGGCAGTGGTTGCCCAAATTCAGTTAGTGGAGACCCAACGCGACATTAATAATGTGATTTTTGATATCAAAACAGAAACAGGTTGTCCTATCTACAACACTTAACATGAGCTTTCCATATTAAATTTATGTTGGGCGGCAAGTTGGAATGCTATGGAAGTAGCGATCAGATTGGATCTCTATAGATGCTGATCTACCACTTTACATCGACTTGAAGACATGTGCAGTTGAAATGGAATTAAATGGCATGTTGGATATACTTAGAAGTAGAATTTTTATTACTAGAGATTGTAGAATTTTTAGAATTAGGTAAGTTAATAGTTTTAACTGCTGGGAAACTCTACGGGTTTGGATTTTCTCTTATTGCGGATTTGAGGTTGTATACGCCCACACACATTTGTGAGAACCTCGCAAATAGCTGGGATTATTTGCTAAAAATAGTTTCACCTGCTGGGCTACAATTATACTAATTGAATCTCTCGTATTTGAATTTCAAATCACATGAAACATCTTTCGGCAATCATTTTTGATGGATGATGATTCCTAAAACGGCTGCACGTCTACAATGTCAAAGGATAACCAACAAGACGTAGAGTAATGTTCACATATATCAAGAAAACAACTGCAATAAAAAGAAAGGAGAGAATCGAAAAATCAACAAATATCGTTCTGTCTGTCTGTCCGTCTGTCTGTCTAGTCCAAGAAGAAAGACAGACAAAGAAACTGAGCTGAACAAAATCCAGGTGCATTTACAAATTTGACGCCGCTGGCTTTCAAAGGCAAAACAGGCCAAGTGAAAGAATGAAACAAAAGGTCGAAAAAGATGCACATTGCCAGATAAAATGAAGATGATGATGATGATGATGGTCGACCACGAATGTGGTTCCAGAATGCACCTTGCAGCCCATAACCAGTCCCGGTCCCAGTTCTAGAGCCAGAACCAGAACCAGAACCCGGCTAATGATTTCAAATGCTAATCGCATGAAAAGTTGAGATACCTCAGGACCCGAGCACGCGTATTTTATTTACCTGCATGAAAGGTATTCGTAAAGGCAGAGTCCATATAAGATACAGTTGCCTGTTACTTCGCTTGAAAGGATGCAGGTGGAAACTGATTTTTAAGAAACAAAGAAGAAAAAAAGAAAGGGTCTTTTGTGAGAGTATGAGGCGTGTATAAGACTGTATTATAAGGGCGCCAGAGGCAACGCTTGACCAGCATCGATCGAAGGTATTATTTTTGCGAATTTCCCAAAATACTATAAAACTGACTTTCAACGTGAATATTACAAAAATATACGTACTTTTTAAGAGTGTGTGTTAAATTTCAGTTACTTTTCTTTCTTGTTTTATATATTACGATTTGATTCTTAGCACTACAAGACAAAGCTTATAAATTAACTATGGATTAGGTAATGTGTGGACTCAAATCATCGATGTTTTCAAGGCTTGCTTTTCGAATAATTTTCCCGCTAAAGTCCCAATACAGATTCTCAGGTGGCTTCGTATTTCAATTGCAGCTACGCACATTTTGAATGTTTTTTGCGTGAATTTATGCTTAAAAAATATGAATAAGTCTAGGCGAAAAGTTTATTGAAAAAAGTATCTCTATTACTCCCGAAGCAGTCGCAGTTCTCACTTCTCACTTCTTACTTCTCGGTTATCAATTTGAATTTCTCAGTCTCATGTTCCTGAGTCTCTGCCGTTTGGCGTGCGTTATAAATCACGTAAAGTTTTTGCTAACTTTACGCAGTCGCAGCATAAGTTTTATGTCATCAAGTTTGGCAAGTCCCGGCCAAGAAAAGACTGTCAACTTGAATTTTGGAAGCGATCATAGTTCAATGAGCAAATTGCACGTTGATTTGTTAGACTTGAATGCATTCGACTTGGTCTTCCTCTTCCCCTTTGCTCTTATTTGACTTGACTTTAGAGTTCCATTTTCAAATTTTCCTTCCGCAACTTCTTAATTTTTTTTCTGCCCGATGCTGGTTGGCTTTTGTGCCGTGTGATTAATGAGCTAAGACCGCTAAAAACTTTACCTTAAGCGCATAAAATGCAATGCAGCAAAAAGTCGCCAACTTTTTTCAAACGTCCCGTTGAAGGTTATTAAAATCAACGGTGCGTTGTCTAAGGGTTCTTCTTCTAAAAACTGTGGGTATAATTAAGCACAGCAGGCAAATAATTCTGAAGAAGTTCAATAAGAAATCAAATTTAATAGGCGTCTGCATTTGAAAACGAAAGCCTCGCGTGACAAATGTCATTTGACTTTGAATTCCCTCAAATGCCAGAGACCACTCCATTCCAAATGCCGATACCGATTGAGTATGGGTACATTGGGCATGTTCCCCATTCCCCATTCCCCATTCCCCACTCCCCAGCTCCCCATCGTGGCTAACGTATAATTTTCCAGCACGCAGCTCTTAGGGTCGTCATAATCGGTGGTGAGAAGTACACAACCAACTGACAATTGTTTGTAATTATGGGCTTTAGAGCAAAGAAATCAAATAGCATTTCATGGCATTTAAATGTAATTTGAGTTTGATTCGCCTGCCAAGAACCATGATTATCTATCTGTAGCTGTTTGTATTATGTTCAGTCTCATAGTTTGCGCTGAACTTGAGTAAATTGAGGAAAATTGCTGAAATTTGTTGGCAATGCAGAACTTTATGAAAAAAAGAAATATTGATCAACTTGTTGGGTTAAAGAATTTCTGTGGAACTTGCAATTAGATTGCAAGTTAATGCGAAAGGTCAAGAACTTCTTTGCATGCATTTCTCAGTCCAATTTTTTCAATGTCTAGTTAAGTTCTGTAGTAACTAACGGACAATAAAACTTAACTGGACTTAAAAAAATGGAGAAGAGATAGGGAATTTCAAATGTCTGTAGAAAAATAATAAAAACTTAATATGTTCAATATTGTGTTTTAAAAAATTTTTTTTAAAGAAATTCTTTTTTATGAAGTTTTTTTTTTATTAGAAATTAATTTTAGTTTCTCTTTTCATTCTTAATTATATTTTTAAAATTTCTAAATTATTTCAAGATTAATTAGTATAAACTAAAAGTCTAATTCGGCTGTTGTTTGAGTGCTTAAAAGTTTTTTTATAGATATAAATAACATGCAAACTATAAATATGTATAACTGAAATCTAAGTTAATTAATAATATGTTCAACTGGCAGTTTAGTTATGATTTAACCAGAAAACTGTCGAATTGAAACTCTTACTTGCCATAGTCAAACTCAGTAAGCTTCTTTAACTGACGATATACATAAACGGAGTGCACCTCCAGTTTTAGCAGCTGCTGGTAAAATTGGCAGCACTTCCTGCTAATGGCAGCAAACTACGTAATAATAATTGTCAATTGCCGACACGTACGATGATTACACATGTTCAAATGGCAGCTGGCAATGCAACCAGCCAGAGAAGCCGAGGAGCCAACGAGCCATTTTGGGAGGTGAGAACAGACCAGAAGCAGCAACTAATGTAATATGTGTAATATGTGAGACAGACCCTAAGTAGCCTTAAGGCAGGATAACAGGCATTATATGTGACACAGACACAGACACACACCTTCCTGTATGTTAGAGCTGCCTGTTGTCGTAATCCTCAATTAAATTTTATTCTAAAGCAATTTCCAAAAGTAGTTTTTCTTTTGCTTGTCGCCACTGCAAAAGATAAGCAAACAGTGGCCAAAAAGAAAATTTTGTAATGGCATTTTGGGTATTCGAATTGGGATTTGTTGTATGTATATGTATTCGTTGTCGATTTTTGGTTATTGTTAAAATTGTCAGGGGCATGCTGTAAATAGCCCCGTAAACATGAGGATTAGCCAACCATTTGGCTTTGTATGCTGCCGCAAAGCAAACGCCCGCTCTCAGAGACCTGGCTAAAAGTGTCACTCACTCAAAGACAAATATTGCACAACGCACAAGACAAGGAAGCGGAAATGTCGCAAGATTGGCCAGGCTAAAACTGAACCCAACAACAACATCAGCAACAACAACAACTACAACGATGACAATATAAAGGAAGTGGGTCGGAGCCCGAATCTCGGACTGGGTTTGTAATCCTTGCCATGTTTCGTCTTCTTGGCCATTGTGCCAATATTTATGTGTCATTCACAATTGTATGCATGACATTGATGACTGACAGCAACAACAACGACATAAACAACAACAACAACGACAAAAGGCAACAAATCCAATTGCCCAGCTGTTTCGGGGTTTCCTTTGCACTAAGTAAATATGAAACAAATGTCTACTGTGACTTTGCTGCTTGTGTTTCTTGATTATCCTCGGGGAAAACATTCCATTCCCATACCCATTCCCATTCCCGCTCCCTCGGCGATCGGATGTTGAAAAATTGTCATGAAATTGGCCAACAATGAGCAATGCATTGTCATGCAATTGCAATTGCTCTACGGCTTGCCATACAAAATCTATTTTGTGGCACTGTCTCGGTTAGATGTTACCACCTTTCCACCTTTTCACAGACTACAGGTAGTAATATCTAATAAGCGTGTCTTATGCTTTGCGGAAGACTTTTGTTCACGATGGACAGGAAGTGGACAGTGAATAAATGAAGTAACAAGAAACAAGTTCCAAGTTGTAAAGGATTGTAAATTTGACCATCTTCAGAGAAACAGGTCTTAAGAAACTCAAGCTTCAAACATCCCTTAGCTTTTGACTTTTATTATACACAGACATGTGAGTCGATTTCTACTCAAAGCATATGCAAATTCTTCTCTTTTTTGCCTAAGTATTTTAGATATTTTATTTTTATTTTTATAATTTTCTTTACACCTTAAAACACATACTTTTACAAATGAAATACCTTACAATAGCAATGTGAAATAGTTTTTTGAGTGCAATATTGTATTATTGAATTATTTGTTCTCGTAACTAATTTCCAATTTTATAGGAATCTATGTACATATATATGTTAATTAAAGCATTTGTAGTATCTGTAAGTAGACAATCTTTCAATTAATAATCTCACGCTTTCAGCTTATACAATGTTTGTTACTGTTTTGAATACAGCGCTCGGAATAATAATTCTTTTAATATTGTATAAGAAATAATATTCTTACTATTTTTTGTAAAGATAGCTTCCAAAAATATATTGTTGGCAATTTTAGCTCTGCAGTTTATCTGTACACACATTCACTTCTGCTTTATGGCTTTGTCAATTGAGCTACTAACACAAACTGTAAAGAACATCACTTTTTCTTTTTTCTTAAATATACTTTATGGCAATAAGTTTGCTTTATGTGGAAGTGAACGTGAACAGCACATGGTCACAACCTTCGAGTGTCGGAACGAAGTGAGTGAAATTTGTGTTGACTCTGCGACAAATCGTTGCCAACTCGAGCGTCACCCCATGGCAAACATGGTCAAAAAGCAAAGAGAGAGAGAGATAGAGAGAGAGCAAAATCAAAGCGTCTCATAGTTGCAATTGGACTGGACCCATTTCATTGACGTTAATAAATGACCGGAAGGACATTGTATGGCATTGCCATGGCGTGGCAATAAACAAACGAGCCAACAACAGCAGCAGCAGCAGCGTCAAATCGCAAAAACAAAAAACTGCATGTCCTGTATTGGTATGTATGTATGTATAGAGTAGGCTATGGTCCAGGGTCCTGTTGCATTTTTGGTCAGCCGGAAGTTTACTGCAGCGTCGCACCCTTTTTGCCTTGGCTCGCTTGGTTTTCTCCTCTTTGTGTGCATATTTTTTCGTCCTTTTTCTGTATCGGAATTTTATTTGTTGGCAAATTTTTCACAGACTTGCGCGCAGCAGCAGCAGCAGCTGCTGACAAGGATGTAAAAGGATGCGAGTGTGGGAACTAAATCTTTGACTCGCAAAAATCAATCGTAGTTAGTACAAAAGGCGGAAGTGCTTGCACTTGCGTTAAATTGTGCAATGATTAATTGCTCGATACTTATTCACGACTCTCTAGACGTTGACCGGGGCAGCTTTTAAATTATTGAAAGACTTAAATATTGCAGGAAATGAAGAAATCTTTGAGAATATGCAGAAGACTTATAGTATAGTATATAAAGAAAAATGAAAAATGACTGGAAAAATATCTATTAGATGTTTTAAGCAACATTGTATTTATTGAATGAAACTAATTTAAATCTTGTCAAATTGGGTTTAAATAGACACTGACCTAATCAGATTTTGTTTAGAGGATTATATTTGTTTACTATGAGTAATATTATAGTCAAATGCTTATTAATACTTATTAATTGATTTACAAATCATGTGCAGAATTTGAAATTCATTTTAATTATGTTATGTGTTTTATACATAATTGAATTACTTTTAAGTTAAATTTTAATCTGAATGGACATAATTTGTATATTGAACTATGTTACGCTAATTTATTATATTCTTAGTTATATTATAATATGTTTGAAATAAGGAAATTCGTTTTGAAATTTGAAAAAAGTTACACGGATAAAAATGGTTTCTGATTTATTTTTCTCTTTCTGTTTTTTAGAAAGGTAAAGTACAACTGATTTAAAACAAATTATTTTCATGGAAATGAGAGTTAAATTTGATCGATGGACCTCATTTTTATTTGCAAAATACTCCGCACATTGTTAAACAAAAATTTGTTAGAATTCTCGCGAGTATTTTAAATATAAACGCTGGCTTAAAAATACTTAATAAATATTTAATTTATTTATTAGGCTAATGCATTAAAAGTCCTTGATAATTTTACAACAAATAGCAATCACTCGCCAATTCCCATGCTGACCAAGAGACATTTTCATTCCCATCCAGCTGCAGCTTCAAGTGGAAGGCCACAAAGTCGAATGTGCGACAAGTGCTGCGCTTTTTGCCACCCACAGACAAGGCACTCGGAGCACACTCAGTTGGCAGCCTCCTCAATGAAGATGAAGATGCTCAGATGCACACACTTGAGAGAGAGTCCAAGTCACAGTTGGCAGTCGACATGCGATTGCTCATGTCAATTTTGCATTAAATAACTAAATCAACCTCAAACAAGACGCCCACAATCACCACATAGATTATCTGTAAAGATGCTCAGACTCTGGGGATGCTCTTGGGGCACTGGGTCTAGTACAAGAGTCGATCCAAAAATGTTTGTCCGGCTTCGCGTCGCTGCCAATGGCAAAGGCGATGGCGATGACAGCAGTGCAGCTGGTGGGCAAACAAATACGCGCAGTGGCATTCAAAGTGGATGCCAAATAACCATAATGGTGTTTATCCACAAGTTCATTTCGCTGTTTAAACATGCCTCCGAATTTACCGACACAATAAACAACAGCCAACGCAATGGACGCAATCCAGCGGCGCCCAGTTTTGTTTTTATTTTCGTTTTATTTTTTTCCCTCTGGGGCTCGCCTCTGGCCATAGACGACTGACACCGACCGGGCTTGGGTCTGAGTCTGGGACTGGGTAGTGGGTATTGGCCCTGGTCCTGGGGGTACCGTCATCAGCAGCAACGGTAGCCACTTTTCGTCGTCAACGAAATCGAAGTGCATTGCGCTGTTATTTTAACGATTATGCTGATGAGCATCGACAACGTCGACGACGACGACGCGGGCGATGATCCATCAGAACTCTAGAGACATGGAAATGCAATTTGTGTAATTTATGCGGATGATGCTCTGGTCCAAGTCCGAGCTCAGTGATATGTTCGATTAGCCGCGCGATCCGTCAGATACAAAATGCTGTTTATCAGATGGAGATGCCACAGCGGCACTTGTCTTCCATCCAGGCACTGGCTCAACTCATTTTGATTTATGATTTCAACGGCTCGGTGTACAAATTAAAAGCATTCCAGGGTTCAGCATAGGTTTTATACGGCTCAACGTGTATTTTCATTTATATTTTGACCTGCAGCTAATGTTGTCATCATTGTCTAGACTTTAGACGGATAAATACGGCTGCTGGCAGTCATCAATTAATAAAATGAAGAATCTAACTCAGAACTAAGTAGTCTCATAGATTTTTGGGCACGTCAATCAGCTTATCATATAATTCGGCTTGTGCAGACAATTTAAATGTCAATTAAAGGCAGGAAAAGTGCATCATTAAATAGAAATTATGAGGGTATTAGCCCCAAGCTATGTCTCTAAGACGGTAGCCAACAGTTCACAGTTGGTAACAATGGAACTCGAAGACATTACCATACTTGGCTCTAATGAGCAGCAAGTTCAGAGATCTACAAACAAAATATTATAAAAACTTGACCTCTAATAAATGATTCAAAATAATGATAAATATAAAAGATATTATCTATAGAGAGAAGAGAAGGTAAAACTTTCTTCAAAATATATCAAAATATGATACATATTGAAATAAACTTAGCTGTTCATAACTCATAAAACAGCATTTAAAAAAAAACGTTTTAATATATTTTTAAATATTTTTATTTTATTTGAAAAAAAAATGTATAAAACATATTGATAGTTACTTTATACCTAATCAATTTATTTGCAAGGTTTTAACAGCAATTACTTAAAAATGCTAATTTAAATATGCTAAGGAACTTTGTAATATAATTCTTGTCACGATGTGGGATCTTTATTGAGACAGTTGTTTGGTATGGACTGCCATATGGCCCTTCAGATTTGACCGCGTAGTGAAGGCCTTTGAGCACAGAGTACACTTGAAGGGTCTTTCTCCATTATGAATGCCGATGTGGACTCGCAAATTACTCGATCTTTTAAAGACCTTCTTGCAAAAGGGGCATTTAAAAGGTCGCTTATGTAGTAATTCAATATGTGCTGATAGTTCCGATGGTGAGGAAAATAATTGTTTGCAGTAGGAGCATTTGTGTTTGAGGTCTTCAGAGTGAACAGCAGAGTGGTGGGCGTTAAGATTCGACCTTGTATTATAGGATTTCTTGCATAGCAAACATTGGTATTCCCCAGCAGTATGAACAACGCTGTGAACCTTAAGCTTCGTCAATGTTGTAAAAGCCTTTGAGCAGACTAAACATTGATAACGTCGTCGTAGTTCAGTATTTGCATTCAGTTTTTGACATTGTGTATCCGTCTCTCTTTTATGGAATCGCATATGTAATTTAAGGGCTTTATTGGAATTAAGCGTCTTGTTGCAAATTTTGCATTGATGGATTTCTGTTGTCGATTCTATGTTTGAGCTGTCAGTGTGTTGATTATTCTCCAAAGCGCTTTCACTGACAGTACTCGACTGCTTTTCTAAGAATCGCTGCGATTTACGGGTATTACTCTGTTCGGCTTTTTTATTATTGTCTTCAGTATTTTGTTTAGACTGCTCTTGCTCCATTTTAACCTTTGGGTCTCTCTCTATCAGTGTCCAGTCCTCGGATTCCAGTGAATTGATGAATTCATCATTTACCAGTATCTCCTGCTTTAACTTTATCGACTGATTAGTCTTTTCGTATCTCCGCTTCAATCTGATGGCGATTTGCGTATCCAGCATGCAGGAGCTGCATATCTTCTTCGAGAAATTATCATCCGGACTGATTTCGGCGTTGACACATTCACTTAACATCTCTGCTATGCTGGGCTCGTCCTTCGGCAGCTGCTCCTTATTGAATATGTCCCTCAAGGACTCAGAGCCCATGCAAACGCGGCAATGACCATCCATGTCTTTCTTTGTCCACTCTTGATTTAACACTGCGGGGAGAGTCTTAGGTTATGCACAATTTATTCACATTACTCGTATAAGCTTATCTAAGAGCGAACTGCAATTTCTGTCCCTAAATTCCGTAGGTAAACCAGTTTTATGGTCGCACATATGTTCGAAATCACGTAACTCCCTTTTTAATGTATACCTAAAGTTGCAGGTAACAAGGCTAAAGGGATTAAACCCTGAAATATGCAAAACTAGATTAGTTTGAATACAACTCTTGAGCAACTTATATTGTAGCTTAACTACTGTAATAAAACCGTTTTAAAGGATTTTCCTACACATACCTGATCCTAAAATTCGATTTCTGTTGTTGTTTCGAGAAGAAACTTTGGGCGATTTGTTAATTTGGTAAATAGATCATCATAAAACAGCTGCGGCTCCAATTGTTTTTATTTTATTAGTGATCGTAGAACATAGAACAAGATCAGCTGAGCTCTGTATCGATATGCGATATTTACAAAAGTGCATTGATGAATGCGATAGTTGTAAGATGGTATGCTGTTTACAATTAAGATTTGCTACACAATTGTTTACAATTGGAAATTGATTAACATTATTGTATTTGTGTGTTCTGCTGCGAACAGTTGTAATTGCTACATGGTATAGCAGCAAAGATTAAAAAAATGTCGGGATCCTATCGATTGTTCAAAATTGCCATCGACAGTAAGACTTAAAATATATAAAATATAAATAGATATATTAAATAGATATTAAATATTAAATAGATCTACAGTATTATCGATATTATTGCAGCTCTATTCCATGGTCTTAATACCAAGGTCTCCATTTAATACCGAATTCGCTTAGGCTGAGAAGCGATGCGATAGCGAATGCAGTAAATACGCATCATTTGATGATAACAAACGGTGAATTACGATTAAAATTAAGCAAAAAATTTACCGCAATAATTTACACATTTAATATACAAATATAATTAAAGCTCAGAATGCAAGAAAAGACTTGCAATCTGAGCGAGATCAAGCGATAAAGCAGGTTGTAAACTGCTTTCTCGTCCGCTCTCGATTTGTTGCTTGAACTCGCATCTCGCTATGCTCTCACTCGGACACCTTTTGACCGATTGCATTTAAAGCTTGCAGAGATTTAACGCGCGTTGTCGTTCAATTTTACGCACTCTGATATCAGAATTAGTTGACTGAGTTGTGTGTTTTCAGAGGCAATACGAGTATCTAAAAATTTTATGTTCTAAACTCTCAGATGCAATTAAAAGTAAAGTTTTTTTGGTATCGGAGGTCGATCCTACAAATTTAACCAAATTATAATCAGTTTTTTAATAATTTTTGTAATAAACTGTATTGTTCAAAATAATTTGATTTTCACTAAATAGTGGAAAATAATCTTAAAAAAAGTAACAAAATAATCAGAAATAATAAAAAAATAACGAAAAATAATCCAACTACTTAAAAAGATTGTTTTGGATTATTTTTGATTATTTCTGACTATTTTTTAATAGTTGTAATATTTTTAGATTATTTCTGATTTTTTGTAATTTTATTCATTAATAATCACAAATTTTTCAACAGTGAACTATATAGTCACTGTGTTTATTTCCAAAAATAATTTTATTGATTAGTAATTCTAATCGAAATTTAACAGGTATGCTCAAAATAAATAACTTCTACCATGACTATATCTATTTGCAAATATAAGAAAAAGTTGTGGAGTTCCTACTTTAATATGTATACCGCTTAAGCATCGATGAGTGCAATTTGAATATATACTCAATCCAATAATTTCTTCCATTTAGTGGGATGCCACACACAAAGTGTTAGAGGCACCTGGAGCAAAGGAGATATCGAGATAGAGAGAGATATAGAATTAAAGAGAAACATATACATACTATAGATAAAGAATAGTAGACAAAGCAAAAGGCATTGTTAGGTGCTCACAAAGGCAACTTTCAGGGAAGGATAATACGCAGATAATTTATTAGCTATCGACCAGCATCCACTGCGACCGGGACAGTCGAGTGGAGGTGAATGGCAATGGACGTGGATGTGGATGTGGATAAGGATGACGTGTGCAGGCGCGGAATGACAACTGCAGAAGTGAGCGCAGCTGAGGATACTTGTGGGATAAGGATATGGATGCGTGTGCAATGGCAGCGATGCGGGCTGCAAAATAGCTGAACAAAGGAACAAGCTGAATGTTTAAGCTAAACACAAAGGCGACCATAATACAATCATAATTGCATTTTTACAACGGCCAAGGGTATCCCGGGCACAAGCAATTTTATTGGCAGTTCACACCAAGGACATCCACACATAAATCCCAGAGTCAAAGGAATATAAACTAAACAAAGCAAAAACAAAATTAAATTTTTATCTAATATAAACGCACAGCAGGCCACAGTCCGTTGGTCCACTCACTCAGAAAGTGTGTGTGTTTTTTTTTATTTTGCAAGGCGATATGAGTTAAAGGACCTTCTAGGAAGCGTGCATGCACACACTTTGTCAGTTTTCACACCAATAGCCGTTGGAAGTGACAAGACAGGCGATGTCCTTGGGTCCGGCGAGCATTAATTTGACTTATCCCAGATGAGCAAGTAGCTGGCAAGGACACGCACTCAGCTGGAAAAGGGCAATTATTGTGAAACAATGGCGACTTTCAGGACACACACAACACGCGACTGGAGATGACCCAAGGATGGACAGACCTTGTGCATAATTAGCCCAAAATGGGTTAGACAAACAAACGCGCCTGTCCTTGAGTCAAGGTCCAATTGTGACCTTGAGCGCATCCTGGTCATTAAACTTCGCCGCTTGACTTGCCCGTTGCTCTTAACACGCGCCGCGCATGCGCAAGGTAACTGCGATCCTGCAGGAGGTGAATCCCTGGGCGTGTGCTGATAATAAACTCATAACGACAGCTTCAAGGGAAGGTCCTTGAAATTTTAAATACTTTTACGCTGATATCTTTATGTGTTTTTTGTTCAGACCCAAATAGAGCTGTTAAGAGCTACGTCAAGGCTAAAAGCCTGCAGCGTTTGGGATAATATTTGTCCATAAAACTATCTAAAATATGTCAATGAGTAACTTTTCAAGGACAGATACAACTTTGGAAATTTGAATGAGTGAGTTTTCTAAGATTGGATTTTTCCTTAATTTGTTCTGGTGTTCATAAAAGTGTTCAGAAACGGCACGTGGGTGGTTCTAAGGTAAGCCTTTGCAAAGGTACTCAGAGATTCTCTGAGTAAACAATCTATGTAATATAAATATCTCACAATTGATGAGTATGTGAACATATAAATGAAATATTTCGAACAAGTCAGAAAATCTGGGAAAAGTATATTGAACTTTAAAAGGGCAGCCATATACTTATTTCTCACTTTTAACATTCTTTGAAAATATTCTCTCACTTAAGTGTTTGCTAATTTCACTCATTTATGTAAGCAGAAAGTAAGTTTATTATATAATATTTTTGAAGAATTTCGAATCACTTGAGTGCCTTTTTATTTGATCGAAGTTTGACTGTATTTCCCCTTTTAAAGTAAGTTTTTGGCCGAATTAATTTCGAGAACATCTCAAATTTCACACAGAGCTTAGCTACCACATGGCGTACAGTAATCGTAAACTGTCAGTTGCATTTCCCTTGCTACACATAAACACATGCTGCCAAAGCCATAAATACCCACCCAGAAATTCAACCGAACGCCCGATAATTATGTAGAACGTCTCTAATGATAATTACTTGATTTGCACAACGTGTGTTGATGTTTTCATAATAGATGCGCGTATTTTCTGGCATAAATTACAGAATGCATAATGGACGGGCAAAAGGTTTCCCTCTCAGCTCAGATCTCGTATCTCGACTCTCTACTCTCGCCATGTGGTACACAAATGTTGTAAGGGACAAAGTCGAGTGGCAGATAAAGTGGCAGATTGATCAGAGAGAATTAACACATTTGCGTGTGCCTAGGACCAAAAAAGGATAATGATGCTGGGATGGGGTGACTGCCAGCTAGGGGTAATCTAGGGGTGATGCTTTCCCTTCCCCCTTCAGGGTGTGCCACAGTAGCAGCTGCCGCTGCGCAGTTTTCCAGGACGATGGCGACGCATGCGTCAAACTGCATTAAATGCGCTTTAATAATTTTCACTTTTCAGTTTTCATTCTATTGCGCACTTTCCCAATTGCGTACTCATATCGATTTGTTCTAAAAGTACTCCAAATGACTGTTGTCTGGACATTTAATGTGTCCCGCATGGAGGCACTTATCGATTCAAGTTGGTCAGTTTCATTTCATTCCAGTTTTTGAAGTGCATTTGAGCAAATTTATGAGTTCCCCGGCTGGCAGCAATTGCAGGAAAGCATTAGCCTTGTCGATTTTCCTAACATTTGCAATTATTTTTGTTACGATATTCGAAAACACTATGCACTTTAGCTCGATTCCCTATCATTATGGGGGTTGATTGTCTCCGGCCATCAGCTGGATGCCAGGATGGCATAGGGACAGTTGTACTTCGATTTGGTCGATTTGTTTAGAATTTCCGGCTTAAAAATTTGCTCAGTATACTGAAATAATGTGTATTTATTTGTATAAAGTCAGTTAAATGATCTTGACAAAAGTACTGCTGAATTGTGGGTTACTGCTGCTCAGTATATTTGACAGAAATTATTAGTTAATTTTACAATTATGTTTTATACTCTTGGAAACAAATTATCAAAATAAGTTAAACTTCTGATTTATGATTAAGACATTTATCTGAGCAGATATGCAATATATAGGACATGGAAAATGTTGAATTTCTTTAAATATTGCAAGCTGGTGATTTACTGAAATTGATTTATCGACTAATAGTCAGTAACTCACCATTGCAAATCAAGGTTAAGTATAATTAAAATAAATTGATTACTGCATTGATTTCACAACTTTTAAATTTCTTATTCCAGCTTAAATCATTTTATGTTTCCTCCGCAATCCGTGATTTATCCAACGTTGTCCACGCCATTCACTTTCCGCTAACTTTGCGAATTCCTTTTGAACATGTTGTTGACTCGGCACTAACTCTTCTTCGCCAAGTAGTTCTGAGAGTTCAAGCCGGAGTCAGAGTCGGTGCTGGAGTCGTAGACAAGACTATCAACAAAGGCTAAAAACTACTAAGACCTAAGCTTACTTAATGTGACCACTTTGAGCGGTGTCAACACCGAGTTCGCTGCTTTTGCCCCGTCCAGAAGAGTCAGAGTCTGAGTTGGAGCCCGGCAAATGTTGCTACTTAGCGGAACGATGGTGACTACCAGCTAACAGCAGTCGACTACCGACTTCCAGCTAGCGTCTAGTGGCGGAGCAGGGACTACGTCGTAATCGGCTTAGAGCAATAAATTTTTCATGGCACGGCCGTAGACGCGGAACGCCGTTTCGTGGCAACTAAGTTGACAAAATGACCAACAAAATGCAACGTTTTCCAGCAAATGGATCTGCTGGCAACAGTTGCCGCGTGTTGCCGTGCACCGCAGCAAGCAGCCCCTATTTTTCCCATTTCTATTTTCCAATTTCCCTTTTTCCTTTTTCGTTTTTTTGGGTTTTTCAATTTACCACAATGATTAATCACCGATTGCCATCGAAGAACGCGCCCATTTTATGTGCCGTTTTTTGTTGCACACATCCGGACAGGGTTGTCAAGCACAATGCAATATAATATTTGTCATAGTTCATAATTTAGATATTTTTGCCCCCTGCTCAGTGTTAAATTTGCTATACTTTGCAAAAAAAAAAAAATATTGGAAAAAACTGTCGGGTATAGAGGAACTAAATAAAAGAGAAACTGCATATGTTGCGGGCAGTTCAAGTGCATATTTGGGGGTTGTGTTTATTTTCGTACATGTTGTAATGTTGTGTTTTATTGTTGTGTTTGTGGGCTGTCATGATACCCTTGTTTGTTTGTTTAGTGTTATCGAGGGGTCTGAGTTGTACTTGATTCTGGGGTTGATTATGAAAGTTCCAGCTGCACTACTTATATTATGTGTATATCTAGTGCGGGTAGGTCAGTTAGTAGGTGTTGATGTGCTTGTGGTTACTCCGAGGGTGCTCACAGGAAAACGGTTTGTGCGAGACAAAGGATTACGAGTACAGACCAAAATGCATCGCATAGTCATCGTATTATCATAAAAAAGTAAGTGACTTGCCACTCCTCAATTATAATTGTATTACTCGAAAAAAATATGGTTAAAGTTTGACCTTTTTGCGATTTTCAATCTTGTTTGTTAATTTAAAAAACTTTTCAAAATTATTATTTATAAATAAATTACAAAACTTTACTTTGATAAGGCATTAAACACAATGTTTTGCTTATATCCATTCACTTTTAAAATAAATAAAAATAATTGTTGATACTTTCCCTACTTTCTTCATCAGACTATGCTAATTCTTATTTAAAATGCTGTAGAAAAGAAAACATAATGCAAAGAAGAGAAGGCACATCATGAAGGTGTGATTATAAAATGCCCGAGGCATATTTTTGACACAGAAACTTCTTTGATGTCAAGCCGCGGTCAAATGTCACAACACCTACGCTGAAAATGTGAACATTTTGTTGGATCAGAAAACTCGAGCAAACAAAGAAAAACAGAAGGAAAATGTGAGAGTGCTGTGAGTGTATGCAAAGAACATGACAGTTAAATGAAAGAAAAATAATATGAGGCCTCTGAGCAGAAAAGAAAAACGCTGCTGATTTTGACAACTCAAGTTGCCGGTAGGAGTTTGTCGTGTGGTCGTAGGGGAATGATGAAGGGGCATGACAAACGCCTCAAGTGCTCAAGAGATTGGGTAGAGATGTGGCCACAATTTTCTTTTACTTATATATTTTCTTATATATATTTTGGTTGTTGTTTATTTATATTGCGTGCCAGTCGGCAATTGGCTCTGCTGCTTAGAGCATTCCCAGAGCGCTTCGAGTTATCCTTAAAGGATCAAAGTTGAAATTTATACATACAAATGTCACACCTACAGGATTATGTAGAACAAAACAAATGCTGCATGTTTTGGCATTGACTTGAAGAATTCTGTTTTTCTTTTTTGTTTTTACATGTGTCATATCCACCGACTTTCTCTCACAGCCACACACACACATTGTTAACAAGATTATGTTTTGCCTGGCAAAAAATGAATCAAAAAATTGTTTTTTTCATCCATTCATTGCTGCTGTCCTTTTCTGTTTTTTGGCAACGGCTTTCAATGTCATGTTTGTGGCATGTTTTCGATGTTTTTATTTTGTATTTCACTTTTTTCTTTGTTATTGTCTTGTTGTTAGTGGCGAATATTACGACATGTAACATTTATGCGCATGCCTTGCTGCGAGCTAAACTCCTGCCACATGCCACTGTATTGTCACACTTGCCACATCGACACAAAAGGCGGCGGTGTTAAAAGTTGCGGCTGAAGTGAAACTTTTTGGCTTTTTTTATATTGCTTTTTAAAGCATATTTGAAGGCGTCGCTAAAGTTTGTTGCCGCTGGGAATACCGAATTTAAGAAGAAAACATAATATGATATTGCATCTGGTTTTGGACAACAACTTGTTCTAACAATTTTTGGCAGTACTTAAATACTCTAAAAATAATTTGAATTAACAAAAAAATTGGTCTTGTAATGAGAAATACCAAAACTGTTAACAGGTTTTGAACCAATTATCACAGAACCTCATTCGAAAGGTTGATTTTCGACCTAATTTTAATTTCATAATTACAATTTTTTTAAATTCTTAACTAAAATACAACATTTGGGACACACATAGCTCATTCAAACTCGCTGGAATCTACAGGAATATAAAATCTTCTGCGTGCCAGCGAAAACCTTCCGTCAATTAAGAGATAACATACGAAATTTGGTTATAAGGAATTTCCTTTAACTGTTGATTTATTTGTTACTATTTAGCAAATTGCAATCCTTGTGCCCCAATTGATAGCATTAAGATCTACTGTCTGAGTACAGAAAGAAGAAGTAATACTTTCAAAGTATTCAATTGTTGATTATATATTTTGTGTCCCAGTAAACAATTTCCCAAACTTTTTGAATAATTTGTGTCCAAGCTCTTTAGTCATATAAAGTTACTAATAATTTAAAGAATATAATTAAATAATAATATTGTTGCAATCGCCTAATTAGTTTTGATGAATTATCTTCAATTTTCAATTAATTTGAGCCCCATTTTAAGTATCTATTGAGTTTATTTACAGTGTATTAGATAATAGTTCTGCTACCCGCACAGCGCATAGCCATTCGTTAGAAATATTTGCAAGTCAAATTTATGCCTTTGTCATAGTTAATATTTTCATTTAATTAGCCAGGGCCTCGTCGTTGGGCCTTGTCAACAGTTCAGCAAAGCTAAACTAAACATCAAGTACTTACAGGGACTGCTGGCCTAGTTTTTGGACACTACTCGTACAGACAGTTTGTCAGTCTGACTGGCAGGCATATCCCAAAGATACACAGCTATTCACAATGAACACCAGCTGAATTGGGAGTTGCGCCAAAAAAAAGTGAATATAAATATATAGAGGAAAGTACACTGAGCGTTGTGCAAAGGACAGAAAACTACTGCTAATTGTGTGTATTTTAACTTTTGGGCATCGCATCTTTAGTAGATGAAATGAAAAGACTTAGTGCCCAGTCTAACAATCTGAGGACGACAAAGACGAGCTGCATAATTAAAAACTTTACATTTTGCTATTTAACTTGTCGTGTGCAAAGAATCAGATGCGAGTACAACATCATTTTGAAGAGCCTTTGTATGCCTTACATTTTTCCGCGAGCGAACAGAGAAAGGAGTTCGTTTCATTGGCGGTGTCTTAAAGTTGGCACAGAGCGGGTAAATAATGGCCAGGAACGAGTCGAGTTGAGGCAAGGTCTCAAAGGACCTTTTAGCGTTGTCTGCAGCACGGACAAATGCAGGAAACAGGATATTGGATCATTTAGCATTAAGGCAGCGCCTCCATTCGCCTTGGATCTCTGGCCGGGCACACACAACGCTCCACACAATGCGAAACAAGTTAAGCGCAGCGCGAGCAATAAAATGGAGGAGGACAAGGACGATGAGAACGACGACAATGAGGCAAAGGAACGACGGCGCGTTACACTTTAATAACTTGCCGCAGGATTAAGTCCTGTGCAATGAGATGATAATGCCGACCAGGCTTTGCCGCCACAGGAGGGCGCGCCTCAACATTTTGTAGGCGGTTTGCGGTTTTTGGATAATGTTGATTATGCTCGGGCTCCCATAAAACTGTATCCCCAGCAACAACAACACAAATTATATTACAAAATGATTCCAGTGGCTCCCTCCCAATCCTCAATCCCCCAATCATGCCCTGTCAACCACCTACTGCATATTTGTCGTATCGTAAATATAAACATCATCAACGCATCATGAAAATAATTTTGCCCAAGCTTTTTTTTTCGTCTAAGGATTTTTCTGCGGCTCGGCGAAGCTTATTATTTCTTTTATTTACATAATATATATTTATATATATGCATTTATATGTGTATATATTTATATATGTCGGGTTCATTCTGGTTGCTCAGCTTCGACACTCTTGTGTGCAATTTACATAACACAGCTAACAAATCACTGCGGACGGCAGTCCGCGCTAGTGACGAAAGCAGCACGAAGGGTGCGAAGGCGACTAGCACATATACACAGGAAGGAAGAATGGAAGATTTGCTATGACTGTCCGATCAGGTCGAGTTATATACCGATCGAAAGGTATCAACTTAACTTACAAATGTGCATACTAAGACTTTTGAAAACTCACCTGGTTTGTGAGATAAACAGGTGTAAGTGGAAGGGGAAAAATTTAAATTATTGGAGCTAATGGGGCTGTTGGAGCCTTTTTGAATTTTCGTTGAATTTTTTACAATTCTTATCAAAAATACGCGTCGAATGACACCTCGATCATCAAAATCGGACAACTGGTTCAAAAAATAATTAATTTTGAAATTTTTAGGGGCCTTCCGAAAATGAGATGAAAAGTCAGTTTGTTTGTTTGTTTGTTTGTATCAAAGCGTTAATTTAGCTTAAAAGTTTGAATGAGGACTTGTTCCCGATCAAAAATCTAGAAACGTTTGTTCTACGACTTTTTCGAAAAAAGCAAGTTTAGCGGGAAATCGCTAAAAACCGCTAAAATTAAAACCCTTATAGCAGTCGAACGACGATGAAAGCTACAGATGCAATCTATATATCGTTGAAAAGGTATTTTGAAGGGCTGTTATGCATACCTTTTAACTTTTTTCTAAAGTACACAGGTAAATTGCTACAGGTGACATAAGGTATTTTCCCCCACATTTTGGCGGTTTTTGAGAAAACGCCGCTAACGATTTTTTTTAAATTTCAATATGTTTTAGTTTGTAAAATTTCGCGTTTTTTGATATATGACACAAAAATTTTTATTGATAGGTTTGGAAGATATAACCTATTTACTGAATATATACGTTTTACTTTGAATTGGAATAGGGCAGCAGCAACAAAGTGTCATAGCAGCCAGTTTGATTGTTTGGATAGCTTAAATGTTTGAATGAGGACTTGTTCCTGTTCAAAAATCTAGAAACGTTTGCTCTACGACTTTTGCGAAAAATCGCTAGTTTAGCGGGAAATCGCTAAAAACCGCTAAAATTGAAACCACCATAGCATCCAAGCGATAGAAGCTACAGATGCGATCTATATATCGTTGAAAAGGTATTTCCAAGGGCTCTTTGACACTGCTTGCAGCGTAATGCGGAAATTACCTGTTAGCTGAATATATACATTTTACTTAGAATGGGAATAGGACAGCAGCAGCAAAGTGTCATAGCACCCAGAGTTTAAGAGTGCTGATAGCTTTTGCGCTGGGCATGTGTGTTTGTAAAGGGGACCAGTGTTGCCAGACAATTTGCTTTAGCTTGTACAAACAATAATCAAAGTTGACAAAGCTATACTGTCAAAAAATATTGCAATTTATAAATTTCTGAGGTCTTATTCAAAAATTTCTGATATCCCACAAAAAAAACCTCTTTACGAGGTAAAAGTCTAGTGACGAAAACATTTTCATGCCCCAAAATTTCTGATATCCAATTTTGTGACGAATAATATTAAGTTTTACACATAAATTATTTTAATGCAAAATTTTTGCATTCGGCACTGCGCAAAACAGTGAATGAGTTTTATTTGGTATGAAGAATTGATACATTTTAGCGCAATGTGCCGAGTGCCAAAATCTAATTATTCTGCAACACAGAATTCACTTATTTTCTTAAAAAATTGTCAGTTCTTCTACGTTATTAATTTAAAAATACATCGAAAAATCGACAGTTCAATTTTCGCGGAAGCGATTTTTTAATACTTTCACTCAATACTTTTTTTTGACTATCAATGAGTTAATTAAATCGAATTTAATTTAAAATCACTGCGGACGGCAGTCCGCGCTAGTGACGAAAGCAGCACGAAGGGTGCGAAGGCGACTAGCATATATACACAGGAAGAATGGAAGATTTGCTATGACTGTCCGATCAGGTCGAGTTATATACCGATCGAAAGGTATCAACCTAACTTACAAATGTGCATACTAAGACTTTTGAAAACTCACCTGGTTCGTGAGATAAACAGGTGTAAGTGGGAGGGGAAAAATTTAAATGATTGGAGCTAATGGGGCCGTTGGAGCCTTTTTGAATTTTCGTTGAATTTTTTACAATTCTCATCAAAAATACGCGTCGAATGACACCTCGATCATCAAAATCGGATCACTGGTTCAAAAAATAATTAATTTTGAAATTTTTAGGGGCCTTCCGAAAATGAGATGAAAAGTCAGTTTGTCTGTTTGTCTGTTTGTCTGTTTGTTTGTTTGGATCAAATCGTTAATTTAGCTTAAAAGTTTGAATGAGGACTTGTTCCTGTTCAAAAATATAGAAACGTTTGTTCTACGACTTTTTCGAAAAAAGCTAGTTTAGCGGGAAATCGCTAAAAACCGCTAAAATTACCCTTATAGCAGTCAAACGATACAAGGTACAGATGCGATCTATATATCGTTGAAAAGGTATTTTGAAGGGCTGTTATGCATACCTTTTAACTTTTTTTCTAAAGTACACAGGTAAATTTCTACAGGTGAAATAAGGTATTTTCCCCCACATTTTGGCGGTTTTTGAGAAAACGCCGCTAACGATTTTTTTTAAATTTCAATATGTTTTAGTTTGTAAAATTTCGCGTTTTTTGATATATGACACAAAAAATTTTACCGTTAGGTTTGGAAGATATAACCTATTAACTGAGTATATACATTTTACTTTGAATTGGAATAGGGCAGCAGCAACAAAGTGTCATAGCAGCCAGTTTGTTTGTTTGGATAGCTTAAATGTTTGAATGAGGACTTGTTCGTGTTCAAAAATCTAGAAACGTTTGCTCTACGACTTTTGCGAAAAATCGCTAGTTTAGCGGGAAATCGCTAAAAACCGCTAAAATTTAAACCACCATAGCATCCAAACGATAGAAGCTACAGATGCTATCTATATATCGTTGAAAAGGTATTTCGAAGGGCTTTTTGCACTGCTTGCAGCGTAAGGCGGAAATTACCTGTTAGCTGAATACATACATTTTATTTAGAATGGGAATAGGATAGCAGCATTAAAGTGTCATAGCACCCAAAGTTTAAGAGTGCTGATAGCTTTTGCGCTGGGCATGTGTGTTTGTAAAGGGGACCAGTGTTGCCAGACAATTTGCTTCAGCTTGTACAAACAATAATCAAAGTTGACAAAGCTATACTGTCAAAAAATATTGCAATTTCAAAATTTCTGAGGTCTTATTCAAAAATTTCTGATATCCCACAAAAAAACCTCTTTACGAGGTAAAAGTCTAGTGACGAAAACATTTTCACGCCCCAAAATTTCTGATATCCAATTTTGTGACGAATAATATTAATTTTTACACATAAATTATTTTAAACAAAATTTTGGCACTCGGCACATTGCGCTAAAATGTCTCAATTCTTCATACCAAATAAAATTCATTCACTGTTTTGCGCAGTGCCGAATGCAAAAATTTTGTTTAAAATAATTTATGTGTAAAAATTAATATTATTCGTCACAAAATTGGATATCAGAAATTTTGGGGCGTGAAAATGTTTTCGTCACTAGACTTTTACCTCGTAAAGAGGTTTTTTTTGTGGGATTCTTATATTCTCCTCCATTTTTTTTCTCCTGCTTTTGACTTTGTTGATCAGCGGAATGAGTTTTTGGCATTTGGAGGGGGCGTGGTTTATGTGTGCTTTGTCTTATTTGTCATGTGGGCGTTTTTTATGGGCTTTGGGGGTTTCCCCAATGATGTGTGTGCCTGTGTGTGGTGGTGGGGTCATATTTGATTGGCCTGGTAGTTGTTTGTTGGCATTGTTGGCTGATGTGATGGCCATAAAATTAGTTGTCAGCTTTTGGGAGGAATTTGGAGTTACGAGACGGAGCTGTGTTGATTAATAGCTTAAGAGCTTTGGCAACTTAATGGTACGTGTGGTCATGGTAATTATCTTCAACAAAGTCCTGATCAAATGCAGTTTTTTATTACACTGACGCTTAAAATAATTCATTCTGAAAATTACGAAATTAAATAGCATGGCAACAAAGCTTGATCGTTTTAATAACAGCTATCAAAAATTCAATTATTATGCAGTAGTTTATTCAACCTTTAAACAATCTGATTTTGTTGCTTATTCAATAAAACTCTTAACCCTTAAGTTATTCACTTTCAACTGTTTTCCGCATGTTGCCAGCTCTCATCATAATTTTTGTGTAACACATTGTGCCATTCCCAAGACTTCATTACTGGACCACAAACCAACCCATTTGCCCAAAACAATTCCAAACAAAAGCAGATGCGTCTCTTGTCCTGAGTCCCAACCTTAACATTGAAACTGAATTCTCTGTCTGAACGGGCCATAATCATAACAAACAAACAGACTGACAGACTGAGAAGTAGAGCAGATTCTGAATTGTTGAGAGGCTGAAGAGGTGTCTGGTATTTGGCTAATCTTAACCAAAAAACCATTAGACGAGGGGCAGGGAAAACTATTTGCACCACGCAAACTGAAACTGGTTGGCAGATAAAATTTTATATATTTATTTTTAGAATGTTGTTGCGCAAAAGGATTTATTAATGTGACTGGAGGAACGAAGGACTCAGACTCAGACTCCGACTTTGGCTCAGAGCAAAACAAAAACAGGATTTGTGTATTGTGGCTCAAATTGGATTTGCTTGTTTGGGTGCCTGGGGTGACTGCAATTTGGTCGAGTTACAACGGACGGAGGGGTGCGGGGTGCGGAGAGCGGGACGCTTATACACGCTCCACTGGACGTTGCAGCCTTGATGTCCTTACAGGATCCGACTTCGTCCGTCGACGGTTGTACGATGAATACCATGTTTGTTTGCAGCCGGGCTTTATCTGCGGCTGTATCTATATCTCAATATCTGTATAGCTGTGTATCTGAATCTGTATCTGTATCTGTATCTATATCACTTACGTGTATTTGACAAGGTCCTTGTTGTGCCTTGTTGTGATTATTTGCCAGAATAACATCAACAGCCATGTGGAGTGTCTGATATATATATGTAGGTATACATATGTATAGAGAAAGAGTGTGTGTGTGTGTGTGTTTGACTATGAAGCACAGCTGCCTTATACGTGTATTCTCTGGATTTTCATTGCGTTTTGATTGGATTTTTCTATAGCTGCTGCTGCAGCTTCAATTAAACATCACAGCCTCTATAGAGACATTCTATTTCTATGCCATGTTTTTCGTGATATTTTATTGCTGTCGCAATGTTTGTTATTTTTGACACCGCCACAGCCACCGTCACCGCTGACGACTGCAGTTTGGACCTGGAACCACCCCGTGAAATGGCTCGTGTGCCGCCTTTTGTCTGGCTGTCAATATGTCAATTTTGGCTGCTCCTTTGCGGCCACTTTCTATGGCAAAAATTAAGTTGCCATTGTCCTGCCATCATTCGTTGCGTGAGTTTCGCATTCATTTCACTGTGGATGTCGATTCGATGTCGATTTTGATTTAGATTTCATTCTCGTTTTGCGCATTCGTTGGCTTTCAAGTGCGGATACATTATATTTTTATTAAAAGCAATCAGCGTTGCCTCATTCTACTCTCCTTCCCCCATTCTTTTGTCAATTGTCAACATTTGTTCGGTTTGATTTCCGCGTCTTGATTAGGATTATTGAGGCAATTAAATTCATATGTCGTTTTTGCACAATTTTCCTATATTTTATTCCGATATTCTTTTTCTGTCGTTTGTACGGAATGAGATTTTAATGGTGGTGGCATTAAGTGCAGTTGCTTTAATGGGCTTGTTAAATGGCCTGTAGTTGGGCTAGCTGATAAGTCGCTATGAATATGAGATTATTGGACAGTCAAAAATCAATACAACTTACAATTGCTGAGAATATATGTATAGAATCAGTTAATAATAATGTATAGTTTTTTTAAACAAATTTTGTATGAATAATAGCATTTTAATTTTCGCTTTACAAATTTTTAAAATTTTATAAATAATTCAAGTTTATTTAATTGTTAAACAGTGTGTGTGTTAAAGTGAGGATTGTATTTAACTATGATGCTTCATCACTAGCGTGGATTGTCGTCCACAGTGATCAAAATTATGTATTAAATTTTAGTTGTGTTTCGACTAATAAAAATAAATTCAAATAAATAAATAAATATTTGTGTTTTTATATTGAGATTTCTGACCCTATGGATAATATGCATATTATGTTTTAATAAATTATTATTTAAACCAGCCGTGGGCACAAAATTTGAATTCGGGAGCACTACAACAACATCAACAACAACAACCTTATTAGAGTCTACCTAAGTTGGGAGCAGTCGCTGCTCCCGGAGCCACTGCGTGCCCACCGCTGATTTAAACCGTTTCACTATTTTCCCCATTCGCAACATTATAATGAGATATTTTTACATGTTCTACAAAAATATTCAAGATTTACATAATTCAGTATTTTATGCTTTTTTTTAAACAATTTTGTTTCATTCATCAAGGTTCTTGGCTTGGCCTTGGCTTGACATATTGGCGACAAATCGAGCTATCACTGACTCGACTTGATCCGTTTAATACCCAAGATTATTCCAATCTCTTCCATAAAATTCCCCCTTCGCCCCCTGTTTCATCAGAATAAACTTGTGGCAAACACGCATCCACTCGTACTTTGTGTGGGGGCATTTGGCATTTGGTGGGTGTGGCTGATGCTGATGACAAGCGCTGTGTGTGGCAGCATTCAATAAAAACCGCAAAACGGCAGCTGGCAGCTCAGCAGAGTTGCCAGCGCTCGTAACTCAATGGCAGAGACATTGCACTGCGAGTACAACGACTATTTGTCTAAGCCGCCCTTTTGGGAAGCGCAGCGTTGCGTTGTGCATGTAATTTACAGATTTCCTCGCCATTGCAATTGCAAATTGAAAGCCAAAGCCAAAAATTTGCTTAAGCGAGCAAAGAGCGCGACAAAAAGCGCGCAAACGCAGCTGAGGAAGCCAACAGATTGGCCTGACTTAAACGGTGGCGAAGCATAAATCCTTGAGAGCAGCGGTCGCAAGTCATGTGGTTTTTCAGATGGGGATAGAACGACAACTACATACAACTGCAACTGGTAATGGCAAGCGTCGTGGTCGGGCCATGGGTATGGCAAAGGGGAACGGGGAACAGGCAACGGGAGGGACCCGAGGGCGGCGGTGTTTGCCACAATTTCCGTTTTCCGGCTGCAGCTCAGATTCACTTTTTGCGTGCATATTGTGTATGCATTTTGCTTCGACTGAGGGGACCCTGTAAATAGCAACAACAACACTCCATAACAACAACAACAACAACAGCAACTACAATAGCAAGCAAAGCGAACATTTTGTGGTTATTCCCAGCAAACATTTCTTGCCCCACGCCTGCCCCCTTCCTGCCCCATTCCTGCATCAGGCTCTGTCTCCGGCCACCGCAACGCATGCATAAATTATTATTTGCCCGTCGTCCGCCACTTGCTGCCAAATGTTGCTGCAACATTTTGAGCAGCGAATTAAAGGTACATCAGTTCTGTGATTCAGTTTGTCATACATTTGCAGAAACGTGAATAACAGATGAAAATTAAATCAAATGTCATTGATCATTTAAATACTTATTTTTGTTTGTTTATATATCTTATTTCCTAGTGCTACAAGAATATCCATACAAGAATGTACTTAAGCTGTGAGTTTGAAAAACTTAAAATTTTTATAATATTTAATATAATTATAATAGTAACATTATTATTCTTACTAGTATAATTATCATTGTCAAATATTTATTATATCATTTAATACAATTTTCGTAAGATATTTTTCTTAAAATATATAAATAAATATTTATATGTATGCGCTCAAGGAAAAAAAAATCTTTTTTTACTTACTTATGTATGTTCTAATTTATGTGAGCTTTCTCACGACAAAACAATATTAATTTAATTTTAAATGTGACTATTTTTTAATCTTCTCTAGTTTGTATAGAATTTTTATAATCTTTTCTCAATTTTTCAAGGGATAATTTCTAACTTATTGTAATAATTAAAATTGTAATAGTAATAAAACTATATCATATACTTTTATGAATAATTTGTATATTTGTGAGGGTATCTAGATTTTATTTACTTAATTTTGTAATTGACTCTGATTTGATTTGGGGCTGTTGCAGTTGTTGTTGTCCAGTACATCGGTACGTCATCGTTTCCATGCGAATGACAGTTGGAAGTGGTTCGGTTGTCGCTCGTCGTTGTTGTTTTTGTTGTTGCTGCTGCAAGTCTTCTTGCCTCTCTGGCTGCCACGCCCACGCGGGGTCGAAAAAACATATTTGACCGCTTTTGTTTTGCATTTTTATTATACTCGCACATACACACACACACACACACACAAATATTTCGCTTTGCGGTTTTTATCAGAGACTGGCGAACTGAGGAGCAGAAGAGAAGAAGAAGAGCCGCCAGCATCCCCAGCAACCTCATCCATGAAGCTGCTTTAATTGGAGTCGATGGTGTTATTTATATAAATGTTTGTCATTTCTCTTCGTTCACCCTGTTTGCATTTCATTTTTTTGGCAGTTTAAATTGTAGGCGTCATGTGATATATTGGCCATATTGGGCATGGATATGGGCTTGGGCTTGGCCTGGCCTGATCTGGCCTGGCCTGGTACGGTTGGCTCTTGCCCGGTTGGTCTGGAGTGCTGGTTTGGTTTAAGCTGACCTTGTTCTGGATTTTTGTTGTTTTTGTTTGCTTGGCTCAGAAATGGCCCATGTGTGGTTTAAAGTTGAAAACGTTGTTTGAGAAAATTGAAGTATTGTGTAGATATGCGAAAAATTTGACCTAGATAACCAGAGAAAGGATTCCGAAGTGCATTCAGAGAGTCGCTCAATTGAGTTTGCATGTGTTCTGAGGAGAGTAGCACGGTAACGAGGTAATCCAAATGGACTAAAGGAGTTAACGATAAGAAATGGATGGAAGTAGAAAAACTACCTTGCAGGCAAACATGCTAGAGGATGAATAAAAAGTGTATGTTGATTAAATAGTGAAAAATGAAAAAAAAAATAAAAGAAATGGGTCATATCAACATTTAAAAAAAACGGATAAAAAGTTTATAATTAACGGGAATAACTTTTTTTTTTAAAAAAATTTATAAAAACTATTCTTTAATCAGACAATCACAAAAAGTTGAAAGTGATGGGAAGAATTTAGAAAGCATAAGCAATAAATCGAAATTGATATTATCCAGACTTACAAATTCTCTTAGTTTGCTTTAGTCGATCTTTATGCTGTTATTCGTTTTTTTTTTAATGGATATCAAATCCTAATGAAATGGAAATTACTTTAATTTAAATCAAGAATCTGAGTCTTATTGAGCTTCTCTATGAATTCGAACTGAGACCACCCTGAAATCCAGAGCAATGTCAAGTTCAAGAGCGCGTGTTTCGTGCGCAATGAAGACCATTAGATTCAGGAAAAAAAGTGTCAGCCGTAAAACCGTGAAATCACATACAAAATGCATTTAAATGCCCCACAACAAAAAAAAGGAAACCAGAAACTCCAAACGCCGACAATAACATTTTGGTTTTAATTAAAGAACAACCAAAAAACAAGAAAAAAAAAGAACAAGAAATGTGCGCGCAACATATTTTAATTTAATGCTTGCGAGTGACTTTGTGTAAGGAGAGTGGAAAGTACTTCCGTTTACAGCTCGACGTGCCGAGTTCTAAGTAGAGTGGAGCTCTAATGCCAATGCCAATGTCAATGCCACACGCACACACATGGCACACACTCACACACACACACACACCTACAGGATAACAACAAACGCTCGACTCAATTTCAGAAAATAATTTAACGACTCCATTTAAGCATGAAATCGCAAGACGCCTCCTACTCAACATCCTCATACCCAATCCCCAACATACTCGTTTGGGCTTATTTCCAAGGGGGGTCGTCGGTGGGTCCTGGTGTCCTAGACAAAAGACAACTGCCAGGCCATTCAACGGCAACTTTATCACTAAGTGGGAAAATCTGTAGAATTTTAAGTGCATGTGGAAGCAGAGTGAATGAGGAAGGAGCCCATGTACAAGAAGGAAGGCGCAGTTGTCTATTGTCCTAAATGCGCCTCAAAACTCCGATTCGAGTTCTTCTGTTTTGAGCTCAAGTTCAGTGCAGTTCCATTCATGTGCTCTTCTTTTATTGTGATTGTTGTCGTTGTTGTTTTCAAGGTGTGCTAAGAGGCGTAAGCACAAAACAATTTTCATTTACTTTGCGTTTTTAATCATGGTTAAAGGATATGTCAGCGTCGCTCGTTATGAAGACAGACAACAGACAGGATACGGAGGAATACGGAATCGGAGGCCATTCGTCTGCAGGATGTCAACGCAAATTCAAGTGAAATGATGCACAAGACAGAGCCAAAGCAAGGAAAAAAGGATTGCCGCCGGATGAATGCACTTCATTTGAAGTAGAAGTAGAAGTAAGGAATAGAAGTAAGGATAGAAGCAGAGGGCAGGCAGCGGGCGGGACAGACAACAACTTCTAGAAAAAGAGATGAAAAGCAAAAAAAAAAAGAACTGCAATGCTCATTGTTAGACATTGACAGGCTGACAGAGTTGTACTCAAGTCAAACCGAAAGGATTAGTTTTCAGGGGTGTGTTGGGTGCGAGTCTTAAGACATTCAAATGACAAATGCTGATGATAATGTTTTGGCATATTTGTGGTCGCAGTCAAAGGGCACAGCCCACAATACAGAGCTGCATTACTGGGAAAATTCAAACGGTAAATCGGTAATCGCTATAGCAACTTTTCCGGCTAAGCAACTTCCAGGTGTGTTGTCAGCTCCTCCTATGATGAAGTTGTTCGCTCTCAACTTTGAAGCCGCCGACGACACCGACGACGACGACGAAGGTCCATTAATTGTGTCTGCAGTTTAACACCTTAAGGAACTTTCAACTCACTCTCATATCTTCATTGCCGCTAGATGACTTCAATTTAAGGTTCAGTTTCGGTTTCGGTTTCTGTTTAAGTTTTCTTTATTCTCACAGAACCAAGCCATGTACATGCATTTCTATCTAATTAAAACAGGTGTTTTAATTATTGCAGCCATTTAATTTTCTCTTTATTTTCTATTCTGTTCTCCATCCATTATAAACGCTGCCGCTGCCTGCCCTCTTGCCACATTTTTATGAGACCATTAAAAACCGTTGCAGTTCCTTGGCCAAGTTGCTCATTAGGAGTCTCCATGCTCCAGATATGATGAATTTTGTTTCTGTTTGCTTTATTAGGCTCGTAAAAATGGCCAACAGGCATCCAGTTTATTACTTTTTGTGTGTGTGTGTTTTGTTTAACTATTTTTTATTGCAATTAGATGGTGCACTTTGAATAAGGCCTAAACCGAGAGGGCCCTCCATACATACATACATTCGACTCTACAAGTATACAAGTATGTGGATTCATTTCTTTTAGGGTCCCACAACTTTTGGTGAACTGTTAATTAGACGCCTAATGTGCTTTACAACTTTTGTGTTTTGTTTTATTTTCATTTAAAGCTTTAATTTTACAATAAGTGTACAAATTAATCTTATATAATAGCCTATATTTTGAATACCTTTTTTTTAATTGTTGTCAAGTCTATTGGCAGTTGTTTTTAGTTAAAAAAATTTTTAAATTTTTTAATATGTAAGTTAAAAGGGGACGAATGTTTTTTTTTTTTTGAATTTATTACAGTATTAGGTTAAGGAGCCCGCCCTCGTTTCCTGCTTATAATTTTTGGTCATGTCATCTTTTCTTTTGACATATATGTAACGTATAATTACAAATGTCTACCGTTCAATTTACATTACTATCCTTAACTCCCCAAATTTATTTTCTTTATTAGTTTCCCAGTCGAGGGAAATTCCAGCTCCATCAAAATGTAATTACGTTGTTATTTAGCTTAGCAATCTTGTGAACCTTAACACTAATCAATTTTGAATGAAATAACATAAACCCTTTTTTTTTGGACAGACATCGCCTTTCCATACTTAATCAGTCAATAATAACATAAATTAAATAAACAAAGTCACTTACAATCAACCAATAATAAACGCTGTAGAACTTTTATTTTCTTAACGTTGGGAACGAGAAAGAAAAAGAGGAAATTTCAAGAGCAAACTCGATGATGTGTGTTAAATTTCACGCGTTACATTTGGAGCGGTTTCTTCAACAACAACAACAACAATAATAACAATGGTAAGAGCAGCTGTTCATCTGGTTGGAGAATATTGCAAGTTCATTATACAAACACCAATCAAACATCGCGGGTTCGGTTCAGTTGAGTTTGGGGGACAGGTATGAAAATCCAATTAAAGCCGCGTAAAGCGAAGCAACAGATGATGATAATCATGATGCAGCGAGCAGCTCTCTGGATGTGTTATGTGTGATGGAAAACTGCAAGCTCACCGCACTTCTCACTCAATTAGAACAGAAAATTCAAAGGAAACGTGTAAACAAAATAAATACGAAATCAAGCAACAGTCTCAACTTGACTCGGACTCAGCCTCAACTCAACTCAACTCGGCTTTGACTCCTGCCTTGTCGATTCTCGATTTCCCGCCTTCGACGCGTCGTTGCGCTTTCCATCTAAAAGGCTTGAGTTGATTTTGAAGTGGCCAACACACGGCAGGCTGGCCAACCAAGCCGGGCAACAACAGAGGCACTTGAATCGTTTTTGGCATTCTTCACCTGTCATGCCTGTAGTTTGGTTTCCCTCTATCTCTTCTTCTCCTGGACTCTTTACTTCGACACTGAGACGTCTCTGACCATCGTCCGTCTGGCTGCTCGCTGCTCAGCGGCAAAGTGCAATAAGAACGTCTAAAACCTCACACTTCACAACTTTTGCCGAAACATCAAAGTTGACGTACACAATGGCCATTGATGTGATACAACTGAAGTGCAAAGAAAACAAAACACGAAACCGTAGTACTGACTCAAGACCTCGACTCTTGCCTTGCTCTCTGCTCTCTGCCCATGCCGATAACCATAACAAGAAGAGCGTCCAGAACTCTTGCTCAATCCCAAACCCAAACCCAAGCAACTAACATCGACATCGACAACGTCGTCGTCGTCGCCGTCGTTGGCGGTGGCTTCAACGTTGTCGTCAGCTTCAACAAGCGTAAAATATTCTCAGAATTGCAACAACTTTAGTTCGGGCTCAGCCTTTTGGGCAACATTTTGACAAGCATTGGTCTCGTGCTGTCCATTGTTCAGGCGCGCGTTTCGGCATTTGGCGCCCAAATTGGGGCGCCATAGTTTAGAAAATCTTGTAATTTGTGCTACATTGTTCACTAGATTTAAACAACGAAAGTATTACTACTACATATGTACAGAATTAGGAACTCTTATTTACATTATAGAGACTCATCATCCCATCGTCCATAAGATTTCCCGAATTGCTTTAAATATAAATATATAATATAAAAATAAATAAATAATAATAATGCTTTTCCAAACTTTTTAATTAATTGACTGAATTTCTGACTGTAGATTTTTTTTTTGATTTCCGGAACGCATAACATTAAATAATAGGATCTATACACTATTATGCTATACTGAATTTGATTAAACCAACAAACTTAGTAATTTGAATATCAGACCTAGTTCAATCCTTATTTCCATCTTTATTAACAGGATTATTTGTGATATCTACTTTTATATCCCGTACTCTCATTTATAAAGGGTCAGAATCAGCCGAACGGATTTGGGCGTGTCCGTTCGAATAAACATTTAGAAACTATATTAGCTACAGGCAATATCAATTATATTTTTAAACTATGAAATCTTAAATTTCACTTTTCAATAAAATATTTGATGGTTTCTTTTACTAGAACTTACTTTTAAGTAAATCAATAGAAAATAGTATGTATTTTAAGTCAAAACTAAATTGAGAAATTATTAAAAACATTATGGGGGAAAGAAACGGTAGTGAAAGTAAACGTTCGTCCTTTAGAGTTCGACAGCCTTCGTTGCCGCCAAATCTTGACCTCAATTTTATAATCAGTATGCTAGTTAATTGCGAGACTCCTAGCCAGGGCGTAAAACTTCATGAGAATCAGATAAGATATGTGTGCACGGAAGCCAGACCAATATTTCTGAGGGAGAGGACGATGCTGGAGATAAAGCCGCCCGTGAAGATATGCGGCGATGTCCATGGTCAGTTCGAGGATTTATTGCGGATATTGAACGCATCGGGAACACCGCCGAACGCCAAGTATCTGTTCCTGGGGGATTACGTGGATCGCGGCAGGCTTTCCATTGAAACATTAACCCTACTCCTCGCCTACAAGGTACGATATCCCCAAATGATGTGGCTGCTGCGAGGCAACCACGAGAGCGCCAGCATTAATCGCATCTATGGATTCTACGACGAGTGCAAGCGCCGATATTCCGTGAAATTGTGGCGATACTTTGTGGACACCTATGACTGCATGCCACTGGCGGCACTGGTCGGTGGCAGGATCTTCTGCGTCCACGGCGGTCTGAGTCCCAGTCTGAAGAGCTTTGACGATATTCTGTCAATTAAACGACCCTGCGAAATACCCGAACAGGGTCTAATCTGCGATCTACTCTGGAGTGATCCGGACGAGAAGGTGCTCGGCTGGGGTGGCAACGATCGCGGAGTGAGTGTTACATTTGGAGCTGATGTCGTTAGGAACTTCTGCTTTCGCATGGGCATCGATTGCATATGTCGGGCCCATCAGGTGGTCGAGGATGGCTACGAGTTCTTCGCCCGTCGCCAGCTGGTCACGCTCTTCTCCGCGCCCAACTACTGCGGCATGTTCGACAACGCGGGAGCCATCATGGTGGTCAACGATGATCTGATTGTCAGTTTCGTCATATTGCGACCGACACACACGGTGCGACAGGCGGGCAATCTCCAGCCACTTATGGCATTGGGAAAGAATCGCAACTACTAGTCAACTTCCGTTCTATGTACATATGTCCCGGAATAATTATGAAAGTCGTGTAATGTGTCTTAAAATTTTAAGTAAATATTTTATATACAACTAGAATTAATCCTCTGTATATTTAAGTCAACTTCAGCCTTATGTTCCGAAATAATTATTAAAGTCGTGCTTCAAAATGTTAAGTAAATGTTTTATATACAACTAAAATTCCCGTTCTACTGTCATTTTTTTTAACATGTTCTGGTATATTTGGGACTTCCTTTCACTAAGGTCTAAAGCCCTTTCTAATTGATGACCTCATTCTCAGAGACAGCGCTACTGTTTTCATTTTGTGCAATTACCAAAAACTTCTTCCTGCATTAGAACAACAAGGTTTGGGACATCGGACGATGACTGTGGCGACATCGACAGCACGACGTCTGCACTTAACAATTTGGGAAATGTTGCATGTTTCGTCGTGTGCTGAATGTTGCATAAATAAAGCGCAGATCACACGCAAACAAAGCTGAAGCTAAAACTGAAGTTGTAGTTGTAGCTGTAGCTTTGATACTGATGCTGAATCTGAAGCTGTTGGCCAACGTTGGCAGCGGTTTTAGCTGCTGGCTCGACTGCAGCACACGGACACAGACACGGACGACATCAAAGTGTTGACTTGACATTTTGAACGACATTTTAACCTGTTTAGCCGTTGCGGCCAAGCTAAACCAAACAAGCGTAGCCAAAGCCAAGTCAGCGTGCCATGGCAGTGGCATCGTTCGGTGCCTGTTGTCAAGCCCGAGACTGAGCCAGAGTCATAGCCAAAGTAAGAGCCAGAGTCAGAGCCAGAGCCAGAGCTGGGGGCAAATGAAACCAGCGAAGCAAACAACATGCCATGCTGCAATACGACTGACTGCACGTTGTTGAAATACTCTAACCGTGTCACGACGACTGCCACGAATTTGGTAAAAGAGTCTACAAGTTTATATTTTATACTATGTATCATATATTTAGTTTTCCATTTGATTCCAATTTACCATTTAATTCGACAAATCGACTGAAAGGGTTCTATTAAAGTTTTGTCCTCCACAACATACCCATATTATTTTTTATGTATTTGCCAATGATCAACAGATCAGTAAATCAACGGTTAAGGGCGCTTCAGACGAGCACTTTTTCACCGACACTTTTTGTCAAAAAGAGATCGTGTCCGTGTCGCTCACCGATGGAATAGAACTGTTATATTTTCATCGGTGAGCGTCGGTTTTTCACCGACGCTTTGAAATTTTGTGTGGTTACACGACACGGACAGCTTTTTGACAAAAAGTGTCGGTGAAAAAGTGCTCGTCTGACCCGGCCTTTAGATTCTAAATCTTTTGCAAGTGAATAGAGAGGTAAATTCAGATTTTGGATTTAGTTTCAGGTCGAAATGTGAAAGGCATCAAAACAAAAATTTCATTGTCGATATATCGGCAAATATAACCGATATATTAAGTTTTACATCGAGCTTTAATACTAGTGATTTTCACTCGTATTTCATTGGTTAATTCTATACAAATATACAATAATGATTATGATAAATAGTGATATAAATCCAAATTATGAGTTTAGAATTAAAATGTGAAAATGGCCAGAACAAAATTTTTTTTCGTTATATCGTCCAAAAAATTAACGAGTTAAAGTACTTGAAAATGGCTTTTTGCGAATATCAAGTTGTCTATTTATTAATGTATTTAACATCACTATAATTATTTTATTTTTAGGCGTATAAATTACTTATTTACGATACATTACTTATCTGTATCTTCTCTCCCTAAAAATTATGAGTAATTAAATATTTTTATAAACATTAGTTCTAGCTCTCTACATGCTTTTCTCTCAGTGTAACCTATTCTATACAACTTTCCTCTAAAGAGCATTTACAGTTCGTGATAATTTGACTCATTTCATAGTTATCGCTGCTTGAATTGCTGCTGCTGTTGATGATGACGCTGATTCGTTTGGGCCGTAATGTTGACTCGACTGGTTGGTTGGTTGGCTGGTTGTTTGAGCTGTTGTTAATTTTCCTAAAATCAAAGCACAAAATTCACAGGAAATGTAAACTCCGTTGTGGCAACAACAACAACAGCAGCAGCAACAACGACAACATCAACGACAACGGCAATGGCGTCGGTGTTGATGTCCGGCTGCAACCAGAGCAAGAACTTAAACTAAAACTGGAACAGAGTTTAGCCAGAAACTGCAGTTGCCTTTGTGTTTACAAAGTCCCACAACGAATACCCATTTGGACGCTTAATGACTCGTTTTACGAGTATGTGTTCATCTCCTTCGCTCAAATTAAAATATTAAAATTTATGAACTTTTTAAATTTTGAGTTTGTTCTTCGCATCATTGGGCCCTGCTCCTTTCCTCGTTGCTCAAATGTTTTCGCGCAAATTCACCTGGTCTTGGCCCTGATTATAGGCCATGAAAGCAAAGAATCTGGCAACGTGCATCTAAGCCACTGCACGCGCTATAGTTGTATTTTTTGCCTTAGTTGTTGTTGCTGTTGTTGTTATTTTGCTGCTTAAAACGAAACTTAGCCTCGTTCTGTGATGTGGCGTAGATGATAAATAATCCACGCAAAGCCGAAGCCGAAGTCCAAGCCCAAGACGGGATTCGCGCTTGGCCCATTGCTCATCCGGCAGGTGCAAATCGCATGTGACAGCCAGACACTTAACTTTTGTGCGCCGAGTGGCCGAGAGTTGAGACTCGAGTTGAGTCGACTCAACTCGAGAGTCGAGAGTCGCAAGGGTCCCGCTGTTGCATTTCTGCTAATGCAAACACGTAAGCCAACTTGACCAGGCAGCTCTTCCTCCTGAGACAAACAGCCAGCAGGTTCACGTCCAGCTCTAGTCAGTTGTCTGCCATGGTTTTCGCTGGTCCTCTCTGGTCTGGTATGGTGCACAGTTGCCCCGCGTAGTACGCTGCCTGGTCATTTTTTATCGCATGTTAATCACAACCTTGTGGAACTTTGTTTGCCTTGTGCTGCTCCTTCTGTTGCCTCTGGTTGAGTCTGAGTCTGTGTCCGGGCCAAGCAGTCTTTAAACCCTTTTGTTAGTGCACTTGCATTGGGGTATAATCACTTTGTTGCCAAGTTAGCCTTGCTTAGCAAAACACCTGTCCAATTTACGGAGATTGATGGGGTGTTGTGTGTGTGCTTTCTTTTAATCCGAACATGTGCGGGATTATGTATTTTTAGAAATTAGCCATACTTTATTTATTATATAAATATTAATTATATTCTCTCGTTCTCATTTTTTAATTCTCTTCCTACGCAAACTGATTTTACATAAAATAAATAAATTATATACTTTGATATAAAAATGTATTTTAAACATCGTAATTTAGAAGACAACTTTCATGAAAATTAAGCCAATTTAAGCCACTGATTTCCATATTATAAGTTAATTTATTTAATTATTTTTACAATATTTGAAATATTATTTTTAGACTGTGCAGTAAGGGCATCAAGACTTCTTTGTTCCGTCCAGTTGCTGTCTTTTCTATGAAGGTATGCATATTTCCATCTGGTTGTGGCTCTATTCTAAGGCTCTTGTAGACAACTGAGCCTGTGCCTGCCTTGGCTAAGTGAATGCAATTAAAATTGACGTTAATCTGCTGGAATTCTGATGTTTTGTCATGTTTGCGCGCTAAAGATGTTATTTTGTTTTGACATGCTCTTGGCCTGGCTCGTTGGCTCGTTGTAACCAGCAGCCTGGAAGCCTGGTCGCCTGGCTGTCCGCTTCTCCAGGACAGGGCCAAGTAAACACACAGACTTGCACATACACATAAGCACACATTTACAGAAAATGTAAGCAATGTAGGGAAGGCATCGGCAACAAGGAGTTGGTGCTGGGAGTCTGGGCCAGAGTCAGAGCTGGGGTTGGAGCTGGAGCTGGAGCTGCAGCCACTTCTTGGCCACGTTGTTGTCGTGTACATGTAGATCAATCTATCTAACTAACGCGTTTGGTGTTTGCCTGCTCCATGCTTGTTATTTAAATTGTTATATTATTTGTGGCTTTGGCAAAGCTTGGGAACATGGGAACCTCTAGCTTCTTGGCGTCTTGACTTGTAATGGCTTAACTTTAATCAAATTGTGTCTGGGCAAGCACTGAGGCTGGGGCTAGCCGCCCTTTTATGGCCAGCTTGTAGTATTTTAAAGACTTTGCCATCAATATTTATGATTGCATTTTAAATCAGTTAATAAACGAATTTTCATTGCATTTCGTTTACTTACCGAGTCTAAGGTACATTTTTCTGTAATCGGTTCAGGAATAAATATGATATAGTAATGCTACACAATAAAAATTAATTATGATTACTTCTGTTTTTTTGGATGTTGGATCAAATGTATTTTCCAGATTTATTATTCCTTAAAATAACTATTATACTCAATCCGTTGAAAATAGAAATTAATTGTAATTGATTCCAATGATTTATTTTAAATTATACTCGTCATTTGAATTTTTAACCTAATTTTTGTAAAAAATAAACAGGTTCCTTCTGCCTGATTTTGTTATTTAAAATAATATTCTATCTGTACAATAGGCAAATACATTTCACATTGTTACCACATTTGGACCAACTGAACATCCAAGTTCCACACACATTTCCTTCTCCACTTCTTTTTGGTTGGGAGTATCGAGAGTACTTGTGTTGTGTGACTGAGCTATAAATCTTAAGCTACTATCTCATAGTACAATACACACTTTTAGCTATTATTACTGCAACATTAAGACACCCAAATGGCCAGCTTTGTTTGTCTGCAGAGATCCTGATCCAGATGCCGGCCATAACTGCCATTAACATTGGCACTTAATTTACTTTTAGCCAAAACAAACCAAAAAACAAACACACAAATGACGCAGCCAACAGCTATCTTATTATATTTGGTCAACAATGTGCGAGAGCCAATATAAGGAGCCCACCACAAAAAAAAAGAAATAAAGAAAAACTAAGAAGAAGTAGGAGATGAAAAAAAAAATTCAACAACAATTAAAACCATTTTCAAGCACAAACAAACAGCAGCACATTCCTCGACATCCACGACGTGCTCGTCCTACATTGTGTCCAGTGTCCAAAACCTTCTGTGCTTATTTATTGGCGTCTTGCACATTGTTTGCGATGCCAAAAAATAAATCTAACGCGAGGGACGTGGCAGGGAAGAAAGGAAAGTAAACCAGGCAAAAAGGCCACGAATAATACAGACACGATAGAAAAGAAAGTAGCTCGGTGTGTATCTGTGTGTGTGTGAATGTGGCGTATATTTTAACAATTTTCAATTTTAGCTTTTGTTCGTTCCTCGCGCAAACAATAATAGAAAATAAAATAAAGTAAAATAAAATAGAAGAAACAACAAATACATTGCCTGAAATGCTGGCCCTCAACAACAAAGAGAACAACTAAATTTAAGTGCCTTCATCTTATCTGCTTGCTGAACGCATCATCCTGGTGGTCCTTTATCCTCTCTGTATAGAAACGTTAAGAACATCATCGTTACTCGACCGTAAATTGACTTTTATTTAATTTGATCACTTGTAACATTTTGTACAATTTTTTCGTAAATTTTCTTTAATTTAAAATGCATAACAACTCAATTTGAAAGTCGTTTAAATCGTTTTCAAAATTATTGTGGCGCACACCTTGTTAAATGACTGCTAAATATTACGGCTCATAAATTTGTGTAACTCCCCAAGTGGGGGCAGACGAAGTAAGTGGGCTCAGGGGAATCGGGGGATCGGTGCTCCACTGCGCAGGCGTGAATGCGCTCGGCGTGCTCACCCTTTCACCAGCGGGCGACACATTGATTATGCAATTGTTGTTGGAAACCCAAAAAAAAACCTCATATTATATTTTCTTCAAAAGGTTATATTGTGCTCATATGTGTGTTTGACAGTTTTGAAAATGGCGGGGGAAATTGATTTCCGGCGTATTCGTCGCTCGTCGCTCCTCGTTGCGCTCCGTCGCTGTTGGCAGGCGCTAATGAGCTGCAGCATTCAGTTGCAGTTGCGCATTGTTGTCGTCGAGTCGAGAACAAGTATCTGACAGATACTTTCTGTCCGCATGCTTGCCATGATTAAAATGTTTGTTATGCCTCAATGCCGACACAGTTTTCCAACAAGAAATGTTTATATTAGCTTCCGTCTGTCCCTTTCCCTAACATAAATACAGCCGTAGTTTTTCCGAAGATCGTTGAATTAAATTGTAATTTTTAATTAAAGCCACTTTATATTTATTGTTTTGGAGCATTGACTTTCGACAATATTTGATGGACATTTAAATGCGGCATTATGCGTGAAATTGTTTAATTTCCTGTTCCTAAAGTGGGCGGAATTCGATAATTGTAAGATACATATGTACATACGGATATGTGTTTGTTTACAAAAGATTACTAAAAAACTGAAGTTCTAACCATTATACGTATTCTAGCTCTTGTTTCGAAAAACAGTAGAGTCAGACAAAAAAGCTATCTACGATTGTAATATAATTTGAGCTTAATTTTGAAATAGTGGCAAGATATAAATCATTAATTATAATTAAGGTATATTATTTTTGTTAAGGCTTAAAATATAAGGAAAAATTTTAAAACATTTGAGAAAGGAAGAAAATTGTTTATATTCCATTGTAAATCTTTAATTTAGATTAGAATAGATTAAAAAATTTCTGCAAGTTTATAGTTTATAGAACTTTTGCCCATTGTGTACTTATCTTTCACATACTTCCCTTTTTGAGAATTTTCCCTCATTTTTAACCAGACTGTCAGTTCGTTAGACACAATCATACATTTGCATACTAAATAGCCCAGTGTCAGATCAAAACAACCAGCCGATACATCAACTCTGAAAACGATGTCGTCTTGGCAGTAGCTACTTATAAACGAAGAAAACTTGACTGCACTTTATCTATTTGTCAGCTTGTTAAGACAGACCCAACAAATATACTATAATACCTGCCTCCCTCCCTCCCTCCATGTCTGCATGCCATTTCCCAGGCCATTGAAGCATAAAACTTGACATTTGTTTTATAGATCTGGCGCACAGGAAACCAAGTCTTGACTAGCTGACAGACAGATCGCCAGGTATTTTTATAAATATGCCCAAATGCAGCTCTCTCTCTATCTCTGTCTCTGTCTTTATCTTTATCTGGTTCCGTTGTTGTTGGTGTTGTCTTCTCTTCTGATATAATTAATCGTGTACAAAAGCGTTCGGCTTAAGTCATCATAATGGCTTCATCAGACTCTCATGAACGAACCTTCATCTGTCAACGAGACGGCCTAACTTGTCGCTAGCTGGATTGGCAGGCTCCTGCTAGATTCAGCTCCTATGTGTATATGTATCTAGTGTACGAGCGAGTCTATGGAGAGGCCCCAGCATTGAGCAGTGAGTGGAGTGCATTGCGCTCATAAATTACAATTTATTATGACATCATTTTTTACGGATTACCAAACAGCAATGCACTCGATGCCACATGTGCATGTCGATTTGAGGACTTTTGCTTTTCCTATTTCCCATTCCCCCGCTCTCCCATTCCCCTCTTGTAGTATTTCTGCTATGCTGCATAAATTTTCATAGCCTGCACACAGACATCGCATTACGAGTATTTCCTTATGGGCCTTGCATTGAATTGTCAGCGCCTCTACCTAGTCATAATTTAGTGCGCATATTCGTGGCACCCGGGACTCGGGAGTTGGTAGTCGGGGCTGGAGACTGGCGACTTCATCTTCGATTTCTACCCTCATCCTTGGTAGCTTTGTGTGCATCGAACCGCGCGGCCTGTCAGCACTTTCGAGCTGCTATTTTATGCCTTGTATATCAGAAATACATAAGTATTATATTGGCTTTTGGCTTTTGCCTCTGCTTTGCTCTCCTTTGCTCTGATTGTCGTTTACTTTGAACTTCAAGGCCTTTTTCCGCTGGCAGCTGTGCGTACGTTCTGTCCTTACATTTAATATCATAAAATTTATGATTTATTATGGGCTATTTAGCATGCGTAGAGAGGCGAGTTAACATTTCGCGTTCGTTTCGCCCTCTTAACATGTTTTACCTCGAATCGTTTGTCAGTTGCTGCATCCAGCGATTCAAGATTGAACTGTCATCCTACGACTGCATTTTCATATCAGCTTTTCTGCCTCAATTATTTAACAAACTTAAAAAGATATCCAAATGTTCTATGTCAATAGGAGATACATACAATATCATATTTATTAAATTAAATTTCGATGGTATCCTAAACTGTTTTTGACTTTTGTAAGTTGCTCTTTGGTCCATTTCAGCTGAAAAATGTTCTATGATCTCGACACTTTGTTGGCTTTTAGCCTTTTAGCTGGGCGCCTCTTAAGAAATTAATTAAAATGTGTCTCTGACGACCTAAAAGATGCCAAGGCGTAGATTGCCACCAAATGTGGCACACTGAGAAAAATAACTCATTACGCCATGGCAGGCAAACAACTTTATTACGCTAAAAAACATTTAAGTCATTTGGAACACGCATTAAAACCAAAAAAAAAAAAACAAAAACAAAGACAGGCAAAAAAGTAAAATAAAAATAAAATAACAGATGAAGACCTAAAAGATACACTAAGTACTTGAAGTGCGCGGCAATTAACAAATTTCAAATTGAGATAAGAAAAAATCAAGTTGCTGTTGCTGCTTCTGCTTCTGCCACACACCAAGGGGGCAATGCCGAGAGGGGCAGTGGTCAGCCAGCTTTATGGCACGATTAAGTTGTTGCGATAACAGTTTAATTTATAATGAAATAGCCAAGTGGACCTACAGCAAGGATGCAGATGGGCAGTCAGTCTAACTAGTCCAGAACATGTCGCAGCATTTAGGGAACAATCTCAGGACACAAATAAATCCCGAGATGCGGCCGAGTTTCACAGAATCACATAAAATGCATTTTTATGATCCCAACTTGGTTTTGTGTTGCTGTCTGCTGCTTTTCATTCGTTCAAAAAATCAATTGGCTCAGAGACCAAACCCTAAATCTTAACCTTTAGATTGTGGTCATTGATTGTGTGTGCCACACGTAGATTCTAATTTTCTAATGAAAGATAAATGCTCCGCTCGCTGCCTTCAGATACATTGACTACGTTGACTTCTAACAATTTTCACTTGCTGGGGTTCGTTGAATGAAGATGATCTTCCATCTACAGAAAGGAAACCCACAGCGCTGCACCTTTCGATTCCTTTTCAGCCTTCTTTGCGTCTTTTATGTGCATTGTCAGCGTTTTTGATTATAATAAAAATCAAAATAAGTTGTAGTCCATTGGCGACAAACTGACTGCAGCCTACTGGGACTGGGACTGGGGCTAAAGAACTGAATTGTTTCCATGGAAAACACATCTCATACGAACTACAGTTAGGCAAATCGTTATATCTTCATATCTTGTTGCTGCATCGCGTTTTGTTTTGATTGGTAAAAATTCGATTTCAAATAATCGTAAAATTTTTTCATTTACGATTATTTGTTGTACAAGTCAAAAATGTTGAGAATAAAAGATTTATTAATGATTCAACGAGTTCATGGGTTTAATTATCATTTAATTAAGGCATAAATGAGCAGCGATTATGTGTGGTATTAACGCTTTCGATTTAGACTGCAAGCCGTATTTTAATGTGAAATTGATGGCCGTCTGTTTTGTATTTCATATTCAAAAATCAGGTATCCAAAGGTTGTGCTATACAATAGAAAAGAACTCTCTTAACTTAATGACAAAGGATTTCAATAGTTATTTTGTAGAAACATCAATCGATATACTTGGAGCAGTATCTGTAAAGACCTTGGATTTCAGCGATAGATAGTTTCACAATATTTAAATATATGCTGCATACAAAAATTAGTTAATTTGCGGGTTGAATGTTAAGTTTTTTAGTAGCCAGCGATTCCCAGGCCTACTCCTATCCATTGATCTATCGATGCAAAAGTGAAATAAGAATTTTTCGAAATGCACAAAGCAAACATACAAAAAAGGGAAAAAGAAAACAATTTTCAAGCTGGTTCAGCCTACCGTAAAAGAAATATTAACTTAAAGATACGCTTTATGCAGCGCCAAAGCCAAAATGCGAAAAGCCACAATCAAAGTCAGTCTAAACAGAAACAATACAGACACGTCCAGCAAGAGCAAGTTATAACCACATTCAGTATCCTGTTTGCTGATAGCGTAAACTACAATTAAAGAAGAACCTTTTTTTAATGCCCGGTTGAAATAACTTGGCCCTGTGATGGAGTTTTTTGTGTGCGAACAAAATGTGGGGAGATGCGTATTAAATGATAAGCTGAGGAGAGAAACACACGCGCCTCACCAATCACCGCAGACAAAGTTGCAAGTATAAATATAATTGCAACCTGCTAGCATTTTGCTATGATTTAAAACAGCTAGAAATGAATCCACGTGCAAATTGTGCGCCAGCAGCCGTAATTATTTTCCCATTTGATTTATGCCATCAAAAGTGGCAAAGTGGCAAAGGGGCATGGAAACGTTGAAGCACAAACAAAATGCATGATACCAAAGCGGAGCCAACGCATTTCCGAATCACTGGCCGTATGAGCTGAAGTTGAAGCCGAATCCGATGCAGAATCTGAAGCAGAGGATGATGCGGATGCTAAGCCGAGTTACGAATTCCAGTCGAAAGCTGAAGCTGATGCTGAAGTCAGCCTGGCGTGGCGCTGTGGCAGCTAGCCGGCGGTCAAAAAATTACCACACGTTGCCACACTTTGAAACTGAAGCCTGGATGTTGCCATCGCTGTTTCTTCTTCCTTCCTTCTGTTCTGTTCAGTTCGGTTCTGTTCTGCTGCGTGAGAAACACACCTGCCCCGGCCGTCGACTCAGTCAGACACTCGACCTGTATCTGTATCTCTGAGTTGCGTTTTGTGTGCGGCTTGCCTTTGGGCAATGTTTACACACGCATCGCTGCCGTCGAGGATGTATCTGGCTTTCTGCCCTCCCTCTCTCTCTCTCTCTCTCTCTCTCTTCATTTCTCTTCGCTGTTTGCCCATTTGGTTTTGAATTTTTACGCTAACCTGCGCTTTTTGCCGCTGACTTGCGTTCCGCAACGGGTTATACAAGATATATGTACCTGAAGATGGCACAAAAAAGACTTCCCGACGCGCCTCGCTTGACTTACCTAATGCCACTTGACACCCATTATGGTCGGGATAGCCTCTGAAATCTCAGTCAAGCTTAGCTACAAACTTGACTTTAAGCGACACCTTGACCTGCGTCACTGATTTCATTAAATACAATTAAGTCACATTTAAAATATATCATTTAAACCTACAAGTGTGAAAAAAGTTATAAATAAGCATAATTATTAATTGAGTTCGTTAAGAATTTAAGCCAACAAGTGTGAAAAAACATTCAAATATGTTGAATTATTAAATGAGCTAACTTAAAATTGCACTCGATTTCCATAGTATACTAAGACCCGCTCTTCTTACTTAATTTAAATTGTAATCAAATATTCTACGGGCTTGTATGTATATGTATACGTTTTATAGTATCTAAAAACACCTATTTGTTTTTATAAAATTGTATTCATTTTATAAAATTTGTTCATATGCTATTATTATAAATTTTATACATTAATTTTATTTGCAAAATGTTGTAAAAAATACTTATTTTTTTAAATTTATGTTTAGAATTATTTGATATTTGTGGCAAAATTTAAATAGTTAATACTTTCCTAAAAACTTTATTATCTCTTTATGAATGAAATAGTTTCAAATGAAAATGTCTGGTCATATGGGTCTATAATTATTATTCCCATTGTCTGTGTGTTGTTTATACATTCAAAATTTAAATTCTTATTTATTGCTGATTATCTATTAAATATTTGCATATCTGAGACCGGAAAAGTCAAATCACAAACAGATGACTATGTATTTACACGGGCGATTCTTTAAGCAGATCCTGGAATGCCCCTCACATCCGCTCGATGAATGTGGCGTTGTTGTAATTGCTTTGCTCATTTAATTTCGCGCACATAATTTATGCAAAATTATCAATGAGATTTGTTTAGACAAAACGCAAAACAGTCGTCGACGGCTTAACGAACGTGTGGCAGGGGCAACAGGAAAAGCCAGAGATTTGTTTATGCATTGCAAATTGAATACCACGAGACGGTCAGGCAACTTAGCTGCATGCCAAAAATAGCCAAGAAAAAAACAAAAAAAAAACAAAACTGACATGCAGCAAATATAATCTATGAGATACGCGTATCGCATTTGAGTTATCTGAACGGCAGAGCAAAAACAAATCATGAGCCAGGCTCGGCCTCAGTCGCAGCCCCAGCCCAAGAGGCAGGCAACATGGGAAGTGCAACGGCAACTGCAACTTGATATGCCAGTCTTGGTCGCTGGCTCTCCGTCTTGGTCATCGTCATCATCGTGATAAATGCCGCCTGATAAATGCGTGTCGCAGTCAGGCACAGACAATGCGGAGACACATGTTTGCATAAAGTATTTTTTATATTTTTTGCATACGGATCGACGGTCAGATGGCCGAGGAAAGGATCGTTGTTCTGGATGGCGTATCCAAGCAGCGAATGACTGGACATGGACACATGTAACATTCAAGTATTCACAGCTAACTGAGCACTCGAGAGAGATATGAGTGCATTGCGTGATCAGTCTTAAGCTCAGTCTCATCATTTCCCTGTCTGTGGTCTGGTCTATAGCAAATCTATCTCAAAGATTGATTATAATCGGTAGTCAAGTGTCCAGATTTTCAGACTGCTGCCGGCTATTTATGGCCCAAGCCAAGCAAATTATAATTTATGAAGTCTACGGTATCAACTTGCACTTTGCGTGCTTACGGCGACCAGGGCCAGACAGAGCCTATCTTTATTTTGTTTTTGTTTTTGTTCATCTGTAAATTCATCTCACAGATAAGCACAGTTTTCGGTGCCACATGCTGGCTTCACATGGTACTGCATCATCAACAATTTCATATTTTGACAGCACGTTAACATCATTTATTAATTGAATCCAATGTTAATATGCCCCCAAAGACATTCTCCAGCTTTTGTTTTCTGTTAGTTTCTCTTCTTCTCTCTCTTTTTATTTGAAGGTAATTATATGGCGCACTCCTGTGGTCAACTTATAGTTTCATTGGAAAAACAAGATCTTTGACTGGCGCCTGGGTTTTTCATTTCGTTGGAATTGCCCAAGGTTTGAACTTAATTTTTTGGGTTACCAACCTACCAAGTGGTGGTAAAAGGCATGTTGTGCGGCCTAATCGTTTCGAAATCAAAGTTTCTAATTTCCTCGCGAGTATCTTCAATTTCACACTGAAATTATCAGTTGGAGCATCAGGTGTAGGCTCGATTCCTCAACACTGTGTGTGTATCTCGAGTTTTTCTTATGAGTCACAGTTCAACGGAAAACAAAAGTGTGGGCTGGCCATTTGTTTCGATATGCCGGAACTTTGAGAGAAGAAAGTGAGTTCTTAAAGCTGTCAAAGATGAGTTAAGTATCTAGATCTCAAAGTCTTGAATATGCAAATTGGTTTCTTTTACGACAGACTTTAGACTTGTATCGATTACAAGCCATAGACAAGTTATAAAAGAAGAATTATCGCATGCCATTTAAATGATAAGCAGAGCTTATAAGAAACAAATAAAAGAAAGAGATATATTTGAAACCAGATGAATAATAAAAACAAAAACAAATGCAGCAATTAAAATATGTCATTAGATAGAAGAGTGTGATTAGAATTGTGTTTTACTTATGATACTGAAGACAATTTCAATTGATGGAAAATTCTTAATTAAGTTTAAATTGTAATCTAGACTAGAATAAATTATCAAAGCTAAAAGAATCTGCTCCAGTTTATAAGTATCAGTCTGTGCCCATTCTTCAGGTTTTCATATGAAGCGGACGCTTTTGATATCTGCCCATCATAATTCTGTAAAGTATTCAGGGCTTACCATAAGTACTGAAAGTCTGCTTACCTTTTGATGGCTTCTGTGATATCTCTCCAAATGCCACACACTTGATGACGCTTTCAGTTCCCACCCTGCGATGCATTAGCAAAGCTCAACTCAACGCAAACAACTTGAATGGGTAGAAAAAAAGGCAGAGAGAAATATTACGAGTCAGCAAACGGTCAGCTACCTTAAAGTAATCACAGACTGACGGACGGACAGACGAACGGAGGGATAGACTGAGATGTGAGATGTACTGAGATGTATGGGCAAGGTATTTACTTACTTTTCATGCCATCGATTTAAACTTAACCTTTACTAAAAGGCAGGGGGTAGGCATACGCAGTCTGAGCCCCATTGTATACCGAGGCGAGGCGAGGCGAGGAGGTCTTTGGTCTATTGTGTACTCACTTCCGTTGCTGCTTTTTGCTCTTTGTTGTTGTCAGCCTCCCCCCTTCTCTTCTCTTCTCTTTTCGGCTCGTCTCATTCGTTGCATTTAACGCTCATTTTTTGATTCATTATTTATTGTGATTTCTCTAAAAACGAGTAGCACCAGAGGACGACTTTAAAGCGGAGGTAACAAGAAAGAAAGAAAGGCAGAAAAAAGAAGTGTGAAGAGAATATGGTAGGAAAATAAGAAGCAACTAAGTACAATGCCAGTACAATGGAACAATGAGACTTTTTCCGGTTGCCAGGCAATGGAAACGATACGAAACTATTCTACTCGTATAGCTCCCATTCTAAATGGCTTTTGCACATTTGGAATATGATTAATTGCGAGTCAATTGATATTTTATTGGATTGAAGACAATGTGCCATAGGAAATGAGCACAGCAGAGGTGCGGAAGTTGCATTTAACATGGTCCATAGAGGCAACACCGACACCGGAACTGTCTACGACTCCGTAGGATTGGATCCGAACTAGGCTTGTTAAAATGTTTGCCTAAATGCTGACAAATGGGCTTGGAAGAAGTCGGCAGCTGAAATGTGTTCAAAGTCGCCGACGATGTGGCCAAGTCGTCGTCGTCGCGACGGACAAACAAAGATTTTCTTCGTTTTATTTGTTAGCCTTAACCCGTTGCAAATAACAAGTTTCTTGTTAAGACAACGGCTCTAATAAACCAACAACAACAAGGCAACGACTCATGGCGCATGCGCAGCCAGCTGCAATGATATAGATACCCTGTCCAAGAGTCAGTGAAACGGGAAGAGTATTACTCTAAAATATCTTGTCAATTTCAGAAACAATTTTACTGAAAAACCGCGAATTTTGGATGTGGTGTTTTTAATTTAAGTTGAAACTAAACAACAAAATTAAATGAAATATACGTGATACGTATTTTTTACTATAGTAAATAAACATTCTTAAAAAAAAAATGTTTTACCTTTCTAAAAACTGAAGTCAAGTTATTTATTTAAATAAAGACTCAGCCTAATTAAAGTTCTTTAATTGGTAGCTATTTTTTTTAATTTTGGAATAATTTGTATAAATAAAACTCAATGTAACTTATTTTATATCATATTAACTTGTAATAGAATTTATAGAAATAAACATAAATTCCTCTTTAATATTAAATATCCTTCCGGGGTATTTTCAATAATTATTTTCTAGTTTAAAGTCAATAAATTATTAATTTTTGATAAATAACTGTACATGTGGCACATTCTGTAGGGTATTTTCGAGTCGAGGTCAGTACTTCTAAGCTGACTATTTGGATGGATGGCTGGTCACTCTAAGCGTTCCCATAAGTTACCTAGCCCTTCCTTTTCTGTTTGCCCAAAGTGCCTCGTTATTGGTTGTTTGTTAGTTCATTTTTACTTGGCTTGGCTGCATCTGCGTTTCAAGTCATTGTCTAAGCATTATTTGCATTTATGCTTTGTCGAATGCAACGGTAGTTGTGTTTTACCTAATTACACACGGCTCCCCCAAAATCTCTCTAATTGTTTAAGTGCTTTTAGCATTTTACTAAACAATTTTCATATGCAACGAAAACAAACATTTCCAGTTATTGTTTGGATGCGATTACCTCTTTCTTGTTGCCACAAAGAAACTTGCGTCAAATGTTGTTAAAATTTATTGCCAAGAAATTCTCACACATTGTCGCAAATTGAAAGTCCCGTCAAAGTGACGGTGCCTCTGGCTCTTACCACACTTGCAACGAGCAAGTATGTGTAACGTGAGACCCCAAAAACAAATACTTATTGTACACCTGCTGCAGCTATTTGTGGCATTAGATTCAGATCTAGTAACGCTGCTATGACATTGTGGTACTTTGCTGCATTTCTGGTTTTAATTCTATTTTCCTTCTTTTTTTTGTGTATGCACCACGGAAATTGTGCAAAGTTTTATGCGGCGAGTTGTAATTAGTTATGGGACAATACTGTTTCCTATGTGGCAAGTGGCAACCTGCCGTTGTCATTAAGACATAATTGGTGCAACCTTTATTTTCATACTCTGGCGGTCTACTTTACATTCAAAATAGAAGTAGAAACTTTCGTAATTAACAAATAACTTTTTTAATTTTGTTATCTACGCTGTCAAATGTATACTGCAAATAGGGGACACATAATTTTGTCTTTAAGCAAATTTGTAGATAGTATATTTCCAATGTATAAACAAACAAATTCCCTCTTAGTTATATTTATTGATAATACTTAAATAGATACTCCTTTTCCTTAACTCTGATAGTAAAAATGAAACAAATGTATTCCCAGCAATATAAACTATTTTAATTGCAAAGAGATATTTATTTCGATTGACCAGAAATCATGCTTGCATAAAACATAAATTATTGTTTTCAATCATAGAAATATAGACTTTCAATTCTAGTCTTTGTTCCTCTAAATTCAAATTGATTGAAAGTGAATGATTTATAAATAGAAGAAGATTTACATGTTCATAGACGAAGTGACAATGCTATTAACATGTTTAGTTTTATATCCAGCTCACAGTATACTTTATTTTGTAATATTTATAGCATTTGTAGGTGCATCAATTTCTTTGGCCATAAATGAAATAAATTACTACAAACTTTTGGTTGGTAACCACAGAGCTGGCAACGATTGCGGACGACATACAAAAATAATTATTGGTCAGAGCGGAGTCAGGGGAATGGAACAGGATGAAATAGGACATGTCAAATGTATACTTAGATACATTTGTATATGCAAGTCTCGAACAACAAACTACAGAGATTTTCAAAGCATAGACACGCAGCCAACCAATATTTGGCATACTTTTACAAATATTCAGAGATGGGAAAAATATGCAAGTTATGCAGCCGGACAAATTCCGACAAAACCCCCCAAAAAGCACACACCGCAGCCCAGCAACTCGTTCGGCATGTTGGCACAAAGTTATGGCCATTTATAGTTGATTTTCTTGTTGTCACTATTGTTGTTGTTGTGCGTGCTGTGTGTGTGTTTGTAAATAGTTTAACGGTCTGTGTATACAAAGTATTTTTCTCTATTTCACGTATCTGCATCTGTGTATCTGTATCTGTGTATCTCTGCAGTGTCGCTCTGGGTTATAACTCAAAAATGCATCGAACAAACCAATGGACAGGCATGTCCCAAGTATCAAATGACACCATAAATAACTATTCGCTATTCCCATGCCAAGTAAGTGAATGCTAGTGAGTGTGTGTGTGTGTGAAGATACATTTACTAGTATTTATGCCGAAAAAAGGTTTTCAGCACTTGAACATTTAACACTTTACAAAAGAGTCGCAGCAACTTTTGAAGTTGTCTTCGATAACCAGACATGGAACTCATTGCGTCAAGTGCGTGTTCTGTAGTATCCAAAAGATACTCTGCTCCAGGTACTACGACAACTGCGGCTGGCATATCAATTACCAGAGGGGCATTTTGCCCTTAAGTGCATACATTTAAATAAACCACACTTAAACGCTGTCCTCTTCACATTAAATGATACTCAAGTTGGTTTCTAATGAAATTTTGGCGTTTGAGCCGCCTACGTGTGTGTTACGTCCTAATTTGGCCAAGTACTTGAGACTTGCGTCGACTTCAATTCACGAAATGATGCAGATACATTTAACTAAATAGATGTCAGATTTGCCAACTACTTAGTGCTTTATGGTTTTGGCCACAAAACTCGCAGCATTTTGGCCGTGTTTATGTTGATGGCTGCCTGGCCTCAACTGTGCCGCGCGTTGCAATTGCAGCACGGCCAAGAGTCGGGTGTCGGGCCTCAGATAAATGAGTGAGTTCCTTTGAGTGACTTTTACTCTCGCTCTCTTTCGCTCTCTCAGTGTCTGTGTGTTGGCAGTTTAAAACCAGTTTTACTCTCAGCTGCGTTATCTGAGCTCTCATTTCCACCACTTTGTGTCTCGTTTACGCTCTCTCATTATCTCGTTCTCTCTCACAATGCAAGGCCGCGTCGTGGATTATTTACGGCTGCCTGCAGCTGTCGGGAGCTGGAAACAGTCGGACCGAGGTATCGTCAGTGGGCAACGAGCTCTGTTAAATCAGTGTAGTTCGTTGCCTCGTCGTGTTCGGTTGTCCACTAGCCAAGCACCGACTGTGTCTCTCAGTTTGGGCCACTTTGCCACATCGAAAAGAACGTAAACAGCAAACGCCGTGTGACAACAACTTGAAGCGTGCAGCAAAGCGAGCCACTGGATTATCGCGCACGAATTTCAAACTAAACAAAACAAAACCACAAATCAAAAATATCACAAATAAACACACATCATACAACAAAAACAAAAATAAATATATTTTTATTTAAAAAACACGAAAAATGTTATGAATTGGCTAAATACAAATTATTAGCTGCATGTGATCATTTTCAGTTTTAAAACAAATTTACTCAAAGTGCAGTGAAATAATTGGCTAAAAAGCAAAACAAACATCAAATTGTTTAACACAAAACACCAAACCAATTTTCATTTTATTTTTATAATTTGAAAAAGAAGATCGAGCTGCTGCCTTCAACAAATTGCTGCTCTGCAAATTCCAAATACAAAAGGTAAGTTGAGTGTACAAAGAATTGCAAAGTGTTTGTTCAAAGTGCTAAATGTTGCAAAAAATAAAATTTACATTTTTCAAACATAATAATTAAAAACAAATATGCTTAGATAGCAAAAAAAATATAAATCATTTGAGAAATGAAAAGTCTTAAAAAGTTATCATAGAATATACAAATTAACTTAAAATTAATTAAATACAAAATTTGATATCTGTAGTATTTCAATAGACAAATATTGCTAAAGTTGAATTTTAATGTAAGAAAAATATAAATTGTAGCATTTAGTAAATTAACAAACCAAATAAAATTACACAGTTAAAACTAAATTTAAAAGAAATAAAGCTATTTATGTAAATGCTTCATCATTCAGAGAAAACTAAACATTCTGTTAACATTATTATATCGAGCTGCTTAATGACAAAATAAAAATAAAAATAAATGCAACATGAAAATCTATAAATAAATGAAATATTTTTTGGTTGAAATAATTTAAAGCTGCAACCAAACAAAATGCATAAAAATAACTCTAAAATGACAAAACACAGCTAATCGTGAGGTTTTTATTTTCGTCTTTCTCTCTCCCCTAGCATTATGGACAACTAAAAGCAGGCAACACACACAAACACACACATACACTCGTATTAACCGCACAACGTAAATCGACGCCAGAAGGCGATTACCAACAACAGCAACAACAATTGAAAAAGAAGTAGAAGCAAAAACACAAAAGCAACAAAATGCAACAACTCCAACAGTTGATCTGCATCTGCAGCTGCATCTTGATCTTGGCCAGCATCTGTGTGAGCCAAATAAACGCCCTGGCTAATTGCCCGCCCGGCTGCCAGTGCGATGACAACACTCTGGTGGTGCAGTGCGGCGAGGGGCAGCTGGACGTGCTGCCCATCGCACTGAATCCCTCGATCCAGCGACTGGTCATCAAGAGCAACAAGATCAAGACCATCGACTCGTCCATACAGTTCTATGCGGAGCTGACGTTCCTGGATCTGTCGCAGAACCATCTGATGACCATTCCCCAGCGCACTTTCGCCTACCAGAAGAAGCTGCAGGAGGTGCATCTGAACCACAACAAGATTGGACAGATTAGCAACAAGACCTTTATCGGTCTGTCCGCCGTCACCGTGTTGAATCTGCGCGGCAATCTCATCTCGGAACTGCACCAAGGCACCTTTTCGCCTCTGCTCAAGATCGAGGAGCTGAATTTGGGCGAGAATCGCATTGGCTTCCTGGACCCCAAGGCCTTTGATGGCCTGAAGCAGCTGCGCATTCTGTACCTGGATGACAATGCGCTGACATCCGTGCCAGATCCCGTCATATTCCAGGCCATGCCCAGTCTGGCTGAGTTGTTCCTGGGCATGAACTCACTGCTGACCATCCAATCGGGTGCCTTCCAGGATCTCAAGGGTCTGACACGCCTGGAGCTGAAGGGCGCCAGCCTGCAGAACATCTCTCACGACAGTTTCCTGGGCCTGGAGGAGCTGCGAGTCTTGGATCTGTCCGACAACCGCCTGCCACGCATTCCCTCCGTGGGTCTCAGCCACTTGGTGCGTCTGGAGCAACTGTCCCTGGGCCAAAACGACTTCGAAGTGATCAGCGAGGGCGCCTTCGTGGGCCTGAAGCAGCTGCAGCGCCTGGACATCAACGGCGCCCTGAAACTGAAGCGAGTCATGACCGGAGCCTTCGCAGCCAACGGCAACTTGGAGTACCTGAACTTGTCCTCCAACAAAATGCTCGTGGAGGTTCAGGAGGGAGCACTCAGTGGACTTCCACATCTGCGACATGTTTTACTGAAGGCCAACGCACTGACTTCCCTGGCCGAGGGTCTGTTTCCCTGGAAGGATCTGACCACACTGGACTTGTCGGAGAATCCCCTGGCCTGCGATTGTCGTGTGATGTGGCTGCGCAACCTGCTGATCGCCAAGAACGCCACCCAGGAGGATCAGTTGGCGGATCTGCTCTGCGAATTCCCCGAGCGCCTGCGCGGAGAGGCGTTGAAGCACCTGAATCCCACGCTGATGGGCTGCACACACACCGATCCCCGCAAGCAGGCTCTGATCGGCGCTCTCCTCGTCGGCTCTGCGGCCACGATCACGGCCCTGGCTCTGGTCCTGTACCGCTGCCGTCACAAGATCCGCGAGTATCTCAAGGGTGGATTGTGGGGCAACTCGGCGCTGGGTCGCAAGGAGCGCGAGTATCAGAAGACCTTCTGCGACGAGGACTACATGTCGCGTATGCAGCACCATCCCTGCTCCCTGGGCATCCACTCGACGTTCCCCAACACCTACACGGCGCCCCATCAGGGCACTGCGGCTGCCCATCACCACTACGGCATGTGCCCCATGCCCATCAACGACCTGAACGCCGTCGACGGCCAGCACAAGTTTCAGCAGCTGCAGGTGCCCATGTCGGCCACGCTGATGCACGAGAAGAAGCTGAACAACAACAAGAGCCTGGCGGGCAGCATCGACGACAGCGCCAGCTTCGTGTTGCACATGAAGACGGCGACAATGGGCCGTGAGACGCAGCAACAGCAGCAGCTGCAACAACTGCAACAGCAACAACAGCAGCACCCACAGCAATCCAAGCTCAATCACTATACGAAGCCGCAGTTTCTGTCTGCCACGGCGACCGTCGCTGACTCCTGCTACTCGTACGCGGATGTGCCCATGGTGCATGCCCCGCAGCAGCTGCGCATCACCCACGAGCACTTCAAGCAGCGCGAGCGGGAGCCACGCGACTTCGACAACGACGCGACCAGCGAGATCATGGACCCCAACTACATCTACAGCAACGCGCACTACTCCCTGCCGCTGGAGCAGATGGGCCGCAGCAAGACGCCGACGCCACCGCCGCTGCCACCAGCGCTGCCACTGCGCAACGGGCTCGGAATTGGCCTCTGTGCCACCACCGGACGTCGCTCCTTCCAGCAAAAGCCGACGCACAACAACAACACGAGCGCGAGCACGAACACGATGCGCCAGTTCACGCACTGATCCTCGGAGCACTATCGTCGCCGGCAGCTGAGCATCTATGCTTAGTCCTCAGTCGTGTCGTTGTCAACTGTGATGCCAAACTCGCCCCCCTATCCCTGCACCCTCCTCCCTTTATACAAGAAAAATCCACAGAGTATGAGAAAATTGTAGTAGTAAAGCACAGAAAACAGGTTTACACGTGTCAAGACTCACGATCAACTTTCAACTCACCTAGTTTTCCTATATAAACATAAAACTCCCATAGACTATATGAAATTCCAATAGTCTTAATACCATAGAAATTTATGGAATAATTTATTAACAGACAACTGGCAGGTGTGAACGCAGTTTTAAGTCTAGTTCACACCTCTCAGTTGACTGCGAGGATTATCCAAGATATTTTTGTAGTATGCTATGAAAAATATTTGAATTTCATAAAACTAGCATGGGACACGTGTAAACATAGACACCTAGTTCGTGATAAGTAAAACTCGGATAAGCAAAAACTCTATTGTTCTGTACATAAGCACCAAAACTCAATGCGATCTCTAGCACACAACTACTTACTGTCTTTCTACTACATACTAATTTTTCATTCTAAAATTGTATTTATTTAGATTGTAAGGCTTAGCAGTAGGTCATATTAATTGTACATTTAATTGAAAAAAGAAACAAAGCACTGAGAGTCACTTGTAAGCATAATTTAAATTATTGAAACTATTGTTAAAGCAACATCCAAGCATCATGCAACAAAAAGCATGAAACCTATTTGTAAGCGACTATGTATTTATTAGTTAGTGAAAAAATTTATTCAAATTTAAGCAAATATCGTAAAAAATATATGCAAAAGAAAACTACTTTGAAAACGGAAAACAAAAACCATTCTCGATTTATTTCAATGTTTTTTCAGTTATTTCTCTGTTGCTCAAATGATGAGCTTGCAACTTTCTGCCTAGTTTACCATGACTGTGTGCTGCAAGCTCCGTTGGCAGGTGGCAGCTGCACTCGCTGAGGGAAAAAAGGGGTTGGATACGTGTGTAGTGCAACGCATTGAATTGAAAATTATGCACGCACACAAAGAGCCACAATTGCTCACTCTCTCGCTCTCGCTCGCTTCCTTTGTAAGCCAGGTATAGATAGTATCTGTTAGATACACGGCAGCACTTGCTGCAGCGCCACGCTTCGCTTGGCGGCTGGCACACAGCTCTGCAAAAGTTTCGTCGCATGTTCCTATTGAATAATAGCGCATTAATTTTACTTTTTCTCAACTGACTTTTAATTAAATTCAAAGTTAAAAGTTGCGTACATTTTTTGTAACTCATTTTATTATCCAGTTGAAAAGGGAAAATGTTGCAAAGGTCGCCGCACACAAAGCCAAAGGCAAATTGACACACACGACAAAAAGGTAGTACAAAAGTTAAGTAGAGTGCATATGCAAAAGTAACTATGCATTACAAATATACATATGCAAACATATAGTGTTCATTTGTCTGTTTATGCTTGTAGTATAATTAAAGTTACTTTTCTATATACGGGAAATCACAACAGACATGACAATTCTGTGCCCAGACTAAAAAGTTTACATTGTGCTGTGACATGTTCTTATTTCTGTGGAGTACACAATGAAGTTGTTTTTAAGAACTTAAATAAGTTTTTTAAATTTGGACCAAACAGTAATGAAGTCATTGTCGTTATTTACATTATCGTTTTTGAATGCAACTAAAAATGGTAGCAGGTTTATTTATGATATACAAACAATAAAAAATTAATTGATGTTTTTCATAATTTGTTACATTCAATTAGTCCAAAGAAATACCCATATTAAAAGGGTATTAATACAATACCTAGGGAATAAATGCTTAAATATTTCTTACTATTATAAAAACATTCGTTATTGATCACCATTCTGATGAAAATAGTCTGCTACTCGTATTACATTTAATTACATTTCAGCTTTTGTAAAATAACTATTCTAAAAAAACCGTTAAAATTTCATTTTCCAAATTCTATACGTAATACAATTTTCCGCCTCATAAACCCAATAATTAGAAGCAATTGTACAATATTGGAAGCTGATATTGATAACCCTGAGAAATGAAATGTATTGAAAACGTAAGAAACTGCCTTTCTACTATAGACACAATGATGTTGACCATAATGGGACGAGTTTAGGTAGCTCACGCCTCGATCTTGGTCTCCCTATCGCTCTGGTAAGATAGACAGAAAAGATCCTAAAGAAAAACAAACTGTTATTGTTGTTCCTGGGTGGATGGAAGTGCAACCCAATCCGTCGTAAATAACATTTGTATGACCAAGGCATAAAAATTCGCATTAAAATCACAAACAGTTGCAATTGTATCTGGTTGTCTTACCTTGCCTGTGTCTCTTTACCTTCTAATCTCTTATAACATGTCCATTAATACGCAGCGGTAGTCACCCTGTTTTGGCCAGGCAGCCTCCTCTCAATGCCAATGATGAGAAATTAATGTGCGTACACAATTTCACATTTCACAAATACCAAACGTAAGGGCACAATCCCAGTCGCAGTCCCAGTCCCAGACCTAGAGCCCAATAACCCAACACACAGCATGAGTCTGAGGAAGAGCGTCACGGTCGCGCTGCTCAGCGGGACAAAGTGCTAACCATTGTTGGGAAATTTCATGGCGCTCCGCACGGGGTCTACAGAGTCATCGTTGTGCGATCATTGTAAGGTGTAACAAAAAACCCAAAGATAGAATTTTGTCAAATTAAAACTGTCGTTTGAGCGAACAGTTTATGGGCTGTTGCCGTTGCCTTTGCCGCAGCCCAACTGCAGAGCTCTTGCGGCTTAGCGTTTTCACGCCCCTCCCTGAAAACAAGAGTACGAGCATTGAAATTACCTGTTACAAGCAAAAATACAAATCGATGCGGAACTGATCTTAATTCGGACAAAAAACCTACTGTAAGTCGTGGAATCAAAGAAAATATACTAAATACAATCATCATTAAGATTTGAAACTTGCCAAATTTTATAGATTTTTGTTTATCTTCGACTCAAATCTTCACTTTAAAATCTTTACTATTATTTAAATACCTTACCTGTTTTTGCAACTGTAATCAATTAAATCTGAAAATTATTTTCTTTGTTATTTGAAAAGCCTAAAAAGAATTTTAGATTTGCTAAGTGATTTTTTGTTAATGAGTTTAATATACAGAATTAACAATTCAAATCTGATGGGATTTCTTTTCATGAAGTTTTTATATACGACAAATAAACATTTTAACAAAAGAATTCATAGCAATATTAACATGATAATACCTTGTGTGCATTAATAGTTATAAAATACATAGTATCTTATCGAAGAGATTGACATACAGACTGATAGTCATGCTGATCAGGGCAATATAATATGGGTAAAATTTTTTGAGTAAGAACAACATAAGTGGTTTCACTAATTTCGAACTTTGAAACTTCTTAATTTGCAATCAATTAATGTTTAGTTCTATGTTAATATGTGTGCACATTTTTATTTATATTACTTCAATATTTAAATGTTTCTTGACTTTTAAATGAATTGAGTACTCATTAAGTACACTGACCCCTCCCATCGAGGCCCTGGCCCCAAAATATTACCAACACCTCTCTCAAATTGAAGTAATTTCCATTTCTTTTGCTGCTTTCAACTGAAGCTCGACCTTAAAGAAAGAAAGAAAGAAACTTCGAAGATCTTTCAGCGGTTGTGTCAAGACGCCCCCTAAAAACGTAAAGCTAAAAACTACTCCACAGCTTGCCCCAAATCGTGGCACGTTCAACTTAATTGCCCTCAGAGCTTTGTATAGGGTACAGTGTTTTACCGATAGATAACAACGGCTGATAAATAGCGCGTCAAATCGAAAGCGCTCAGCTGCTCAGCTCCGCGTTAACCTGCCCATAAACACAATTGTGAAATGCTTTAATTCCTGAAGTGCCTTTAATGAGCATTTTCAACATGGTCATCATACAATCAGCATCAAAAGCAGCAGCAGCATCGAAAGCACAGCATGTTCCATACACTCCGAGCGCATTACAATGGCTCCAATATTTGGACCATGGCTCGTCATAATTACTGCCTTGAGCATAGTTTTCTTTCGGCCTGTACTCGGTACAAGTATTCTGACTGCCTTTGTCTGTCTGTCTGTCTGACTGTCAGAATGGCTTCGAAAAAGCCAAAGCCTCGAAAAATACAATCTGTAGCTGTATCGGCTTCATATCTGAGCATCTGGCGTTGTCTGAGCTCTGAGCTTTGGGGAATTAATGATTACGCTCTTGTAATGTTGGTCCACGGGGCCGTGGCCGGTTTTGTGGCTTGATCCAGTAACCCTTTAATGCAAACACTGACCAAATTCTCAGTGCCAGTTCCAATCCCCCGGTAACTGAAACTCGCTCGGTAGCTCTTTCATTCGCCTGACTGACTGACTGGTCTTGGGCATGGGCATGGCTCTGGTCTCATGAAAGGAAATTGTAATGATCGAAATCAAAATGTTTTCGTTACTTTAGCTCCTAATGAAGCTTGAATAGTGCGAATGACTCCACACAGTTGGCCGTTGGCCCCTCGGGGGCGAGACAATCGCACCACGCGCCTTTTAATCGAAATTTGATGATGAATTCTCAACTCAGCTCAACTCAACTCAACTCAACTCGATTCGAAGTTAACTTGATTCAACTGGGCTGGATTCTTGAAATGCTACTTTAAGCACCGAAACTCAACCGCTTTCATTGTTGGCCATTTGAGGCTTTGCCTTGCCGCTATTTACCTTTGTTATTTATTTATTGTTATTATAGTACATGCCCCAACTTGTGTTCTGATTTTTTTACTTTTTCTTTTCATTTTTCTTCCTCTCAATCGACTTTTTAATTGTATAAATAGGCTTGAGGCTTGGTTACTTATTTCGGACGTTAACCGCCAAATGATTCGCTTGAAATTGTTGTATATTATCATAGATTTCTAAGCCGCTTTGTTGATCATTTTTTCTGAGTTGCATTTTATTTGACCCTACAAATACTATGGATATAATAATGGAATTGTTGCAAATTATATACCTATGTAAGATATATGCCTTGTATATATTTTTCAACATACAAAATATAATATCATTTCAATAAGAATGTTGAATAGCTTTAAACAAAAAATAAAACTCTTAATATTGGCTTTCCATTTATAATTGCTTAACTTTTGCAAAAAGTTCGCTTTAAAGCTTGCACACATTTCCAAGTGACCTTATGACCTTTATTTGCGCAACTGTTCTACTTAGCTTGCCCCAGACCAGCTTCAACTCTTATTACAGCACACGCACTTCAAAAAGAATTATTTTTCCAAGTACTTCAGCGCAGACAACAACAGCAAAAACAAAAAGCTGCACACTTATAAATGCAATTTTCTGATAAAAAATAGTGAAAAATAAAAACTGTGCAACATTTTTAATTAAATAATTATTATAATTGCTGGTGTAGTTTAAGGAGATTTTCATTTTAATTTTTCGCACAAGAGCACGAGACATTTTCTTTTGCTTAATAAAAAAAAGCATACATAAAATTTAATTATACCAAAATATAATAAACCAAAAAGCAAACGAAATTCGCGTTTGCAAATGCGTCAGTGTGTGTGTGCGTGGGTGTGGGAGTGTGTGTGTCTAGAGGAATCTTTCAAATTAAAAAAAAGAAGATGTTTCGACAATGTGCGAATTCTCTTATTTGTAACTAGTTTCGTAATTATTCGAAATAAGAATTTAATAATAAAAGTTCTCTTTCAGTAATATTAAAAAATACTTATAATACTTTTTTTTTTTTAAATCATTAAAGGAACTATACTACTTCGACTGTCACTTCCGTTGATTACATTGTACATATTTAGCATGTAAAATTAATTTAAGTGTTGCCGGTGATATGCCGTAACCAACAATGTGGATATGTCTTAGCCGATCTGTCAAAATATTCGAAAACCTATTAATTGATTGTTATAAAGTTTAGTGAACTCAATGTAAGTTTGATGATAAGTGGTAGGTCGCATATTAATGTGCAGTAAACTCTTCTTGGAATAGAGTAGCAGGCAACGTCTGCAGCTGGTCGTGTTGGCATATAAATGCATGTAAATCTGCGCCAAAGGTATAACCCTTAACATCCTTACATGCAGCAGGTGCAAACCGCAACGGGAGAGCCATAAAGAGCCAACCGAATAAACAGACACAGAAACGGAGGGACAACACACCGTCTGACAGTCTGTCGTCTGTCGGCCAGATAACAGCGGTCTATGCTGGGCAGACGAGTATGCGGCGGAATTCGCGTAATATTGTTAAATTGTTTTTCAATTATTTTATAGGTTACGGTAATATTTATTTTAATTAAATACAAATACGAGCATTGCAGACAGAAATCCAGACCATCCATGTGTCCATGGCCCAGCCAGGACTCATCAGCATCCTGTTGTACAGTTTATTGGATGGTGTATTGTTTTTGTTTTTGTTTCCCTTCTGCTTTTGTATTTTTGGTTCTCTTTTGAACATTGCATAAAAATTCACACATGTAAAAATAACAAAAATTAAAACAGATAAACGAAAACTGGGTTCATTTGCAACATATAAGGCAACAAATAAATATAAAAACAAAAAGGAACGCTCTATTCAAAACTGCTCGACTTCGAGATGCTCTGACCCCGAATCTAAGATACATTTTGTAAGTATTTGAAACTCTTTTGGAATATCAAGTATAAAATTTGACTATGGGGCTGTGATGTCTCAAGAAAAAACCACAATTTTTGGTTTACTTCTGAACCGGTTCAGCTCTAGTTTATATTTCAGACTGCGAATAAAGTCCATAAAATATGAATTCATATTCAAGTCATAAATAGTTAAATTGTTTACAAAATTTGCATTTCTTCCTATTTTAAAAACAACGAAAAATAAAAACAACAGAGTTTCATCTTTCTGCTTCAAACATAACATATGTATATCGGAACCGGACAGATCAGTCCCTTTTAGTGCGTTACACACTTTGTGCCAAAATTGTAATACCCTTCAAGGGTATAAAAAATATTAAAGCAGTATATGTTTTGTGTACAGGAGTGAATTGCCAGTTGGCAAGAGGCAGGATCTGTTTATGGGCATAGGCGGGTATAGGAAATGAATCCAAAAGCAAAAGTATCTTACAGTGTACACCCAAAAATGGTAAAGAGTGCTGAGTGCTTTACAACTTTTTAATTGAGTTTTTTGACGAAGTGCATTTCCAATTGTACCAAAGCAATTTGCAGCTCAAAGCCTAACGAATGAGAAAAAATTAATAAAAGCTAATGAATTATACAAATATTTATAGAAAAGTCAAATTATTATTCTCTTGCATTTGATTATGAGTATTAATTAGATTTAAATATTACAAAAATAATCAAAATTATTTGTCTCGACTCGATACTTTTGAGAGCAACCATAATCTGCTTCTTGTAATTTAAAATCGCTTCTGGCATTGGCAAAGCAAACTTACTAAATGGAGATACATGCATCAACGATACAAACATACCTATTAGTTAGAAATGTTATGACTTTTGGAAGTTTTTGATGATAAATGCATCTTAATTTGATTCATTTTCAATTTTTGAGCATGAATCAGAGAGAGAGAGATGCTTTTGTAATTAATTACGGCTCAAATATCATTCATTGCGCATTTGAACTATGCAAATTTTCCTCAAATTTTCCTGGTTTTTCCATGACCAGAAACAGAGGCATTTTACGCCAAGGTAAACATTCAATTCTGTTGCCAAAAATATGCGGTCCCTGCGCCTGTTCTAAAATGCATTGTTTTGGTGTTGTGCATAGACTTGGGAACTAGTATAGGAAAGGGAACTGATTTTATGCCTGGCAACATTTGCTGCTTGGCAATATTGAAATTTCAAATACTAACGAGTTAACGTCGAGGTCTGTGGAAATTCGCATTCACACACACATATTATCATAAAGAACATAATTTTGCGCTATTTAAGGGGAAACGTGTACAGAAATTTTAGCGAATTTGCACCAACAACGATAACAAAAGCAACAACAAGGACAAGAATAACAACAACTGGAACAACAACGACAACAAACTGAATACACGCAATGTTGAGGAGTGCGTGCGTTGCCTGCATTAGGAAAACTTGCAATTAAAACTCATTTCGCTGAAAACCCGATTTGCAGCACAAATTCCATTTAAAAGTTTCATCGGCAGCAGAACTCATCAGAGGCAGGCGGCAGACACCATCCTGGGAGCTCCGGCATTCCCCATTTCGTCTACTAGAGCACTATCCCCTAGTATTTCTGTCTGTCAAACTTCATGATAAACGAAATGAATTTTAAATAGTATTTGTTGGGGCATTATCGCAACACTCCAAAACATCGTTGGCACCCTCTTCCGGATGCAACATGTCCACATGTCATCCACAGAGGTATAATGACTTTGCTATCAGGTTTGGAAATAGCAAATTGGTAATAATTAAATAAATTCATGCATAAATTATAATATATGTATTATTAATTCTTGAAATATCTATGTTAAAATATGTATTTATGTGTTTTATCTCGATTCGGTATCACGATATTCACATTTGATGTCGTCCAAAAGACCTACTTATTATATTCATGTTAAATATATACGGAACTCTAAGATAAGATAATAAATAGATTTTTAGTTTATCAAAACCATAGCTCGCAAATAACTGTCGACCGTTTTTTTTCTTGCGCTCTCGTTGCAAGCACAACCGAAAAAGTTCGTACTCTCTCGCTCTCGCTCTGAGCAGAGACTCTTGCTGTCTTCATTTATGCTTTCTGTTGAGCTCTTTTCGTTGAGCTCTTTGTATGTCGGTCTTTCAATGAGCAGTGCGTAAAGAGCGAAACGAAAAACGCTCGCACAATGAGACTCAGCAAAAGACCGTTTGACCGAAAAACTCAACGCAAACGGTCTTCTCCCAAATTAAATTTAAAGAATTGGGGCACTTTTTTATTCGTGTCTCTTCCCATTTTGCATAACAAATATTTCACAACTTCACACACTCAATTCACGATCGCAATTAATGAATTTCGTCTGCAAAACAGACGCTTAGGCAAGCAAATGCCTATGCGTGTGAATGTATACCAATACATATGCAAAATACCGTTTGCTTCATTGAACACGACGAAACGGTATTGGACCAACGAGAACAAAACAAAATAGAAAAAAACGTTTTCGCTCCGAGCGCGAGCGAGCTCATTTAAGAACCGAAAAAACAGTTGCTCGCTGAGTCTTTTCGTAAAGAGTAAGCAAAAGACACTTATTTGCAGACAACGAGAAACGGTCGACAGTTATTTGCGAGCTATGATCAAAACTGTTGTAAAATAAGTTATAAAAAAATATTAAAGGGCGAGAAAATTTTAAAAAGTTATTTATATAAAAGTTAGATATTTGAAGTCCTCATCGTCTTTAATCATCTGATTATAATAGCTATTCGAAGGTGTACCCAGGTTACACTATAACTAACATTTGAGAACATTTCTAATTTCGATAAGGTTATAAATCGATTTTGTATCATCGCCTTGCCTAGAGTATTTGGAATTTGATATGTTGAAATGTGAACTATTTACTTGTTCGCGACACACGCAGTCAGTTTATGCCTTTATCCGCGAGGGTTTCTAATCTGTATTGTCCGAGGAGGCTGCGTCAAAATGAATTTCAATAATACACAAAACACTTGCCAAAATTTCCGACTCCAACTGGGCAGGTAAAATTCAATTATGAGTGCACTAGCCGCTGGCCTGTTGATTGACGAATACATTTGAAGCGCCATGTGAATTGTTTCACAGGTTGAGTTGTTGTTGTTGTCGTTGTTGTTGTTTGGTCATCATCAAAGTGCAACTTTGCTGCAGTGGCGGCTATTTTCAAACGGGTTTTGTCAAATATGTATCCAAAGAGCCGACCAGCCCAACTCAGTTAACCCGTTCGCTATTGTTTGACTGCTCTGATGAGTTTTTAAATTCGTTATTAAACGTTTCGGCTGATTTGAATTTAGATGAAAAATCTCTTTTCTCTCTCTTTTTATGATTGCGGTTTATTTTGTCTATTTCTCGGGGTGTTGGGCCTTTGATTTTTCATAGCTCTTGTGCAAATGAAAAATGGGGAAATGGCGTTGGAAATTCTATAAATTTCGGATTTTGTTTGGCGTTTACTCTTTGGCGCATTTTGGCAAATTGAGTTAGGTCTTTGAGTGGGCTTTCCTCGGTTCGCAATTGAATATAGCGTTGGCTTATAGTATAAAATGTGTTGATTGTCGTTGCTAAGTATGAATTTGTATTTCAAGTTGGATATAGGGGAGTATTAATCTACTCGTTGTTTTAATTAATTTATGTCTTATATTTTACATCAATCCCCAGAATTCCAAAGCTATAGTCCAATACACAAAAACTATTTTATTTTAAATTTAAAATTCATTTATTTGCACTCACGTACACATAGATGAACATTTGGGATTACAGATCTTTCCATGTGTTATATAGACGGAAATTACTATATTGGTTTGGGTAAGGCATGTCTTCATCTGCCGGTTTGTAATTGGCACTTAATGTTTAAGATAAAATGAGCATATCAAGAAGCAGTCTTACTTCTCACCTAACTTAGCTAATCACCAGTCCAGTAGCACTACCATAATTTCCGTTAAAACAATGTATTATACCTCAATCTTTTAACCCGTCACTATTTTAAGATTTTCAGCTACCGTAACTACCCGTGTATCTTTAATTTCGGGAAGATGAAGATGCTGACTACAGCCTGAACTCTGAACACTTAATAACTTGTAAACACTTTGTTCTGGCTGAAAATTAATTGCATAACTTCCACCAAACTTGGCCTTCTCCTTATGTTTTTTTGTTTTCCTTACTTTGACAAAATACCGCGGTTTCTTCGGCATTTAAAAATCAATAGAAAATCATTTATTAAAATAATCACATCAAGCATGCAAGACCAGAACCCAAACGAAACTTCATTATGTTGCTAAAAAGAGGGAAAAAGAAAGAAAAACCGACCGTGACAGATTATGCAAACTAATTACACAAAATTAGTTGAGATTTATGCGTTACGAGTTCAACAAAAAAGTAAAAAATCGTAACCAAAAAGTTCTTCAGTAACCAAAGAGTTCCGTAAGCCCAAGCACGTTTATTAATCAATTCAATTTTTGCCGCTCGGCATGAGAGCTTGAAAACATTTTGTTCGGAAACCCGTTTTTTGGGGTCACTTTGGCGCCCAGCGACAAGTGACAAATAGTGTGACATAATAAGAAAAAAAGGGTTCGGTTGTGGGGCTACAAATTTGTATGATGTAGCGCTTAATTGGTGATTAACCACCTGTAGCTTGTGGCCATAGGTCCCTGAATCTCAGTCGCAGTTTGATTGCATTCTAAAAGTGTCTCGTTTCGACGGGTTCCGTTCTATTTTGAAAAAATCGTGCCTGGCCCTGCCTGGCCGATCCAGACAAGCCGCTAGTTTCGTTTCCAGATCGTGTACTCTTAAATGGTTTTAGTAAAATGAAGCTGAGCTGCAAATGAAGACGAAGCCTTTGTCCGACTCCAAAAGCAAATGTCACTTTGCCTCGACTGGAGTTCTAGTTCTGGAAAATGGGAGACACAAAAATCGAAAAAAAAAAACTTCGAAATACTAAAAGATTTATGGTTACAGGCTCTTGTGTTGTTGTTGTTGTTTTTGTTCTTGTTGCCTCTCAGTCGCTGTCAGCGACGTTTTGTGGGGGAATTTCCATGGAAATTGCAGCTACAGGCCCGTTCGTTGGGAAAATAATTCATTTCGATTGCCATGCCATGAGATTTGTCAAAGCCAATCCATGGCACTGAGCCCCTTCCTAACGGCTTAGATTATCTCTCTATTAATTATCGTTTATGGTTTGTTTGCCGGGGGTGCAGCATACTGTCAGATATTTTGTTTATAATTTGTAGCCAACTCTGCTCCTTATCAGCAAGTCTTTTTTTTCTTTTGTGGGGGCGTTAATAAACACGGCCGAGCAAATAGTTTCCAGTTACCAGTTCCCATGAAAGTAACCTCAGATAACAAGACACATTTTACCTGGGGGGAGGGGTAGGCTGTCCACTGCAATCAAATGAATAGCAAATTGCCTATGCCAATATTGAGGTTTAAGCTGTACTGCGCACCCTACACTGCTTCAATTGAGGGTTAAGCAAGCCAGACCGCATCCTCAATCTAGAGCAATAGCACTTGCCACTATTAGTATGCTAATATAAACATGAGAACTAAAACTTATTACAAAATCCATTAGTTTTTCTGCTTCGTTTAGCCAATGCGATATATAACTTTATCTGCTCTCACCATATTTGATGAACCCTAATGGGGTATATTACATTTTTGAATAGTTGATTTTAATACCTACATATGAATGTATAGGGATTTTAAAATTTCATATTAGCTTCAATCGATGGTTATTATTCGCACGATAAAACATTACAAAAATAAAATTTAAGGATAAGCAATTTAATTAATATTTCCCTTGGAGATTAATGTGGACTTGAGATAATTAAATGCTATTTTTGATAAAAATAACAATTATTCGCATTAACTTTATGGACAGTATCGGAAAACTGAGTACCTATTTAAGAGTCTATTCTATAAATCTAGTAAACAATTCTTTTTTTAGTGTCTTGTTCCTCATATTCCTTAAAATAAAGAGTCAATCATTGTAAATTTATTTAAAACAATTATCATATCAGAAAGGTTAGAGTATTCAGGTATCGTTGTGACATATTTAAAAATGTGCTCTGACATTTTTTCGGCTGCGGTTACATGTGCAGCCCGGCGGCGCTTTCGTGTGCTATCTACAACCAATCAATGCCACAACTGATGATGTTAATCTGAACAACGGCTCCGCACTGCACTACGGTTCCCTATTTGCCCTTAAGTTAAAATTCATTTGAATATACAACATCCTATTTCAATTTAAATTAAAATCCGCAAACATTTGCCACGAACGTTGGGACTTAAACTGACATGAGCCACGCCCACCTAACTTATCGGCTGGTAAGGGACAGTGGGCTGGCCATATCAAAAGTCGAGTAACGTTTCCGTCTCCCTCCCCTTTTCGTTCTCCTTCCCCATCTCCAACTCGCATCTGCATCTTCTCCTCCTCGAATGCTGCTGTGGACGCTGCAAAATGCCACTTACTCCAAAGTGCCGCAGCGATTAACATCTACGACCTGACGGACGTCAGAGGATGGGAGGTGGGCAACGGGGAGACTTTGGCGATGAGACGATGGCAACCAGCTACCAATTCGGTTGGATCCAGCTACCTAGCTACCGTTATTTGCTGTGCCCTGCTGGCTGACTGCTCTATGTGCATGTGTGTGTGTGTGTGTGTGTATAGGTTGTATCTTTTGCATATCGCGTGCTGTGTATCTTCAAGTATGAGTATCTCGACAGCGCTGCGGTGACACCAATAACAACGAACGCTACCAAATTGCAAAACCAATTTAAAAAACGTTAAAATATATTTGTAGATAGTTATAGTTTCGTTTCGTTTCGTTAGGTTCTGCAGAATCTAAATTGCAATTTGTTTGCCAAGCGAACCATCATTTTTTTTTTATATTTTCAATATGTAGTTTTTTATATTTAATTATCGGAGGGTTTTTTTTTCACATCATCTTGGCTGCATAAAATTGCCAGCAGATAACGAACTTAGTATGCAAAGAATTTTTATTTAATTTGAGTTTGATTCGAATTGTGGGCGGGGTGGTTGTCACAATTTAATTTGATTGAATTTGAATGCGACAGAAATAGATACCGTAACTGTTGGTATGCGGTTAAAAAAAAAATAATTCCATCAACAATGCATTCAATTTAATTGGTATGGTAACTATACAAGCACTGTAATGTACTCTTAGGTACTGCGATTTTGGGAAACTGAACAAAAATTTTAATGAACAATGACAAAATTTAATTGAATATCTTTAAGAGTAAAGTAAGTACAACAATTTCTTTTTTACTTATCTTCAGACTCTCGAAATATCAATGTATTATTAAAATGTACACTTATTATATCTGCACTCTGCTGACATTATTTGCTAGAATAATCCTTTAATATTTGCTGACATTAATGCCCAATAAGCGCAAATGCTGGGCAATAAATCTGTAGCAAGTCTCAATAAATTAAATACATTTTATTATAATTTTTTTTTGTGGTTTGAAACAATGCAAAAAGAGAAGAAAAGAAAGATCAGTAAACGGTCTCATCGCAGAGTCAGAGCTTATCACGATCGGGACAATGCAGAGTACAGAGATTTTTACTTATAAATTATTTAAATGGAAAATAAAGCATGGCCAGGCAGAAAGATCTGAGACTGAGACTGGACGCGGTCTGTTTGCAAATACGGTCGGGAAATGTCATGAAAAAAGTATCGAGCAGATATCGAGAGGTTGGATAGTAAGTAAAACAAATTCACAAAATCGAACATGAACAAAGCAAGAAAATGATAAGATCACGATTGTTGCAACTGCTTTTGCAACGAAAGTTGGTGGCAGGTTGTACTACTGCTGCATGTACAACATGCAACAAAAGCGGACACAACCAACAGAACCAACCGAAACAGCAGCAGCATTTAATTGCAAGCCACGTTGCCCCAACCGAAACGGAACGTGAGATGCCACAAGGGGCCTGAAGGAGCACGGGAAAGGAGCAGAAGGAGAAGGAGAAGGAGACGAACGAGGAGGCCAACTGACCGCCTTCCTGGGCCAGTTATGTGTATGTGCACGTATGCAAAACTTTATCTGACAGATTTGCGTGATAAGCCCAGGCGGCAGCCATGTGGATCGATCTGCGCCTCAAGTGAAATATCGCCAGCGGCGCTGCTTCAAGTGGAGCAAACAATTCCTCGCCTCCTTCTGGCCAAATTGGCAGTCAGCTGAAGTTGAAGTTGAATTTGAAGCTGCAGCTACATCTGAAGATGATGTTGAAGTTGAAGCTGAAACTGAGGACACGCAAAGGGAATTGCAGCTTCAAGCTAAAACTGCAGCTTGGCCTGTGCCTAACAATTGCTGCACTCTGCAATTGCTGCTGGTCCAGCCTTTTAATGAGCAAATAACTTGCGTTTCGGCTAACGAAATCGGCCTTTGAATGTACGTAATATATGCAAGAAGAGCAAGCAACAAAACAAGGCAAAAAATTACTGGGAACTTTCAGTTAGTTAGCAAGACGATAGTTATGGGCTGGACCAACTACTGGCTTAGTCCAACTACGGAGATAGAAAACTCCCATAGGTCAGTTCCCACTGGCAGTTGAAATTGCTTGTTAACGAAAGTGCTAAAGAACTGTGATAAATAGCTTGTAAAGTATTTAAATATAAAACGCAATATAGTTTTATCAGAAAGCAATTTGCATTTAAACTTTAACTATACAATTATTAGATTTAAAACAACTTGTATTTATGTGTATGAAGAACCGTTATTGGCAACACTCACTGTTTTAAAAAAATCGGTTTTCCGCAACTTGTTCTCATTTATAATAATGAATAGACAGTTAAGTACAATGTTTTTTTTTTACTAATGAATAATTTATTTTAAATATTGCATTGTTCAGTCTATTGCCATATAATTAGACTGTACTACATATAAGCCTCTCTAATTTCTAGTTTATCTTTATCTCTATAAATAATTAATTTGAAATGATAATTACTGAGAAAACTTTTGGTGTCTAAACAAAATCATGAATAAAGTTTAAACTTGACTAATACTTTAATTCTTGCGGAAAATAATATAATTAATATAAGCAAAAAGTAAGTTTCGATAACAAAATGCAATCAGAAAATATGGTGTATTAAAAACAATCTTCTCGCATTTCGAATGTGAATTGTAATACGCTTGACTCATGGCGTGTCTTAGAAGCGACTGAGTAATATGATTTGAAGAGCTCAGATCTATTTTTTATTTTTCAAAACCTTCTGTTGTCAGTAATATGCATAGATAGGTTACCAACTTTTAATAGGGAATATCATAACTAACCCGTTTTGCGGGTCATCAATAAGGTGACGCTAGGTGTAGGTTGTAATGCCGAGCTGTCAGGTAAATCAATTTCGGGTTTGCGAGGAATGCCAGCTATTCCTTTTTGGCCAATTCCAAAGGGAGAACCTTTTGGTAATTGCATTAAGTATGCAAAAAATATCCCCATGCATTCAAAGGACGTGTTTGCAGAGCGCGTGAGTTCCCAAGTGATCCCAATCCAAGGTTGCCCAACCAATTAAATACTATAGTTTATGTGTCGAAAGGTTTCCAAAAACAAACACAAATATAACACACACGAACACAACTCATGGCCAAGGGATGCCTTGGCTTAACTCAAACAGGCATTAAATTATCAAAAAAAAAAAGGGGAATAACAAACTAGGAGAAGGCTTCTGCGGATTGTTGCAGACTTGGCATAAATACTTGTATCCTATATCGTGGCAAGTAGCCCGAAAATAGTGCGTGCCTTCGTTACAGATTTACAACAAATAAAAATAGAAATAGCTGGCTGGCTAGAGCTTAGTGGTTTCTGGGGTCGCAGGACATTGCGTATACGCCGCGTGTGTTGTCCTGCGCTGATTGCCAGCATACAAAATCAATTCGAGCGTATAAATGTGGGTCACAGCGGGGTCATATGTATGTGCGTGTATATGTATGTGACTTTGTCTGTGAGTGACTCAGCAAATTGTTACAAAATGCCAAAGCTGAAGAAGTGAGGGGAATGAGGGGAGGGATCCCTCCCATACGCATAATTTAAGTGAATTTACGCCTGACTCTCTTTAACTCCTCAGTGCAACTCGTTGGTGCAACGAAGCGTATGGCCAGCGAGGCAAAAGTTTATTTTCCAAGCCATAAAAGACAATCGACAGAGCATCATCGATGACTTTGGCTCAACACTCGCATAAAGACATTTCCAAGTGCAATCAAATTCTACACTCGAATAGACATTTACACACACTCCCTCCCGTTCACTTCTGTTCCCTTGAATACTTTGTCACACTTTGCCGCTTTCTTTTCTTATTCCCTCTCCGACCAATTGCCTGCAATTTGTCCTCGAAAACTCTGTCAACTTTTAGGTGAAAGTGTATTTTGAGATTTTCAGCAAATGTTGCAAGTTTTTTCTTTTATCGACATTGCTTTCGGGCGAAAGCTTTAACATTAAGTAATGGAGCGCTATTAGGAACTGACGAAAACTTTTCCAGTACGGCCTAGGGTGTGCTATAAAAAGAACAAGTTTATATGTGCCAAAGCAGAATCTCACTTTTCGAAGGGTTTAGCAATTGGTTTTGACATGAAAACTGTTGAGCAAATTGCTGGCAAAGCCATAAAACTATAAAAAACAAACAAAATTATAATTGGGATGACATTCAAAGGCTTACTTATGTGCATTGCTATTATGAAAAAAAGAAGAATAACTTAAAAGTGATAAATAACAGATTTGAAAGGTAATAGAAACTTTATAGATATTATTGAAATATTAAAAACAAAATGAAAATTGCAATGGTTTCGGAAAGAACCTAAAGAGCTGCGGCTATGGTAAAGTAAAGTTAAATAATGGATGAAAGAGGGGAAAAGGAGAGACAACAAACAAATGGAAATATGAAGAAAGAGCATGCATATCCTTAGAAAACTGAATTTGCATACCTCTTTTCACATATGCAGTTTATTTAAGAGTCGTAAAAACGTACTTGGTATTTTCAAAAGAGATCTCCTTTGAGTCAACATTAGTTATCTTCCGCTTTGAGGTAGCAAACTGACAAACTTTAACATTATCATAATTGCCTTCTTACCCAACATACACACAACAATTCCATCCTCTAACTACTGGGGCTTGTCTTCTCTTCCATATCACAATCCACGAGGCAGGCAATCAAGCGGCCCATCAGGCGCCACCAACTTTTCAAGAGGCATCACCCTCTTCAAGTCTCCGCCTTTCTCTTTCCCTTTCTCTCTCGCTCAAATCTAGAGCAGCAGAAGAAGAAGAAGTCCATCCAGCGATTTGGCATAGCTAAAAAGGCGCAGGCCAAATATTTGCTGGGCGGGAAAGCGTAAGAAGAGTTTTCTTTGGCCCTTTTCTCGTAAAGTTCTGACTCTGTGCGTTGCATATGTAAATAACTCTTGAAAACATCATTGAATCAACTTTGTTGCACGTCTTCCCTCTCTTTTTCTCTCTCTCCCTTTCTCTCTCTCTCTTGTTGTGTGTAAGTGTGTGGAGGGAGCAGCGCCATCTAGCGGCGAACGGGCTTATATTGACTTCGGTTGTCGGCTCGCGTTCGCGGCTTTTATAGTGTGTTTATTTAGCACTTGAAAAATATTACTTTTTCGCCAGCAATAATTTTAATTGCTTTGGCATTCGAGGCAGTCTCGACTCTGGGGGGAAGCAGGAACTGAAACTGGCCCTGGGATTGGGATTCAGTTTGGGGTGCCCCGAACCTGCTGTGCCTGCCTCTGCCTTTGCCCTCGTCTCTCCCTTCCCCAATTCACAAAAGTTAAGTGGCAAAAGTTTTCGCACTAAAGTTGAAGTTGGCTTTGGGTTCCTCTTGTTGTTGTTGTTGCTATGTATTTTCGTTAAGCAAACATCAACGCCCACGACAGCCCTGGTAACAACAGCCATAGCATATTATTTGAGTTGGCCCTTCTTTTGTTTTTTTCTCTCTACTTTTTTTGTTTATACTTTTTTGTTGCACTCTCGCACTTTGATTGTTTTGAGATTTCGCGGCAACACATAAAGTTCCGCCTGGGATCTGAAGAGTGAGGGCCTAGAGAGGGGCCGACCGGCAACTGTATTCAGAGCTCTGTTTCAGCTCTGTTTTTTATCATTGCGAAACAAAGCATCGCATTTAAATAAAATAAAAGTTGAAATTGAGATTAGCGCAAGTGCTCCGAAATTAGTTTCTCCAAGCGCATTATTTAACTTTTAAAGCATGTAATTTGACTTCACAGCTTCTCAGTTGTTTTATGAGATTGAAGATACACAGAAGGTGTGATCTAGTGTCTGTCCGAGTTTATGGAACAGAATGGTGAAAACAGTTAGAAAATACGATAATTTTCATGTAATTGTGAGTGCATTTATTTAATTTTATGTAATTTCAATTGCTTGTTTAATTTCAGCTCGTAAGCAGACTACTATTTTTCAACAAAAGTATTTTCAAAGAAAAATACTCCTGAGATGTGTCCTGTTGACAAATCATTTTAACAAAGGGTATCTCAGAAATCTATGATTGTCCCTTTCAAACATTGCAATATGTTTATTCTGTTTTGTTAGTTAACAATTAATGAACTCGTATGCCAAATTGCACAAATTTATTGAACTTTGAAGTTTTGCAAAGATTACAATATTTTAATACTTTCCATGATCTGACACTTTTAATGCTTGAACTTTGAAATGACCCTTAGTTAAGCCAACAAAGAGCAATACTATTGATAAAGTTACATTGAAATATAAATTTGTGTATGGATAAGTTAACCATTAAATTGCCACACAAATTGCATCAAATATTTAGTTGCCAGCCGGCTGCACAAGTACTTAACTGTATACACACACAAACAAAGACTAATATAAACCTTAACCTATACTGCCAATAAATAAACAACAACAAATATTTTATGCAAATTTTCAATTTAACACAACATTAAATGCTCAAATGCTACGGCCACATGAAGGCAAACGAGCTAACAATGTCCATGTCCATATACATTACATATGTATGTGTGTGTGTGTGTGCTTGTAAGTGTATGCGTATTTAGATATGCATAAGTGTGTGTATTTGATCAATAACAAAACATTTAGTACATTTTCTTACAGCACACTTGTGGCTTAAATGGCGTTAAGCATTCCGCCTTGTGTGCTGCCAGCGTCCAGCAGCATTTTGTGGCCATTTTCATAATATTCGCACCACACCTTAATGTTATTAGACTGCGGGGAATTCCCTACATCCACACATATACAAACGCACACAGACAATCAGACAAATAACCACATTAGGCCTGGCCAATATTGAGTTAGAAATCAGTTTGTAATATGTTTGCATTAGGCGTTAGATATGCATTTGCAAATGCAATTATTTGCCAAATTGTTAAGCAGCTTATGATTGGGCTTTGATAGGGCTGCCATCCTTCATGCAGACAACTTTGACATTTCAAAGTACAGTCGACACTTTTCACTCGAGTTCAGATAGACTGTAAATTCCGTGACTGAGCTTATGAATCGGCTTTTACCTAAATATTATTTATCATTACTTTGTTATAGTTGCCATCCTTTGGACATATCTTTGACATTTCAAAGTTTAGTTGAAACTTATCGCTAGAGTTTCGATAGCTTTATTGAATTGGTTTGAATGAAAAGGGCATCAACTTGATGGTAATTTAAAAATTTTAAGCCTTTCTGACATATTGTCCCCTTCCTGCCACTTGCCACCTCATTAACTGCCCGGGGGAACAGAATCTCTAAAAACTTTGCAGTTCTTCGAGAAACTTTTGCTACAAACTTCATTACAACAATGTCACAACAGCAGCAGCTTTAGCTCATTTTCCACTCATTTTACAATATTTACGTTAGGTGACAGGCGCATGATTAATATGAGCCTGCCATAAGGTGGCTCCCATGATAATAACCATCCAATACTATATCTCCGACCCCTTAAGCACCCCAACCACCACAGCCCGTATAAAGTTTTTGTAAAGCAAAGAAATGAAACTTTGCCTTCGCTCTTTGCCATTGACCAGCGGCCTTTGCTAGATTGTAATTTGACAAGCAATCTTGCACTCTACTAACTTGTACAAGAAGTGAACGCGTATCACTCAATTAAGCAATGCTGCTGACTTTTTAATACCCTGCAAAAAAAGGTGCTTTTGTTTTATAAAGGAAACTGAATTGAATGTAAGTTTTTAGTTGTATTAAAAAGAATATTTCACAAAAATATTAAAAACAATAATTATGAAAACAAATATTTTTAAGCTCCTACATTTCGCTTTAAACGTATTTAAACTAACTTTTGTAAATTATTAAATTGTAAATTGAGTTGATTGAAAAATTTGTCAGGTATCAGAATTGGTAGTCAATATTTTCTGCTGAATCCCCCAATGTACATACCATATAAGCAAACTTTAATGAAGGGCATTCGGAATTCACTGCTACCTCACCGAAAAGGTTTACCACCTGATACAAACTTTGTTCGCTTTTACAAATCAAATATATTCGAAATATTCGATAAGCAATCACAAAATATGCACTTTAAACTTTTGCCACGACGCTTCAACACCTTACCCTTAAAAAAGAGGGTCCTGGTAAAGTGACAGGCACACAAGACTTAACAGAGCGCACACATCCTTATCCCTATCAGAGGCGAACGGAAATATCTGAAAATTGACCGCCTTAAACAAATACCCCAATTTAAACCACATGATTGATTGCTGCTGTATTGAGTCTGAGGGGCGTGGCGGGCTCTGACAGTCAATATAAACAAAAAGTGAGCTCCAAAACTAGAATGTCGGGCATTTGCCGGCGTCAAAGTTGTCGCCTGGCTCAGAATGAAGCTGAAGCCCTTTTTGCTGCTAGCTGCCAAGTCATCACGGACATTGCACTTTGGCTTTGACCATCGAGTTTGTGTTGGAGGGCTGGCTGGGATCCTTTTGCCTTTTTGGCAAGGATTCATCTTGAACGATTTGCTTGTTTCCTGCTTGCGGCGGCAGCTCATTTATAAAATCGTTTTTGTTGTTATATCCTGTAGCTCGAAATGAGTGAAACGGGTATAGATGTTGGAATAAAAAGCAAAATCAAGAAATTGTATCTATGAAGGGAACAAGTTATTTTCAGGGTATTTCGTAGGCAAGCAAACTCATCCTCAGACTCTTGACTCTGGCGTTCTTGTTGCTGGCATTTTAAATTGAATAAAGGTAGGGGTCACATAGGGGGATAGGATATATGAAAAATGAATGCCGCCTAGACTCAGGCATCAGGCAGTGAGCGAAGACCAAATGGGAAATCCTTTATGGTAATCCAAGATGTCCCCCAACTGCTGCCACCCCTTTTATGCGGTTGACATGATTCACTTTAACGATAAACGATAACGATAGCCAGCGCAAAGTTAGCCAAAGTAGTTCCAGATAAAAAGGACAAAGCAGCAGCAGCAACAACACACATACAAAAAAAAAGGAGAACAACAACAAACTTGGCGACAACTTGGCAGCCTCTTTGGTAAAACGTTTTGTCCCCTTTTGACAGTGCTCGCTCTTTTTTAAAGCAATTTAAACGTTTGAATAAACATTTCATTTAATGTTGTGCGCCGCACACAACAAACTAAAATAATCAAATAAATAAATAGAAAGCGCGCTGCGCATTTCTTTCCTTTTTTTTGCTTCTTTTTGTGTCGTCACAGACAGGCCAACAAATTTGCCCAGCGGCGCCAGCATTTACGTAAGCACGTAATAACGCAATGGCAACGGCAACGGAAAACGCTTTACGTTGTTGTAGTCGCAGGCAAATGCGCGTAATGTACCAACACACTATCGAAGAGCATTACAATTCTATGAAATCATTTATTAGACATTGATGAATGCAGTTATTATTGAGCGTGCACTGTTTCCAACATTAAAAACAATTAGATGCGGAAAAATGCTATAGAGCAAAATATAAATAAATAATATAAATAAAATATCCTAGTTAAAAAACGTTGACCAATAAATAAAACTCCAGAAATAATAATCATTCTTTAAGTTTTATTTTTTGCTCAAAAATATTGATTATTGGTTCTGAAGTAAAGTATAACTCACTAACTATAAAACTTGAAACTAATCTTTTTTTCATAATTTAAAAAAAAAACCTATAATAATTATAGTCCTTGATTTTTATATTTACCCCAGTTATTTCCTTGAATTTAATCTTTTTCAGTGGTACTTTTTTGTTTAATCATTTTCAGAATGAATATTGTAAGGAACGTTTTATTTTTTTATAAAAGGCTCCAACGGCCCCACTAGCTCCAATCATTTAAATTTTGCCCCTTCCACTTACACCTGTTTATCTCGCGAACCAGGTGAGTTTTCAAAAGTCTTAGTATGCACATTTGTAAGTTAAGTTGATACCTTTCGATCGGTATATAGCTCGACCTGATCGGACAGTCATAGCAAATTTTCCATTCTTCCTGTGTATATATGCTAGTCGCCTTCGCACCCTTCGTGCTGCTTTCGTCACTAGCGCGGACTGCCGTCCGCAGTGATAATAGATATTACTTTTTAATTTTTGATTCGTCAGATAGTATTTATTTAATTACGTAATGTCAACTTGGAGCAGTTGACCAAAAGTAGATAAATGGTATTGGAACATATCAGCTTTCTAAATTTAATATGCGCTTGCAAGGGTATCTGAATTTCGGTTATTCAATTATAGTTTCACTCTTGTTATTTTTGCCGTTGCACTTGCAGGCGCACACTGAGACACACTTAGCCTCACAGAAAAATATTGTAATAAGAAATTCAATTTTCAGGAACATTAGAGGCAAAGTTGAGACTTTTACTACGTGCGTGCGCTGAAAACAAAGACAAATAGCAGACACCTAAATTGCAAAGCCCCAAGTTGTACTTACCAATTGTACATTTTATGCGTACTTTGGCAAAGTTAATTTGTTGTTGAAATTGAAGGCTTAAACTTTTGTGCAGCCCTGCTGCTCGCTAAACAAATTCGATAAACACAACAATAGTCGAACTTCCACTTACCATCTTTTTAAATAAAACAATTTGCTTTTAAGTATTTTTTAAGAATATATTAAAAATGATTTACTGCATGTTTAATCTACCTTGTGGTAATAAATGACTTCTTCCACACGTGAATTATGCAAAACACCAACCAGTGGAAACACTTTAAAATTGAGCTTTTATGTTAATTGTACAACACTGTTGATCGCTAAACACAACACGCAAGCAATTATCGATAAGCACGTTTAAAGTAATCGCCGGCAGATTAATCGTGTTTGCAATTAGCAAATTAAACAATTTCCATTTAAGCAAAACTATTTAGCATACAGTAGAGATTTGAAAAAGTGTGTCAACAATTGCATTAACTGTTGATTATGATTGAGTATTGTATAATTGCGAATTTAACACGCAATCACAATTAAGTTTATTAATTGAATTTTAATTATTTGCCTTTCTTATTTTCAGATTTGTAATTTGTAAATTCCATGGAAAACAATTCCAAAGCATTTGAACAAGGTAAGTGACAAATATTTTAATTTATTATGCAACTAATCAGCTATTCATGTTGTGCCCCGAGGGTTGGAAACTGACACCAGGCCCCAAAGCTGCAAGGCGCGCCAACTCGGGGAGGGGGCAGGGCAGGGCAAGGGATGAGCAGCCTTGTGGCTCACCCTTTCAGTTTAACCGAGTACTTGCCACATTTGTGCTCCCATTTACGCCACACACACACACACACATACACATACACATATATGTATATATCTCACCCAACACACACTTTCACTTATTACCGGGACTTTCCTCTGGGGAGGCAGCCCAAATGGCAGCTCAGCACGTGAAGTCGACATGAGTTTAGTTGTCATGTCCCGCCTCCACCTCCTCCTCCATCTCCACCTTCAACACGGGCATCCACCACCTTGTCATATTAGCTGGCCGCTGGTGCCGCTGTTCACTTTCTCCCCAAAGGGAGGCAAAGAGAGCCTTTTGAGTGTATCCGTACTCGCAATGATCAGCAACAGCTTCGGCTATGCTCGACTCCCGAGCTTGTTGTTTGTTTGAGGAGCCCAAGTGTTTGCCGTGTTCCAATGTCGTTAACTCGCGCGTGTCTGCGTCTGTCTGCCTGTCTGTTTAACATTTTCACCTGTCAACAATATTTCATGCCCACTGTGCGTTGCATTAGAATGCGACAACAGCTGCGGCTGCCTCTAGGACTGACGAGTCTCCCCTGGCGCGGCACGCAACCGCCCCAAGAACGTCGCTCAGGTGGAACGACGACGTCGGCGTGCAACATTTACGCTTGCTTGCCGCAATTTCGCCTGATGCTTTGCCTCTGCTCCCGTCCCGTCCCGCAGTTGCCTCTTGCCTTGTGGGTTTTTCGTTGCAAATTTGTGCACATGTCCTTGGTAATTTCGGTTGCGTGTCCTTCCCCTTGCGTGCAACAAAGTAACTGTTTCGGTTTTGAGTTGCTTTGTTGTTGTCGCTTATTACAAACACCATAGCAACAAAACGCAATTTTCGGCTTTTGCATACACACATTTGTTACTATGTCCATACCACATCCTTTTGTAGCCACTGTCCTGCACACGTCATACTCTCACACAGTACTGAATATTTCAATAGATACAGCTTTGAGCTATATTAAGAAGCCAGTTTTATATTTATTACAAGATAAATTCGTAAAGATTTAGAATTTGTTTACAGCTTGTTTAAATTAGAAAATTATTTAAAATGCAGAATAATAATTTAATTATTTAATTTACCAATCCTATAAGTACTTTAAAATGAATAGAAGGTTAGTAGGGATTCTTATATTATCCCTACGTAAACTTAGCTTTAAATTAAAATTTTATTTCAATTCACTAAAAAAATCCCATAAACATTTTTTGAATCCCTTTTTAGAGGCCTTTAACTGATTTGTCACCTTGTGATCATTTTTATCAGGATTCTCTCCTAGTATGATTTCCCCTATTTGCGTATAGGAAGGAAAAACTGTTGACTTCCACTTTAGACAATAAAATCTCACCCTTTGCTATGACAACTTTCCCTATATCATCAAGCATAACTGTACAGTATCAATTTAAAATTCATTGAAGTTTTCAAAACGTTTCAGACGCCACTTTGAAAAAACTGCACACCCTCGCCTCGGGTTGTTTAGAGGATTTGTCAGACGCGACACATAGAAAAATAAAAAACAAGAAATAGAATCTGAGGGACTTTCCGTCGCATCATTGTCGTCTAGTCATTCAGGAACAGGGTTGATTGCCTTTTGCAGTCTGTGCAGGATCCCATCAGAGGAATACTGAGCCCGTGTCTCTGTGGCATCAATTAAAGCATTACAATGTCATAATCAAAATGACAAATAGAATTACGCATGATGTGAAAGGCAACAGACGACGATGAGGTTGGACTCAGATTGGGTCTACCTCTGTCAATTGGTCTGTCGATCTGTCTGTCCGTCGCTTATTGGTGGTTGGTGTCATTTGCCGTTTGTTGGGCAATCGCTCGAAACAATTTCCCAATTGTGCCACCTATTCAAATTGCCTCTGGGCGTCGTGCTAATCCGTTGTAAGCCCAGCAACGACAGCCAAGTGAGCCACGTTGCAAGTACAGCAAGGTGTGCGTTGTCGCTCTGCCCGTGTGGCAAGTGCAACCAACCCCTGTCCACAAACGGATTGTCACCCCTATGCAGCACCCCACTTTAATGATTGCGCGCCAAATGTCGCTTATTATAGCATTATACCAATTGAGCGTGCACTTTAAAGTCCCGGAAACCTTTCCACCTCGAACACCTCGATTAGCAGCCACGATGACAATGGAGGAACAAAAATAATACCAATTACGAGTCTTTTGCACATGTAGAAGAAGTTTGCGTTTCCCATTCTTGCGGGAAAAAAAGTTTTAATCACACTTTGGTACACGCTTCTTTCATTTAATTTTCATTGGGGTCCTCCTTTTTTGTTTTTAATTTGCGTACAAATTATTTGTTGCCACTCTGGCATTTTCTGCGGGCTTTTGATGCTGCTGCCTCCTTCCTTCTTCCCCAGTTTCTTATTTTCCCAGTTGCGCAGCTGTGCCAAAAGTTAGGCCAAAGTCTCATCTCATCACAATTGAAGTCTTCGACATCACATCTCTTTGTGTTGCGCTTTTTATTCAATTATTTGGGCTTGTATAGACCCATTTTGCATTTTCCTGGTCTTGTCTTCTTAGGCGTTTTTAGATAACTGATTGGTGGTCTCCCTCCCCCTTAAAGTGTGTGTACAATAAATAAGGAATTTGTATTGAAGGAACCTTTGCAGCTGCTTGCTCAAGGCTCTTTTTCGAAACTTTGATAGGCAATTTGTTCTTGGCTTAATGTAAGTGAAAATTTGGGGATCATTTGGGAATATTACATTACAAATGCAAAAAAGAGAAGTATCATTCATTCTCTTTTTACTATGAATTTTCTCATCAATATTTTTTATTTTAACCTTTTAAATTAATATTTGCTTACAGGTTAGAAATATATTAATGTGTATGTTTAGTGGAAAAAATAATTTTGAGAGTTCTTTTATAATTTGATTATTTTAAGCGTTAAAGTGCTTTTAAAGCTGTTATAGTATGAATTCATAAATAAATATAGAAATTAATAAATAATTTCATTAATGGAAAGAAAAAGTTTATTAATCAAGGATGCTATGAACTTTATAAGCAATTTAAACAGGAGTCTTAAAAAAAATTTATAAATCATTTGGAATTTAAAATGCAATTCACTACATGATGTTAAGCTGTTATTGAGGCTTTAACCTTATTATTATAGGCCTGCATGTTTTTTTTTTTATCAAAATTCAACTAGTTACAGAAAAACTAAATCACTTATTAGGTAAATATTAATTCAAATTGCTATATAAAAATGTTATATTAAGTACATTGTACTAAGTGCCCCTTAAGTTTTTAATGCTTGCGTTTTAATTTGATTCCACCTGACCTACTTTCATCCGGCTTACATATTTTTTGTGAAAACAGCTGTTCAGCGTAAATCCGCACTCTTAAAATTGCTTTGCATAACCCTGAGTTAATGCAAAGCAGCTGACCAACCATCTAACCATCCAACCAAGAAACCAGGCCAGCAACCAACCAACGTTTTTATCCAGAGTTTCAGTTGCGAAACATTTCTAATTTTTCAACGTCTGGCCGAAGGATTTGCACCTTGGTTTTTGGGGCCAAAAGCTGACGCTGTCTGAGCTGATATCTAATCTAATGGCGGCTAACAGCATTTTATGCATATCGACAGGCGCCTTTTTTGATATTCCGCAGACAGCTGCTGAAGTAAAATTGAAAAATTGCAAGAGCAAAACTATTTTTTAATATGCAAGTTAAAAGTGCCGGAGATAGACAGACCGATATTAAGAAAAGTAGCGAAAGAGGAAAAGATACAAAGCTGGCGAAAGCAAACCAAGCCAAGTTAAGGCAACGAAGCAAAAAGTTTGACTGGCTTTTCTAATTGTGCAACTTCCGTGGCAAAGTGTGCGGCTAATGTAGCCGATGCTGCACCTTAAGTGCAGGTCACTCCCCCTAAAACACAGCTTGTCTTAATGCCACCACTTATGTGGGTTGGAGGAGCAAGGGCGTTAGGGATAGGGCTAGGCGAGTCGAGGTTTCTCTTCTTTTGGGCACTTCATTTCTCTTGGCCAGGGCAAAAGTGAAAAAGGCGTTGCCGCATAATAAATGGACAATTTGGTAGTTGAAGCGTGGAGCGTCCGAAAATGCCCTCAAGGATATGGACAAACTGCTACTCCATTGCTTATCCTTATAGCCAGCCTGGCAAGCCACCCAACCACCCACAAGTTTTCCCTGTTGGCTGCCGTTGATGCGGTTATAGATTGCCTGGCCCTAACCCTTGGCTAACCATAAAATTATTTTGCAACAATTTCTTAGCCCAAGCCACTTTCTTTGGCTGCTCTCTCTCTCTCCCTCTCTCTTTCTCTCTCTATGCTTAAGGGCATTTTAATTTTTGATCTCGTAAATTTTCACAAGAGATAATAATAATATGCGTTCAGGTTACGCATTTTTAGTGGCATACCTACCTGAAAACTTTGTTCTTTCTCCCTCACAGAATCTCTTTTTCTCTCAGTCTCTCTCAGCAGCTCGGAACTTTCATTATTGACTTATGAGCCATAAGAGGCCACAACTTGTGCAATTATTAAAGTTGAGCTGCTTTTTGTCCCCCTTCTGTTTCTTTGCCTCTTGTTAGCCACTAAATCATCTCTTTGATAAGCAATTTGATTTATTTTATAAAAACAATTTGCTCTTTGACAGGCCCCTGTCCAAAATACAACGCAAGCTTCTCTAACCAGGCTAAACTATTTTCCTTGAAAAGAAAACAAAACAGACAGATAACAAAGGAAAATTTACTCTGAGATTCCCTGTAGAGTATGCGTAGTGTGTGAAATGCAACTAATATTAGAATATATATATATAGTGAGATAAACGAGTTTTTATTTGGAAATTATTAGCATTTATCTATCAATGAAAGGCATTGATTAATTTTTTGATATGAAAAATGTTCGCGTCTAAAATCTATTCTTTTTAATGCAAGGCAAATGAAACTGGTAAGCTATTCTTAAACACAGAGCCGGACTGCACATACCCCATAATACACATAGCTACAGGGTATTAGACAACAAAATCCAAAAGCCGAACGTTAAAATATTTCATGAGGTATTTTAGATAGCTAAACCCCTTCCAAACAGCTGCCAGTTGGGCCAAGCAACCGACCCGCAACAGCAACAATAGCAAATGGTATTAACATATTTTAAACCTAAATTGCTGGACTTTTGTTGTGGTCGTTGTTTTCCTTGTTGTTGTGTTGTGGCATGTCAAGCATGAAGTGCAAATAGCTCGCAGCTAAATATTTATACACAATTTTTAGTTACCGTCTTCTTTTTTCGAACATTTTTGTCTCAGTTGTGGTTGCGTTTTTTTGGGCCAACTCATCCATCAGGCAACCACTTGTTGAGGGAAGTTGTACGGGAAGAACTTCAAGTGTTTCGGATCGGAGGAGGTGTTACAGTTCTGCGTGAATTTGGCATAATTTGACGCTGATGATGAGCTACGTTTGCTAAAAAACTTAAACAGAATTTAGAAACAACTGCAAATTCGATAGAAAATGTACAGTTCTTATATTCGTAATCAATCAGGACTTTTGTGAGTATTGCACTTTGATTTCCAATTGCAATTTAGAGACATTTTCAACTAGAGCTTAGCACTTAAATCCGAATGCTCAACGGAAACCTTTCGCCCTTGTCTTTTTCTGAAATACTTTTCAACGTTTGGCCTTGGCTCAGAAGCAGCTTGAAATGTTGCCAGCTTGTTAAAATTCATTGAATGCACATTTCATTTATTAAATAATGCCCAACTGACGATGGCTGTGACTGCCACTGCTGTTCCCGGTGGTCTTCTATCATTCACAGCAGTCTTCACACAATGCGATTTAAGCAAGAACTGTTTAAAATTTATAAATGCGTCTGACGATGCCATTAGAGGGATTTCATTTGCTACCAAAATACACACATATATACAAAGTATAACTACTATATATTTATATACACACACACACAGTTGGCAACCAGAGTCTGATGTGCCAAAGACTTAAGCCTTGAAGTTGGCTTCCTGTTGGGCTCAGCGTTTGTCCAGTTTGCTTTCGGTTAACGCTTCAAATGTTGCCAAATGGCTAAATTCGTGCGCATAAAGTGAATTGTTTTATGGCCAAATGGAACGAGTCCAAGGCGCAGTCTTTGAAAAACGAGTTAAACACGTGTCGAAAATGGTTTGGGCTTCCTTTTTAGGACTCTGCTTCTGCCTTTTCCCTCGTCAGCTCGAGTCCTTCCCCATTGCATGTGCTGTAGTATATAGCATACATTTGTGCGTTTCCCTGACAATCGAACTGATTGGGAGGGGTTGGTCGGTTGCATAGTTTATGGCCCCATAGCCTTGACGTTCATAGATTATGGATGAGCTTCATAATGAGCCAATTTATACAAGAGTTCTTAGCCTGCTCATTGCTACTTTCCACATTCTCTATTCTATCCATCTCATAAACAATTCCACCTCAACTGTGGCCAGTCCCACAGACTTGATCTCTTTTTGTGCTATGTTTTTTTTTTGTGCTTTTTTGGTAATGATATATGAAACCCAACGAGTTGCTGCCAAAAACGCCATTTGTTTAAATGCGGATGGACAGGCACAACACAGCACAGTCTGGCCTCAGTTCAGCTCAGCCCGGCTCACATCTCACAGCTTCCATTTGAATGCGCACATGGAGCAACACATGGCACTGGGTAATCGCATGTGTGGAGTGGAGTGGAGCTTTTGGACCAGCTGTTGTTTATTTCACTTCAATTTACTCTCCGATTCCCTAACTTGGTAGCTGGTTACTTGGTTACTCGTCAGTGCACGCGTCAGGTGACAAACTTTTACTCTTTTTTATTATTCTTTCTCTGGTTTGGCCATCTGCAGTGCGAGTAGAGCACAAGGACAAGAATTTACACAGCAGCTGTTGCTTCTGTGTTGATTTGAAGTGGCTTCTTGGAGCTTCTCAGTCTTCAATTCCGGCCAGAGAACAGTAAACAAGTTGACTGTAAAACTTACTCAGAGGGAAACTACATAAACAGACAGACAGTCAAAGAGTTTAGGTGCAGATTGAAATAATAGAGCAAAGCAATTTGAGTGAGAAAATTCAATTTAAATTCACAGAAGAACTTATTGATTTACCTTTTCTTTTTTTTACACTTTTGTTCAAGTTTTTACCTTAACATCATCTTTTTTTTTTATATTTATAATTTAATTTACATTTAGGGTATTCACTTAACTGTGGCAGCCTGGCAGATGGCACATGTCCCAAACTTGAAACGTGAACAGCCCTTTTTGTTTTAAATCTGCCCAGTCAGCTGTTTTTTGGTTTTACATTGAGTTTACTGTCATTTTTATTATTTTATTTCAATAAATTTGCCTGATTTAAGCAAGATGCTTCGAAAAGCGCCAAGCATTTTTGTAATTAAAAGTAAAAAGTGCAGAAGTAATTGAAGCTTTGTAAAATTCGTATAGAGAATTTGTTGCATTTTATCATATTTCATTAATAGTAGATGCATGGCGAGATCAGTTGGATTCTGAAATTGAAGATATTTTGGATGGCTTTATAGAGGATGCCATGGCCATTGTCGTCGGAGTCAATATCGCGTTGGAGCCAAAGCTGCTTTAGAGTCCTCAAAGGGAGGTATTGCAGGTTTTTAAGATGATATTGATGAAAGACGGAAACTAACTATGATGGTCACACTAAGGCTGAACCCCGTGGTGAACCCTGTTTGGCGTCAGAAAGCAAGAGAAAGTTTTTGTGTAATTTTATATTTAAATAAAATCTAAGATATATATGTGCATATATACATGATTGTAACTTATTTAAGCCAAGCTCTAGTTTTAGAATCCTCTCCTTTTGATCCAGCTGTTGTTGCTTATGCTTAAAATCATATTCAACATTCCATTAATTGTCTTTCCTTTCCAACTTCAGTCTGCGCTCCTCTCTACCCCTTTGCTTCACGAAAAATGTATCAACCTGTTGCGTCCCTAAACAACAGTTGTCAAAACTTTCGCACTAATAATTGACAAAAATACTAAATTTCGATTGAAAATATCGATTATTAATCGTGTTTTTATCATCTCTACATGGGCATATATGCCAGACTTTTCGTAGTCAAGGGTCCGGGTCTGACATCATGGCACGAAATTTTTCAGTACAAGTTGTTGTTGTGACGTTTGGGAAATGTGCCATGTGCCAGGCTGCCACAGTCAAGTGAATACCCTAATTATTTATCTGTGTTTATTTACTAATTTATCGAAAACGCAAATATGTCCAGGAAATAAAGACCGAAATAAAAGAAATAAGACTAATTTTAAAATGAACAACAAAAACAAATAAAACTGAAATATTTTTTAATCATGATACCTGATATTGGAAAAATATAATGATTTTTCTAAGTGATTCTGCTTCTTTTTGTTCTTTCTTATCTCACAGGTTGTGCCTGACAAAATTAGGTTAAGATCGGACTTCTGTATCATAAAGATGTGATATGAAATATCGTTTAAAATCTAATTTTTGTTGTATTTTGAAATTTCTCAACCAATCTCTCAAAGCTTTTTCATTACAAAATAAAAATATCAAAAACTAAAAAATTGTTTTCAAAATTTAGAATTCCGTTTCCTATAATTCTAAACACATGCATACATACATGTAGTGAAGGAGTATTCTTCTACATTCTCTTTGATGAGCTCCACAAGCTCTATTCGGTTTGGCATTGCTCCGTTTTGTGCGTCAGCTTTTTGCCAGCTAATTTTACGGTAATTTCCAAAGCATCGTAGCCAATTATTCACCTGCGTTGACGTTGGCGTCGTTTAAATTGAAAGGATTACTTTCGCTTCATTGAAGCGCACACACACACACACACACACACCTCAGTTGGGTTGTGCTTTCGCTCCCTTCATGGCCATTTCATTTACACATTCATTTTGGTATTGGCATTTTTTCATTACCGTGTGGCGCCGCCTCTGACATTGAACGTTGTGGATGCGGCTGCCCCTCGATCTCCTGCTCAGGTAACTGGCGTCACTCAGAGAGCAATTGAAGCGATTTATTGGTGTCATATGACAAGCACCTGCCCCCACTTTGCTGGCAGCCTTTTGCCTCGTTTTTGCCAATCAGTGTCCTTCTGCTCCTGCTCCATTTGGCGCGTAGTAAAAAGTTCAAGTATTAAAAAGCAGTGCGAACGCTTCTTACAACAAGTTTCAAGTGTCGTTGCAACACAGCCACTGCCTTTGGGGCAACTACCACAGCAATTCACGCTTTGTGTGCCAATCAAACAAATAAACAAACAGACAGACAGACAGATTGACAGACACGTTTCATCTCTGTTTGGCATGGCAGGTAACCTGTGACCAATGTGAAAACATATTGAATTACTTTACAAAAGTGTCTCGTTATCGACATATGATATCTTCCCCCTTGTCTACTTCTTTGACCTCCTTGCAATTTGTTAATTTCTTGTCAACAAGCTACGAGTCGTTAGCCTTCTTTTGGACTAATTGGCCAAGGAACAAGCGCTGAACAAAATCGCTTAGCCTCTTGCCATTTAATGTTTTTATTTAACACCATTCACTTTTTATCATTCTTCATTAAACGCAGTGGTCTCTTCTCCCCTCCCCTCCCCCATCCGCCCGATTCTCTTTGTTTGTGCGTTGATTTATTGCCATTTGCCTCCAATCGGCATTAATTTTTCAGCGGTTATTTGCCCTGCATCTCCCCCTCCCCCGCACATTCCCCTTCCCTTGCTCATCATCATCTGCGTCCTTTCTGTTTTTTGTGTCGACATCGTCGTTTGCTCTGTTTATTGTTAAATAATTAAATTTTCGCATAAATTCATCATCATCGATGGCTCGGGACGTTTTTAATTTCCTTTGACATCGTCGCATTCGCCTGGGTCAGTCTGTGGACGGGGGAAAGGGAGGGGCAACGGGGAAACAGTCTATCAAAAGAAGAGCGAATGTTAATTAACGTTTGCTAGTCAATGTCTGTCTATCCACATTTAAAGTATTAAATTGATGTCAAAAAATGCAGGAAAACTCGATAAATTCATTGAAAGAACACTAAATTTAACACAGTTAATTTTTCAATTTTAAAACAGTTTTTTATCAGCTTAAGGTCTGCATTTTATTGTGTTATTGAAAGTCGAATTTCTCATAATATATTTTTAAAGCATGTAATAAAATATAAATATGTTTGTAGTCGTATCAATTTCGGGTTGAGCAACATCTTTTAATATATTTGAATTTTGCACATCCTAGTTTCAAATTAATAGAAACAAGAAAACAAATTTTTTGTAATATCAAAAAAGAGATACTATTAGATACTATTAATTCTGCTTTAAAATTATTTCGATTTGGTTTTATCTGAACTCTTTATCTTATGCCATCAATATGTATCAGATTATCAGTTGAGCTATAAAACCGCTTAGCTGAATGTCACTTCGATTCTGACTTCCCCAATTACATTTGATTTTCTCTACGACTTTGCATTAATTGTCATTGATTTCCTGTCTTGAAACGTCTCCATCGTCTATCTCAGAAACCCACTCGAGTGACTCAGCTGCTGTTTCATAAATATTTTAAAGCTATTAACGCTTATGATGCGCTTATGATGCCAGCAGACGACAGCCCAACTAATGAGCTATGACATAAAAGGTTTACAAAACAAACTATGACAAAATGCAGCCCAATGTTTAATGCCAGAATACTTAAAAAACAGAAACACAAACCAAATAACGAGATAGAGAGAGAGAGACGACTGAAGAACTGTCTTTTATGATAAAACCTCTACAAACTAAACTCTCGTCCCGTTCTTCGCCCAGCTGCAACGAATTTGATAGATCTATTTGTAGGGTCCCGCTCTGTTGCAGTTGCTGTTGTTGCTCTTGTTGCTGCCTGTTAAATGCGACAACTTAAAATCCCATTTGATGCACTCTTCTTTCATGATGCAGGCCGCCCTGAGCTCTCCTCCCCCTTCTCCTTCTCCTGCTCTGGGAGCTGATGCTCTACCATTTCAATCTTCATAAACTTGACAAAAATCCCAGCGAACAACGACGACGAACAGAAAACGAAAAATTATGTTCCATTAATGGAGCGAATGTTTCCTTTTATGGACTGCATATAAAATGTAAACTACTTAAGCGGCAGCAGCCCGAGACTGCAACATGTGGAGGCAGCAGCAGCGACTATCTCGAATTTTGGAGTATGTCTTTGCTCCTGTCTGGCTGCTGTCTCCTCCTTGCTCTCCTCCTCCTCCTGTTGTGCATTGTCGCCCTGTCTCATTACGTCGCATGTGACACTGTTAATGATTATATGTATATGTTCTATGTGCCACGCCCTCTTCGTATACCCCCCAAAAAAAGTATCTGAGAGTGGCAGCAGGCAAGTGGAGAGAAGTAAAGTTTCCCCCTTTCTGCTTTTGGCTTGTTAGTGCAACCCGACGACCCCACAACGAAGACCGTGACGTGAAAATCTAGGAACAAATGTTTTGGTTCCCACTTGTGAAAATCCCCAACGCAACACAGACGACAACGCCAACGACAACGACGACAGCTCGCAACTGTGGTTGCTGTTTGTAGTTCTAGTTGCGAGTTGAAGTTTCATTAAAAATACATAAAAATCAGAACGCATTTGCCTCCAGGCAGAGACAACAACAACGACTAACAGGGACTACGAGAAATTCTGGGCCCCTTTTAATATAAAACATGCTATTGTGTTGAATGGATTGCTTGTTTATTTTATCAACTATTCTTATTCGAATTGTGTGTGGAGTGTGGCGTCACTTTTGATTTGTTTGAACATCAGTTTGAACCAAAAGAAAAAAAAGAAAAACCTAAAAACTAATTGCCAGTATGTCTTTTGTTTTGGGCATCGCCCACAACAAATCACACACAAAATCCACGAGCAAAGACTTTTCTAGTAAACCACAACAAAACTGTTTAAAAGCTGTGGGAAAAGTTTACAGTTGTTCACATCTTGATTGGGTTTTAATTGTGGAGCGCTAATTTGAGAGGGTCCAACGCCAACTCTGTGGTAATTTTCAAGCTGTTTCCTTTTCCCTGCTAAGGTAACCATCAAGTCTGCCAAGAAACTGCCTTAACTAGAACTATGTAATTGTAGGAATTGACTTGCAGTTAGTTGGGCGTTGCTTTGAATATTTAAAAAGCTTGTACTGCATGCATTCAGGTAATACATGTTGCTGCGAAAATCGTATAAGAAATATTGTCAGACTTTAAAGACTATGAAAAATTTCTTTTTAGGGAAATTGACATTGCGCAATTATAGTTAATTTAAGCTATCCCATTAAAGGGTATTAAAATGTTGTCAAGAAATAAATTTCATCTTTAGGAGACCTTTCCGAAACAAAAAGCTTCTTATATTTGTTAAGTTAAAAAAGGAGTTGCATTTTATACTTTAATTAATATATTTAATTAAATATTTGATTAATTAAATATATTAATAATTAACTGTTTAATAATATCTGCAACCCCATTTATATAGCAGAAACTTATGAAAGGATTAGACAATGAATGGAGCATAGAACATTCTTTCCTTGCACTGTTTATGCTTATCGTATTTAAGATTAATTAGTCTTCAATTTTGTAAATTATTTGGCTTAGCTCGAAACGTCTTCATTAACAACTGTTACAATTTTCCCTACGCTTTTGTCAGTATTTTCCCTATCTTACTTTCTCTGTCAACTAAGTTGTAATTATCAGTAATTCTGCAGCAAATCATAATCTTCGTCCATCTTTTCATTTGCTGTGCTGCTTTAATATCAATCGAAGGCAACCCCAGCAAAATGTGCTCCCTTATTGGACCACCCTTATATGCTGGATGGAAAACATGTCCGTTAATATTTCCAATAATGCCCAAAGGCTTATTAATATCCCTGGCTCAGAACGCAGTCCAAAGCACAGCAATGTTGTTAATAGCCAAAGGTAGACTTCGGTCGTCGGTCGATTGCAAATCGACAAATTTGCACTAAACGCAAGTGCAGTTCATCTACCTCCTCCTTCTTCCCAGTCTCAGGTTATTGCAGGGGTTTTTGCCCTAGCCCCCGGTCAGGCACAACGACTTAACGGCAATTAATGCAAATGAAGGTGTATGTCCCATCTCTCTCTCTCTCTCTCTCTCTCTCTCTCTCACTCTTACCCTCTTTCAACGGACGATGGGACTGGTCTGAGTCTGGAGGGCATTTGGTGCACTTGTGCATGCCTAATTATTAGGACAATTTGCTCATGGAATTTGCCTATTAATTAGCCATTGCACACGACCTTACACATTGCATTGACGACGGCGATGACGACGACCAAGTTTGGATTTGTGGGCTTTGACTAATGCACTCATTGATTATAATGAAATCAGACTGAAGCTCCATGCGTGTCTGTCTCCTTCTCTGTATTGGCCATCTTTTAATTTGCCCACGCTCATAATTAATAGGCAACCACCGCAGGATTTAATAGGATTTAATCTCAAAGACGACAGCTATTCGGTTATTCGGTTTTCCTTATTGCAATATACCCCAAAGTGCCTTCAAATAATTTCCATTGATTTATGTCCGCGTCGACTTTTCAAATTAACGCGCTTATGTGCAGAACTTGGGGAGAGTCGACTGACAGATTCTCTGCTATAAATTGGTAGAACAGAACACAATATTGATAATCGATGTACGAATTTAAAACCTAATATTTATCTTCCTCTAATGCTCGTATTAATTTAATTGCTCGTGCAAGCCGTTGATAATCTTATTTCATTGCACTTTCAGTTATATTTTTATAATATCAGGTTTCTTATATCAGCAATATTCTGATTATGAGAGCCTTTTAAAGATGTTTATAAGCACCCGCTGCCCAATGCCCAATACAGTGGCTGCAATCAGCATTTATCCCTGACACTGTCGCTTACTTTTGAAAAACCATTTTTTGTTCTCCAAAGTCATTAAAAAAGAATCGCGCCAAATAATAATAATAGCAAAAATAACAATAATAACAACGCACGATTCAGTCGTGCGCAATGCTAAAAAATCGTATATCCTTGTACTTATATATAAAAACATTATTAATCAATGTCCAGGGGAGAAATTCTTGTTGCCATGTCTTTGACAGGAGTCCGATGAGGCCGCCCCGGCTGTGGCTCATATTGAGACTCTGCACAGGTCTGTCCTAAATTCGCGTCCCTTGGGGAAACTCTGGAGACACTCATCGCCTTCTATTTATATGTCCTGGGCCGCAGAAAGCAGCTTAGGCCCAAAGGCGGCCACTTTTGGCCAAGGACAGCCTGACCAAGGAGAGAGCCGTGCTAAGAGCTAAGCGAACTTTGCTAATTTTCTTTCCTGTCACGTTGATTTTTTGTTTACCATTTTAGCTGGGCTGTTGTCGCCTCCAAAAAGGACACCCCCTCGACCAGACACGGCGCCGGCAACTTGATTTACGTTGCAGCTTCTATCGCCGAGCGGCATTTCAATTAAATTTTATTTTCTATGAGCTTGGGCGTTCGAATCAATGAAATATAATCGAATTAATTACGTCTGAGCATTTAGGTGCTGCTATAGAAAGTCCTGTTCATGCCACATAAATTTGCGATTCGGTTGCGTTTCATTGCCCACTGATTTTGGCCCGGATTTGTATTATTGTTAATGGCCAAGTTGTGTTAGCCATTCAGCTGCTGCTGACTTTGCATAAGGATCTGCCAAAAAGGCAGTCTCCAGAAGACTGAGTGAGACCACGTTTCAGGGGTTGCAAATCTCAATGCCGCCCAGGATCCTTGTCCTGGTCCTTGTCCATTTCTCGCTTTTAATTAGCATTCAGCTGGCGAAGAGTCGCCTCTTTGTTGCGTAATTAGCTGAGTTTTGATTTATTGCCGAGTTGGCGAGTGTTTGGCAGCTTGTCGCCCATACCGCTCCCAGGTGCTATGTCCTTTGCTCCTGATTTCTCGTCTTTCCTCCCTTACGACAAGCAGCAACATTTCTCATGCAAATATTTGCAGAAAATTAAAATTGTCAAGCTGAAGCTTAATGCTTTGATGGGTTTAATTCCTCTTACAGCGAGCTGCTGTCATCAGCAAACTTTAAGAGCTAAAAGTAAATAGTAAATTTGTAAAATAATCTATACTTTTAGGTACAACATATTCATAGCAAACATAGATCGACTTTTATTTGAAGACATTGGCCGTGTTCACCAGAACAAATCGATCAGTAATCATGTATTTTGTTTGTTCGATAGCAAGGCATCACAATCAGAAAATTTCAGCGTACTATTTTGGTGATGAATTTTTAGTCATCATAATCACAAAATTTGAAATCATGATTGCTAATCACTGCATTTCACCAGAATAATCATGCAAATTTCATCGATTTTCTGTTGTCGATTTGTTCTGGTGAACACGGCCATTTTGAAAAATGTAAATCGGTCATCGAATTCCTTAGTAAATATAAATATATTTTTTTAAAGGTACTTATTTGATAAGAGTTAAATATATAGTTTGACTATTCAAATTGTCTTCTTCATATGCAAGTATATTTTCATACTACTTATTTCCTTTAATTAATACAAACTTGTGGGAAATTGAATGAATTGTAGTTTTATTCTATCGATTTTATCAACGGAATGTTCTCCGTATATTACGTAAGGCATACAATAAAGGGGGGTTTTTAAATACTCTAATGGAAATAAAAGAATATATCGTAATTTAACAGTGTTTATATACTTGAATTTATGGTCCTGTGGTTACCTTTAATCAATTATTGCATGTTTCAAAAATCTCTGTTTCCAAAGAGCTTATTTGATCAGTTTACATTACATAGTTTAAATTTACTTTTTTGATAGAAACCAATAACATAATGATATAATTTTAAGGACACAGATTTCTTAGATTTTTGTTCAACATAAATCATTAAATTGAAACTCAAATGATGATAGTATTCAATGGTTATTTATACTCAATTCACTTACAAATCATTAAAATTTCCAACTTTATTACAGTGTTGTAATATTTCATAAAAAAATGATGCGAACACATGACCGCAAATTAACAATTTAATTTTAACTTGCGTTTACAAAGGAACTATTGTTACTGTGGTTGTTGTTGTATTTTTTCACTTGTAATTAACTTTTATGATGTAATAAAAATGATGCTTAATGTAATGCAGCCTATCCAACAAGTTCGCTTTTCCATCATGTAAATCAGAGCGATTATGATGAAAATTGTGCAGTCTGTTGGCCTTGGGGAGGGAATGCTTGTGGTTCGGGATCAGGCCCGTGAAAACCTTATTAGTCGACGGAGCAATAAAAATGAAACCTCATAACTACAATCTGCATATTATTCAGTTTAACATGCACTACATAAACGAATAACCATATAAATACATAATATATACATTTTTTTCTCGCTTTCTCTTTCTATCTTGCTCTTTCTCTCTCTTTCTCTTTGTATCACGACCCCCTCCGGCAGTGCAATTATGCGTTTGTCCAGGTGACTCGGACACCGACACAAAGGCAACGTTGACCAGCCGATAATTAAATAATTTTAATGCAATAATGCCAGAGAAACAATCGTGGTGGGGGGAGGGGGAGTCGGTGCATTCAGGGGCAGAAAGGGGCGGGGCAGGGGAAGTGAATGGGGAGACAACAGACAGAATTGAGCCAGCACTATCAATTTGTACATCGGCTTAATTGATAATCTTTGGCTATTATTTAAATGCGAGCACGTCGGAGCTTTGATTCGATTCAATTTGTTGCGCTAACGATTCCAATTTGATTGCGGGAGCGCAACCCCAACCCCAACAACAACAACAAGAAACACCACAACAAATACCACGACAACAACAAACACCAAAACAACAAAGACATTGTATATGCGTGAGACTGACCAAGTGACGGACACATTCGGAAGTTTCCTATTATTTTATATGTAGGGATCCCAATGCCTATTTGGATGGGTGGGATCCACTTTTGCGTGTGTGGCATATGATGTGAATTTAATTTGTGTGTTGGTCTGGCCAGTTCAAGGATAAACTGGCATTCAAACTATGCTCTTGTTTAATTTGTAGGCATTTGGGGATATTTGGCGTTTGGTGTATAGCATGTTTATTGAATTAGAGTAGATATCCACCCACTAAATTAAGTGGGTTGCAGTTAAACCTAAACCAATTCAGCGGAATGCTCTAAAAGGAATTTCTAACCCCTATTCTAAAAATACGTTTAATACTTTCTGACGTAAACCAGGCAGATATTTATAGATCAGCAGTTCCGAGTGATCATACAATTTAATCGGTCAAGAATAATTCAGTAATTTAATTACATTTGTTGAAATCAAAATTGAATTGAAGTCGTCTAGTCTTCACAATACTTTGCACCCTCCACATTGGCAAAGCCTAATGTTCTTTGGAGCTAGTGGCTTTGTGTTTATCTCACTTTAGTTAGAGAGAGCCTTCAGACTTATTTGTTTGATTGCTGACCCATTATGAAAGCTTATGCTATTTAAGTGAAAGTCCCATCTAAATCCGTACTGCAGTTGTTTATAAAGCCTACAAAGGCTTACGCCAAATTAGCCCCAGTTTCAAACGGCAACTTCAAAGTGCACAATTGGCACAGGCGCTGGGACTGGAAATGGTGTTGAGTTGACCACACCTCCTCCCTGGAGTACATCAACTGACCACCCAATTGCAGTTCCTCTTGGCCTGCTGTCTGACCTGACCTGTTTTGTTTTAGCTTTGCCCCCTGTTCTTTTTACATGGCTCCTCCTCCGCCTCCTTCTGCTCCTGCTCCCTTTGAACAACCTATTAATACCCAACAAGGCCAAAGCAGGAATAGGCATAGGGTGGAATCGCCCAAGGCCCTTAGCCCTTAGCCCAGCCAAATGCATTCAAACCAAATAAAAAGCTAATTAAATTAAAAGCTAATTTTAGAGTGAAAGTAAAGCGCAGTAGTTCGCCCGGGAGCTAAACCGCATCGAAGCGGCCAAAAGGCATAGTGAATACAGAGTCCTATACTCTACAATAAAATGAGGAAATTACTTGTTATCAGGGAATCAAACCGAAGCAAATATCAGTTCCAGCCACACCATATTGTTAAAAAAAATAACAACTAACACAATATCTAACACAATCCGAAAAATTTTTAATATAATGCAAAATTATGTATAAATTAAAATGGAGAAGAGGAGAGATGTCAAGTTAAGCACAAAAACCAATTAAATTGACTTAAACTTAAATTTTATGTGAATTTTCACCGTACAATTAGTGTCCTCTGCATTAGAAATAAAGTTTAAGGAATGACCTTATTAATACAAATATTTTTAAGTTTTATCAGAACATGCCGAATATTAGTTACTTTTCAGATGTTTTTCCAGAGAATTACGTATTCGTCGAGCTATTTCTCTGTTCTGTCTGCAGCTTTTATTTACCAATTTAAAAAATTAAATTTTATGTCTTTCCCAAAATGATATGATAAACGTCACAATATGTTAAATTTATTCTAAAAGTCTTTAGTTTATGGGCTCTGTTGGCGGAGGGGTTGTGTTGTGTTGTGTTGTGGCTGCTGTTCGAAACGACAGTGCCTACAAATTGTGTCCACGAGTCCAGCGAACACTTCAATAAAATAATACCCGCTGGGGAACATATGGCAGTGCAGAATTTTATTACGCCGTTTATGGCTTTTCAGCGTTATGATGATAGAGGCGGCACAGAGAGAGGAGAAAGTGGTGCAGGGTGGTGGACCGGGAACGGGAACGGGGAGATTCGGCATGGATCCAATGCTACCAATGGTCGGCTCGGCGGTGCGCGAATATTTATTGATGTCAACAGTGGTGTGGAGAGGAGCGGTGGGGAGGGGAGGGAAGAGTGTGGGCAGGGGCTGATGGGAGTGGAGGCGTTGCTGAATGTGGGAAGAGATACGTGCCGGCATTTTAGCATTAAAACGCGGTCGACGGACGCTATCAACGCGCGTTGATCTAAACGCTTGACACGCCTCGGCGCCCACCGGCGTGTGACATATGTCGATGTCGCTGTCGCTGTTGAGGGTGGCAACCCTTCTTCGCGTTATGTCTGATAACAATCGGTATGAAGAAAATTACTTAATTTTCTTCTTGTTTTTTATTTTGTTCTATTTTTTTCCTTTTCTCGTTCTTATTCGCAGTGAGTTGAAAAATTTAGCACGCGACTCATAATTCAAATGTCCTGGCAACGTCGTCGTGACTGTTTGGTTTGGTTAGGTTTGCTTTTACCTGCGCCGCACACGTAACCCGGAGAATATCCTGATGTTGCCGCCAAGTCGTTTGGCCTTTCAGAAATTTGTTTATTGCGGCACTTGAGCAAAAGTGGCATCATCTTCCAACAGACATTACGAGAGGCTTTGGTGATGGAGTCGGAGTCGGAGTTGGAGTCGGAGTCAGAGTTGGATTCTTGGATTCGACGTGCCTGCGCCATTTTTGCCTTTTCCTTCCGCTTCTCTGCTTGTTTGTGCTTTGCTTTGCAGAAATCGTTAAAGAAATGACAAATAAGACGCCGCACTTCCCCCTTTCCTTCTTTCCTCTTTCTCGCTCTCTTCCTGCCTGTCAACGGTTTGACGCTGGCTTTTGTTTTTGGACGTAGCTAAAAGTAAACTAATATTTCATTTGAAAAATATACAAGAAATGTCTTTTGTACATTTATTTTTTGACATGTTGTTTTGTTTTTCACTCTCTCTCCCACTCTCCAGCTCTGTCTATTGCCATTCACATCCCCATTCCATTCTCTGCTTCATTGCATAAACGCACGTTCTCTGCGGGTCCAAAAAGAAAAAAAAAAAACAGCCTGAGAAGTCCTTGAGCAATGTTCGCGTTCAGATTTACGAGTATAGAAAACGTTTTCATTTGAATAACAAGCCAGCAAATATTTCGGACAGCCTTAGATCCGGCGGAGACGTTGCTTTGTACGTGTACCAAATGCTTTTCATAATAAAAATAAAAATGAAGATGGAGTTGCTCTGACGTCCGCCGACTCTATGATATATTTCTCTTTGAGCTATATACTTATTTGGGTTAAGCTTCAGCCGCATGGGATATGTCAGTCAACTGCATTGCACCTGAAATCTTAATTGTTGAATTATGCGACAATCTCAGAAACAGAAGCATTTATCTCAAAAGCATTTCATTAATCAGTAAACCCCCTTGACAGATTCCACTAACGTATATAAAATTTTACCCGATAACCATATAATTTATCTTACAGCTGAACACCTGTTTCTCATTGCCCTTTTATTTATTTGTCTATTTAATGTCAACTAAGATCAGTTGATCTTAAGAAATTTAAAAAAAAAATAGTAAATATGATTGAACTTGTAGCAATAACATAACAATAACATAGACTGTAAGTTTACTGTGCAATAACTGTTAACTACCTTGCTGAGGGAGCACATAGGAATACATAATAATTAATAAAGCGAGATCAGTCTGGATCAAGCTACGAACATAATCGGACGTGCATTTGTCATTACTACAAACTTGACAATTTAAATAAAAAAAAGAAATTAATGGACATTTATACAGTGAACCACAAATGTCTTCATACAGCATAAACTTGTCAAATTTGCGTATAATAAAGATGTTTTGATGCGGTTTTCTTATATTAATCTTTTATTTACTTAAATCCCGTTCTAATGATACCAAAATTTCTTTAGCCCATTAAGTACCCATCGAAAATTTTGAATTTGAAAAAAAGTCAATTTTTCAAAAATTTTCCTCGATTTTTTCCAAAAAATTTTTTGATGCAGAAAAATTCTTCAAGCAATTTTAAGAGTGACTGCAAAAAAATTTTCAAAAATATTTTTGCTAGTATTTTTTTTAATTTTTTGAAAACTGCAAAAAAGCCACTTTTTGTGTGAAAAGTAGGAAAAAGGGGTTAAAATCGTAATTTTTAGGATTTTTAAAAAATTATAAAAAATACTAGCAAAAATATTTTTGAAACATTGACTTTTTTTCAAATTCAAAATTTTCGATGGGTACTTAATGGGTTAAAGAAATTTTGGTATCATTAGAACGGGATTTAAGTGAATAAAAGATTTATATAAGAAACCCGCATCAAAACATCTGTATTATACGCAAATTTGACAAATTTATGCTGTATGAAGACATTTGTGGTTCACTGTAACTGAATGTCTGAAATTCAATTTCTTATGGTTTACTGAGTATGTACAATGTCTCCTAGCAGGTACTCCTTGGTCGAGCGTAAGAGAGCGAGTATTTTTAATTGAGACCTATACCAATCACTGTGGATGACAGTCTGGGCTTGTGACGAAAGCAAAGGTCGGATGGACTAATCGCAACGGATCGCTAGAAGGATAAATCATATGCACTAGTTTCTGATTTCCAATTTTGTGACGAACGACATACATATTTTATTTTATGCATTTTATTTAATTTTATTTTATGGACTTTAGGAACTTTGAGGCTTGAAAATGATATCGTCACCAGAGTTTTACCTGATTAATAGGTTTATTTTTCGTTTATTTATCAGCTTAACAATTCGATATCTTAATTTGTATAAGAGTTTTAACGCATGTGGTGCGGTCTACCTAATGACTTGCCCAACAAAACACATTCAACAAAAGGCCGTAGAGAAAATAACCTACCATTTGTGTTATTGTACAGCCTTTCATCAATTTTCCCGCTGATGTTCTTTGTATATTTTTCTCAGTCCTCAGGTTTTTCGCAGCAACTGGCTTCAAACAAGTCCCCCAGCAAGTATTTTTGTATTTTTTTACACATACATAAATTTCTTTTTAGCATTTTATATTATACAGTTCATAATAAACCTACTAAATTCTATTTAACTTTGCTGCGCTTTTGAAATCCAGTTAAATATAATGAAAAATACTTTATAAAGGCGCTGCAAACACACAAATAAAATGCAGGCAAATTTTTCGCTATGCTCGGGTTGTTTTCATACGTGTGTGGAAAGCTTTTTGATATTTTCAGGCAGAAAATAATATACGACCAGCTTGTGCGAAAAAGGAAGTTTTTAATTAAATTATGTGTGCAGTTGAATGTAAAGTAAAAAGCTGCAGAAATACCCAAACACAAAAATTATGCGGTAAATAAAATGGACATTCTCGAAGCTATCCAAGGGTGGATGGGTGTGCTAGAGCGAGTATTTACTGTAGTATGGACTGTGGGTGTGGCATGCACAGCAATTGGCCTTCAGGCGGCAGCATAGTTTCATTAATTTTCCAAAATGTCAACAACTAATCTGCCAATTTGTTACTTTTTTTTCTGCAGTCGCCCAAGGGTGGGGTAAAAGATTCGGTCGGAGAGGGAGAAGGGGCGGCTGGGAGATTGGATTAGCAAATTGCTTGTACGCCACAGCATCAAAATCCTGTTTACTTTGTCAACATGTGTTAATGCCGCGAGTAAGCCATGAAAATCGAAGACCAGACAACATCTGAGACCTTCCCGGGCTCGTCCTTGCTGCACTCGGGCTTTCGCCTTTCAGTTCCTAGCTGTTTGAGTGTTTGGCAGTTGCTCTCCGCTAATTTTTGCTACTTTGGTGCAAGTTTTCTTGTCTCACCAAGGCGATTAATATGTCACGACAATATCAAAGCTAATTGATCAACCGACAAAGCGGTGTTCCTAATGAAAGAGACACACGCACAGATAATGAGGGGAAGAGAGAGAGAAATAGAGAAAATGTCAACTTGGTAATTAGTTGGGGACAAGATAAAGTCCACCAGGAGATGAGGTGCGTCGCTTGACTAATTATGCAAGCGCTGACCACTTGACAATTGCCAAGGCTAAGACGTTGGACTGATTGGTCAACAAATGAAATATCTTTATATAGATAAATAATAAATAAATAAAGGTATTTAGTTCATTTGTCAGATTATTTAAAGATGGTCTTATTTACGTTATTATTGAGACATATGTATGTATTAATAAAAAAGAAACAATTGAATAATTTTCAGCAGGGCAGCTAATTTGAATAATGTTAATTAGTATAGAGGTATATTTGTGTTATATGTTATATTATAAGTCACTCAAAACATCAAACTCAAGGTTAATAAAAAGTAAATTCAATATTTTTAAATATTTCCATTTGGATCTTGCCAGAATTTACATACCAACCCGATCTACTGTTCTCCCTTTCAATACCCTCACCGTTTTTAAATCAACTCCAAAATTTGAATTATCTTATAATTTAACTAAAGTCTTTTTTCAAAATATTCTAGTCGCATTAACTCTGATTTAATACGTGTATCGTCAATTCCTATCAACTTAACCCATCTGTAAGGGAATCTTTTCATTCTCCCCTCATGATGGCATGTGTTTTTAATGTATCCTTTACATACTTTACACCCTTTACAGTTTAAAGTTGCCCCATCTATGCTTCTCCCATAATCATCTATTTATATTCAGAGGTTCATTAAGTCCTTGAACTCTTAGCACAACACTATGTTGGCTACGTAGCATAAACACAACACTTCTCCGACCACTCGAACCACTTGAAACACACCTCAAACACCCACATCGCTTATTTATCTGCAGCGGCTGATGAATAAACCCCAAATAACAGTGTTACGCTATATATAACCCATACTTAACCTACCCTCAGCTCGTCAAAGTGGCCCTAGCCATAGTCCTATCTCGGTTTCTGTTTCTGTCCCTATTCCTATCCTAATCCCTAAAGATATCCACGTCTGTTGGCATTGCTGTGGCCCTGCGATATGTGCATTTGTTAAGTGAACTGTAAATACAATTTCACATATGACGCGAGTTCCGAGTTGGAACTGAGCATCAGTTTTCAGGGCGGCGTCATTCGACATTGGGGTGGCACCAATTTCAATTTATGCGATACAAGCGATAACTCTTTGGCACCCCGCCCCATATACCCCTCTCTCTCTCACACTCTCTCTCTGTCTATTCCATCTGCATGCAAAACGAAGCTACCTGCACCTTTGGCATCGATGGCAATTGCCGGCGCGTGCGTCTGCCCTTCAGCCTCGTCTCTCCCCCTGTCTCCGTCTGTCTGTCTGTCTGATTCCTGCTCCATGCGGGGTGCACACAGACCTTGATCCAATTTTGTCGTTCCGCACTCCAAAACCCCGTGCTGCCCCTGTTGTTTTTGTTGGTGTAATGCGACGCAACGGGCGAGCGTCTGCATTAAAATAACATTTTTCTATTGGATTCAATACTTCAACTCTGACGCCGTTCGGCTTTGGGGACTGTTGGGCAAGGGGATGGAGGGGAACCTGGCTGGAATATATTTTATTTCATGGGTGTTTAAATTTTAAAATAACAAGCGACGTCGGCATCGCTCACTGACACGTGGCATCCAAGAGCAGGAGTTGGGCAACAAGCATTCAGAAGGAGCAAGGACACCAGGTGGGGTTAAAGTGTAGCCGCCGGTGGCCATAAAGCTCGTGTTACAAAGCGGCCGGCGACTTCTTGCGCCGTGTGTGTTATTGTTGGGGCAAGTGTATTTGTTTATTGGCCTCATTGCCGCTTCTACAATTGCATTTGCCACGGGCAACTAAACAGACGACGCTCTGCCAAAGTCCTTATTTTTTTTTATTTTTTGTTGGGGTTACAAGCACTTGGCTTTCATCTAATGCGACTTAAACTTGATGGGCTTATGTAAATTATGCCGAAATGGAGGCAGCTCAGCTTTTAGGCAGGTGACTGTGGAGGTTTTTCCTTTTTGCACCTGCATGTCATTCAAAGCTGGCATCATATTTATTTCAACCAAAAACTCACGCTTCATATATCAAAGCAATGTGCTCGAAAAACTTGTCAGCTCTTTGGAAATTAAAATTGTATTTTCGTGTATCACTTTTCCTTGGCTCAGACATTAGTTTAGTGGAGAAATTCGTTAGGCTTATAGGGTTGCACTCTTTAAATGTGATGCTAGGGATAGTTTTTAAAGTCGTACTATTCAAGGGTGCTATGGCATTTTGGAAACTTTGTTCAGACGCAGCAGTCTCTGTAGATTCTTACTTTTAAATATGCAGGATTTAGAGAAGGAGTCTCATATTTCTACACTTCTTATTCATCTTTTGTGACAAAAAATCATAAATATCTTTCCTACTTTTGGTTTATCTTCTGGTTCCTGTGGCATGCCCCTGACTGCTGGGACACAGGAAAAAAATCAGTGATTTCAGGGTGAAGTCAATGCCAAACGATTTCAAATGCTCGATCACCTCGATTTTGTTAAATCGAGCTTGAAACACTCGACTTTAGTACGATTTATTGACGATGTTTATTAAAAAAAAATATATTGAATACTTATGTAAATAAAATCATGAATTTTAAACATGAACTTAAGAATGTTATTTTTTTCTGTGTAGAAACTAAGCTTTATTTGAAATCCCCCTGCTCGAGACACATAAGATTTGGAAAAGCCCCTCGCGAATTTTCTATTGTGTCTCGCGTAGCTTTAAAGCTGATTTGATCTAAGCCTTGAGTCCCCATAGAACATTACCTATGTTGGAAGGACAGTGGCAGGACAGCCGTGGAAAGCGCGTTGAGAAATGGCAAGTTGTTTTCCTTTTGGCATCGCTGTTGACTGAGCGACCTTTTATGTAAATTGTGTCACCCATATGCATTCGCTTGTAAATCCGCAGCTGTTGTCAGTCGCAGTGGCCATTAGTCAGAGGAATCTGCGTCAGAAGTGCCCACAACTGGTTCCACTCTCGCCACTCGCCACTCACCACTCTTAAGACCATTAAATGCAACAGCAACAGCTCAAAGTTCCCCGATGCCATTTCTCCTTCTTCATCTCGTTGGCTTTCTTCCTTCTTTTTTTTTCTTTTTCATTTTGACTGACTGAGTCAGTGGTGGGTGCGGAAATGCTTGCACAATGCCGAATGCCAAATGCCGACACGCGCACAGGATTTTCTGTCACTGACACCCTCATTCCCATCCCATCCTCATCCACAACTTTACTCTCATCCTTATCTAAAGAGGGGAGGAGTCAGAGACTCAGCTGCTGCAATCCCCCTCGAGATGTTCTGCTTCTCGTTGCATAATTATCAATGTGCGCACTAATGAAGCCGACGCCGTAAAATATGACGAAGGACATGTGCCCGGTGTCCAGCTCCCAGGATTTGTAGGCCTAAGCAAACAGACGTCTGTCCTGGAGTTCAATTTGCCCGGCGCCTGCCAAAATTTGACGCTTTTACGCAATTTTTCTTGGCCCATTATGTTTATTATTGTCTTAGCTTTGACGCATTGTCCATTTCAGAGGGTGAGTTATATATTCTAGAAGAACCATGCATTATGCTTATTGCTTGGCCCGGCTGAGCTCCATCCCCCTCTGTCTCAGCTGACAAGCTCTTAAATGTTTGCACACAAGCGCGTTTATAGTCGCAGCTTCCTGCCGTTTGCATTCATAATCCTAATGGAATTGATTTCGGTCCTGATCTCTGCTCCGAATGGACGGATAATATACGAAAATTGCCACTGCTGCGGTTAGTCAGGAAGCTGTCTCCACAGACCCAAGGAACCCCCTCGAAACAAAGGCTGACGACCATATGCCAAAAACTTTCTCTGGCTTTAAGGGTCGCGACTTGCTTTCACATCCAAAGTCGTTCGCAGGGCAATAAATGAGTGCTTATAAATCAAACGAATGCTTATTATATTCATGCAGTTTTAATGAGTTTTTCTGCTGCCTCCTGCTGTCTGTGTGTGTTTGTGGGTGTGTGTGTGTGTGAGTGGGTGTATTCTATCGGTTGAAAGCAGAATCGACGCATAATTGTTTATCCTTTTAGAGGCATGCGTCGTTCGTTGAGGTCATTGACTGGTCATGTGCCTGTTGGCCAGCTAAGTGAGGGTTACTCCTGCTTGGATTTGTTATTGTATGTTACTCTGAATGTCAAAGGACATTCTATGGGAGCTATGCACCGACTGGGCTTTTAATATAATTATTTAATTGCTTCCCACCCTCTCAATCGCGTTCAATATGGATATGTTGAATAGCAGTCCATTGCAAGTTTATGTCTTTACTTTTATGATTTAAAAATCTTATATTCAATTTTAAGTCTGAGATTAGAGTTTGAAAACTGTAGAGGGCAGACAAACAGACCTACGAAAATGGCTTTATTAACTCAATTATTGGCTCAAAAGGTGTTTCCTAAACTCTTTTAATTATTTTTTAAGTAACGGGTATAATGAGTAAATGAATAAATAATTTTAAGTAAAGAAGCCAGAATTTCGAGTATCCAACAATTACTTATCAAACCATAAAACTTAGTTTCAGCCACAGAATCAACACATTTAACAATGTATCCATACAATTACCCAATCTGTAAGCTTGGCTAACTAGTTTTAAACTAAACACAGTGTCACTTGCCTCAATCCCCAACAACAACAGCATCACGAGTGACAATCTTCAAGTCTTTACCGCAAACACACTTATATAAACATTCCCAACTTTGGGCAGCTCTTTAATTAACAACTTTTCCTGTGCAATATGGAAACGAGGTAAGGTGTAAGCTCCCTAAGAGTGCGGATATTTAGTTTAACAACCGAAAAATCAGCAGCAACAACAAAGGACACTATGAAGTAGTTACCGAAAAGACAAAGTAAAATTAGTTTGAGTAGATAAACGTTAAGTTCAGGTCAGGATAATACTAAAAGTAAACACAATAATTTGCTTTTAATTTGACATTTTGTAATTCAAACGAATGTCCAACGGGAATTCAGGACAATGTCGCCGAGCGAGCCAATAACTTCACTTGAAATAAATGCAAAAGGCAAATGAAATTTGCAGCGGCGGGTCCGACATATCAATGAAGGGTTTTCTATTTATGCTGCTCTGTTTGGCCAACAAAGCAACCAACAGCAACAACAACAACAACAACAACAAAGGATGAGAACGAGGAAAACAACTCACATTTGGGGCAATCGTCATTAGCAGTAACCGAGGCCAGAGCAGCAAATGAGCTTGGATACCCTCGTTCCGAGTGAATGAGTGCCAGCATTCAGCATCGTCCTATGTCATTCACTTGCGGTTTAGGGGTCTCCACATGCACCATCCTCAACATGCCTGGACAGACCTGGTTTCAGCTTCAGTTTCAGCCTAGGATTCGGTTTCGGCTTCGACATATTTGCCGCTTTGGGGTTCGAGGTTTTTCTGCCCAACTCTCGCCTGCCTTCCTGCCTGCCTGCCTGCCTTGGTGACAATTGAAAATCCAATAAAGGTCGGTCCCTTTCGTTCCCTTTCCGTCCAATGTGCTCCGTTTTCCCGGTTCCCTTAGGCTGCTGTGCCACACTCCGGTTGTAGCTATTTTAATTTAAACGAGGTTGCCGCCTAATCACAAAACCGGCGACGTTTTGAAACCCCAAAAACAATGGCCAGACCAATGCGCATCCTGTGTGGCCAAAATATTGAAGTAATGAACTTGCTTTATGTTCGCAATGGGCGGATGGGCGCTCCATGGGCTCTATCAAAATGCCACTAAAGTTGAACGTGGTTTGGGGCTGTTTTGCACGAAGGACGTGGCACTCGCACTTTGAGTTAATGGCACATAAATTTTGTGCTCTCTCCCATCATTTTTGATTACTTGGGCGTGGTCCAGAAGGGCGCCCAAGGCAACAGCAACATCATAATAGTTGGACTCTAGATTTCTATTCATATGGGTAATTCTCCCATGTCGAATGCGACATTCGTACGCATTCAAAGTGAAATAAAACATATGCCAAAACATTATTTTTTTGTGACAAAAGGAGAAACTTATAGGTATTGATTAGCACTATAATTGATGCTAAAGTGGATTTTGGGAAATTGTTCGTTTTCAAGATAATTTAAAAAAACTAAGGCATTCGCACGCGACTCAGATAGAAGTCGTTTTTTCGGCGACCAGTTCTAGCACTGATTTCGGCAAAACGTGAACGTATATTTTGATGCTATTTATTTTGAAATGTAATGTATTCATTTATCTAAAAAATGCTTTTTGTTTAATTTAAAAACATCAAGTAGTTTTTTTTTAAATGTAATTTGAGTCACTGTCGCATGCGACATGTCGAACGTGACATTTTTTTCCACAAAATATTTTTGTTGTTTCTGTCTCTCTTTTTTTAAATTATATATCGAAACAGCTGGAAAAACTTGTTTTAAATTAAACTTTCAATATATTTCTATGTATTTAAATGGTTTATGTTTCAATCTTACTATCTTACTTAGTGTAATCGAAAAAATACAAACGGTCCATTTTGGAAATCAATTTTTAAGAAAATGGACATAAATATGGAAAAAGTGAATTTATTCCAATGTAGAATCTATATGTTCATCCTATTGAATTTCTTCTAGCGTATATGGCTTAAATAAATAACTTGAACACATTTTTGGAACATAATTGCACAAGATGTGAGTTTTTGAGCAATTTTTCGTTTTTAGGCTCGGTTGACATTTCTGGAGAAATGCCCATATGTATGGTCAATTGGTGCAAGGATTCATTCTTTCAAGTATTCATGCAAGGATCAATTCTTGAAACTGTTCAATTGATACTCTTGATACTGTATTATGATACCAAATTTTGTGCATGAATCATAGTTTCCTATGATACTGCTAGTTTCTGTGTGATTCGGACACCATCAATAGTTAGTTTTTATCAAAAAAATTTATATATATATCGATAATTTTTACTCATATCAACATTACAAAAAAATAAATAGATTTTTTACAAAAATAAGTAAAATTTATTTATTACTATCGATAACTCGCTTATAAATTTATTTTCTGGTACTTAATCAGGGAGCATGTTTCCTGGAAAACGAGTGCTTGTTTTTTAATAATAGAGTGTGATCAACAAGTTGTAATTTATTATTCCTGTTTCTACTGCTATTTCTTCGTCGATATCAACTTAGTTTAAATGCAAAATGGTTTAGCAAATTGCCAGCTTTAAATAACTCTAAGAAGATTAGTTTAAGACATTTGATACGAATGAATTCGCCTTATTTCTAGTTCTGACTCGAGTTTGATTTTGTGCTTGGGCCTTGACAAGTGGGCAGCCCCAGTCCGAGCATGTTCACAAAAGACTTGATTGAAATGAGGAACCAGCTGCCATACCACTCGCTTTGCCACCTCATGGCACACATGTCACCAAGTCCTTCAACAGCTTTTTGCCTGGTCGGAGACTCAGATTGGGCTACACTGGTTGGAGATTTGGTGAGGGGGAGGAGGAGGGTCAGTAACAAGTCTCACGACAGCAACACCTACGCACTGGCAGAGGAAGAGGCAGAAACAGAGGCAGAGGGAATGTCACACTATAGCAACACACCACAAAACAAGTGTCGAGCAGTTAAGTTTTTGCCTCAAAAAGGATGTGCGTGAGTGTGAATGTATATCTGTGTGCAATTGTGTGTGTGTGTGTGGCAGTAGTTACTGTTCCAGGACCTGGTGTCAAATGCAAAACCGGATGCGGAAATGCAGGCAACAAGAGACGAAAGGGGGCCACAAAGAGGATACCAGCCGGCAGCTAGCCAGGACATCAGAGCCAGCCAGTCAAGCGGGCAGACAAATCAGCTTTGCACACGCATACAACTCACACATACAGACATTCATACATGGACAGGACATGGAGACAGACACACAGTTGAGTGATTTTTCGATTATCATTTGCACGCCTTGGGTGACAAATCAAATGCTCAGCAAGTGCATTGAAGCCTGGCCGAGGCCCCCATCAGGATCTGCTTGCTTGGCCAATCCATTATTGCTGTCGTTGTTGCTATTGTTCTTATTGTTGTTGTTGGTGTAATTGTTGTGTATGTTGGCTGGTAAAATTTACAGGTGCTTAGAAGCAAAACGGCACAACAACAGTGCGTGTGGTTGTCCGACTCAAAGAGTGTGTGGATTGTGTCTGGTGTTTACAAAACACTTTTTACTCCAGTTTACGGTATAATCTGATCATTGCTTAAGTTAATGACGATTCACAGTATATTCATTTTTGCATAAGACCTTTAATCTTAGTTCCCTATTCAGCTTGAATCTCTATTGAAATCCGGATAATTTTACCGTCTTTTTTTGAGACTAGATGTCCTCAATTTATTTCTTTATTGCTGCAGTGATGGATTGTAGATTCGGAATATGTAGGAATAGTTAGTAGGTATTTTATGATATATAAACACCTTCAAACTGGATCATCTGAAGTTTAATTCGTTTGAAGCGTCACATAAATTTAACAAATCTATGATCATTTGGGGGATCTTTGTCAAGTTAGTAGCCCATTTTAAACATCACAATTAGTTTTTTAGCTTAATTATAAATTCCCCCAAAATTGTCTCTGTTAGAGTTCATAATATTTTTTGAGTTGTTGCATTCTTTTGTGCATATCAGCGTGATTTAAAAATCATAATTTTTTGTTTGATGTAAGATTTAAACTTTTTGTTCTTTCAAATTTTGTAAACTCTAATTTTGTCGCATCTCTCTATTTATTATTGTGATGTCAGCTTTTTCATTTTTTCAACAACAACAACTTGCAACATTTCCATTAATTCATTTTGTGCGAATATTCGATTTGTTTGATATATTTAAGGACACTTATGATTCGATCATGAGCAACATTAATGTCTTCAAATACTGGTCATTGTAATTGACTTGTTCAAATAATAGACAATTTAATTTATAACCTCAGATAGACCTACTCTGGGGTCTGGATTGTATGCATATGTGTATGCGTACATACATTGTACATGGCTTAAGCTCACTTGTACAACATGACGTATGCGCGTTATTAATGCCCATGCAATTTATATGCGCATTTTATGACAATACACATATGCATATGTATTGTGTGTGTGTGTGTGTGTAACTATGTTTACTTTAATTACAAGCCTGGCATTGGTTCGTTGCTGCTCCGTTGCCTATTGAAGGTCCTGGTGCTGCCAGGGCCAAATCCTTCGACTGCAACGGACAATTTTAATTGTAGCATGAAGGCAAGCCAACGACAACATGGAAGCTAGTTGATGGATTTTGTTGATTGTAGACCGAGAGTCGATTGACAAATTAAATTGCTTATTGATGAGCGGGAAACAATCTCACTCTTCTCTTTCCCACTCCCTCACTCTCTTCTGTCTCTCTCCCTCTTTCTCTGTCGTATTGAGTGGAAATTGCATACGTCAGCTGCTTTTAGGCGTCGTCATCCTCTATGAAAATGAAATAAGTGCATAATGGAAATTTGCGAAAGCCAATTTGGTAATAATTTAAATTGAATATTTATGTTGTGTGCGAGTGTGTGTGTGTGTGTGGATGAGGGGGTGTTTATTTTAGAAGAGGTAGGTGGGCGGCACTTCATTTACAATCAACTGCAGGCAGTGTGAAGAGCCACCGGAGTAAGCGAGATGAAGCGATTGCTATGCATAGTACATTAGTTTTGAGTGAGCTGCCTATTTGCATATGTGTATTTGTCTTTTGCAAATGTATTTCTAAAATATACATACACTCACTCACGTATGTATTCATACAATGGCAGACAGACCCGAGCCCGTCCTCTTTTGTGCCCTGTCAAAACTTCAACTGTCATAACACTGATGAGAGAGCCATTTAAATTAGAGTTTTGTTTGTATTGCATTAAGCCTAGACAAATTTGCTGAGTCTCTTCTCTGTTTGGCTGTTTGGCTATGCATATCCGAATACATTTATTGAATAGCCATAAAACACATAAATTTGCCTATGTCCCAACAAATTGGTGGCACATTACTTCAAATACTTTGTATACTTGCATACAGTTTGCCACGATTATATTGAGTATACGACGCGTTGCTCACAAGACAGACGTAAAGAGTGCTTTGATGTTGACACAAAATTCGACAGCAAATTTGAGCAAAATATCTTTGAGATTCCAAAATGAATGCAATATCAAAGGATATTATATGTAAATATTTTTTATGTGGCCTGTTAATAATTTTTTAGATCAACTCAATTAAATTGCAATAAAATGTTATACAATTATAAATTCGAAATACATCATGGTCTTTAAGTACGCTAAATTTATATTTCTTGGAAAATATTTTAACAAAAATAATTTGCTTTTAATTAAGTTAGCTGTTATTTATTTACACATATTATAAGATTATTGTATTAATTATAAAACTATACAAAGCCAAGTTAAGCAAAAGAACTTCACAATAAACTTACCCAACTCCCAAGAGCTTCTTCCATTATCAGAAGCCATTAATTCTGTGCTGGTTTATTGAAATTCATTTCAAAAGCACAATAACCATAAGGAGCTTATTCTAAGCACTCAACTCATTCAGAAAGTCAGACTCCAGTCCTCAAGTGTCCATTAGTATACTCAGAAGGGCCAAAATCAATGGCTAATCAATTGAAATATGCAAGACAGCAAACGCGGGCCAAGTCTCCCCTCCGCCAAATTGTCAACTTAGTTGAATAAAAACACCTGACCCTGACCCCGAGCCCAGTCAATCCAGGCCAATAGAAATCTCCATCAGCAGCTTAACACCTCTGAGCTGAAAGAACCTGCCATCATAACTTCTGGTCCATTTACCATTTGCCCATTAAGAATTCTAAGCAATTTCCTTATCAGCTTAGATGAAATCCTGCCGCCAGTGATGTGCTCCGAATCTGAATCCGAATCCGAGACTCCTGTCATGCAATAATAATTAGAATAGGGACGAGCGAACCACTCGAAACTCATCGCAAAACTCTGAAGCACAGCACGGAGTACTCGGAAATTTATCGTTTCATCAATTCGCCAAAGCTGGGAACGTATTGCTTTACTCAGATGTTCATTATCATCATCATCACTGTTGCCATTATTGTTGTGGACAGGCGAATTCATAACTTTTGTGCATATTATTAAAATACAAGTACGTACGTCTGCCCACTGTCAATGACTCCGTCAGTATTCTGCATTGTCCCGTCCTGTCTGCGGCAATTGTTCAGCTGGAAGCAATCAAAAATGTTGATAAAATAATTTCAAATTCCATTTATATCCTTAAGGACAATTTGGCATTCACCGGTACTAATAATATTATCAACAGCAGCCTCATCAGCATCATCATCGCCATCGCCATCGAAATCGTCGTCATCTTTGTTGGATCCTCCCGTCTCCTGTCCGCTTTTGAACCTGTCCTGCGGCGAGCTTCCTTTCGCTTCCTGGCATCGCCGGCGCTTTTACAATTTGTCAGCAATTGAAATTCAGCAAACATTTTTGAATTTGTTTGCCTGGCTACACTTTGGCCGCGCTTTCAGTCAGCTTGAGTTTCGTGTTCGGGTTTCGGTTTCATGGTTGCCCAGCAGGCACATTTTGCATTTACCATTTCCCCCTCTCTCTCCCCTTCCATTCATCGATTGCCTTGGTTTGTTGCCGTCGTTGTCGTTGCCGTTGCCGTTGTCATTGCATCTCGTCCGCTGCTGTTTGGCTGTGGCTGTAGCTGTGGCATGCCTCCTGTGTCTCTGTGGATGTGGATGCCACGGCACCCACTGTTTTGATTTTTATCCACAGCGTGAATATGCAAATTGCCAATGGAGCCAACAACGGGCCTCTAACAAGGCGAGCCACTACACAAGCTCCTATTGTCGGGCCGAATTCTCAGCTCAGTCGCTACTCCAAAACCTTTTGGCCAGTCAGAGCCAATCAAACCTGCAGCCTGACAATGGACCAAACGATATGATTTTTGGTATGACGCCAGACTCCAGCCCATGCCGAGGCATAATGTGGTCTTTTCTGCCCTGGCCTAGGTAAATGCCCTGCAGCATATTCAGTGTGCCCAAATTAGTGAGGTTACCGGTTTACCCTCAACTAAACTGAACTGAACTGTTCAATCTAAATGGAAATTTTGAGTTATGCCAGAGCACACAATGGGACAACTTATGATTTGAAAAGTCAAGAGTTTTGATAAAAAAAGATATTATATGGAAGATTTATAGTTAGAACGCCAATGATTTGATACCCTCTTTTTAAATCAAATATGACAATAATTTCATATAGTAGTCCTATTTAAATTAGCAAAGTTAACAAATCTATTGTAATAACAACCAATCGTTTCTCAGGCAGCTTTATGATGAAGAAATTCGATCTGGCAAGTTCAGCTATAAGTTTAATTTTACATATCTTCATTTTTTTAGATAACTATTTTGTTAAAGATTAATAAATAATTTAAAAAATAAGAATTAATAATAAAATATAGCTGAAAATAAGATTTATGAGTAGGTACAACTAAAACTAAACTCAATTGCGGCTTTTACAAATGTTTAACTTGTGTTTTAAAACAATTGCAACTTTATTAGTTTCAAAGAATCCATTTGTAAGATAAACTAAAAAATTGTTTGTGCCACCTACGAAAAGACATTTGTCTTTTAGCATTTTCCACGTGCAGTCTTAAGCCCGGAAAACGCTGCGCGCTATCAAATAATTTCCAACAGCGGTAGGAAGAGGGAAAAACAAAGCTGGTAAAAAGTTCATGCAAAAATTCAGTTGCATATTCAAGTTTTGCACTTGAAATTCACAGATTTGTATCGGAGCGCTCATATGAATACCCAAAGAGTTTCAGTCCCGGTAGCGGTAACCCAGCACGGCTTGAGTGCCAGCCCCAGCCCCAGTCTCTGCCCCAACTCCAGTTCCAGTCCCAGTGCCAGCCCCAATCTCAATGCCAATCCCAATCCCTCTGCCGGCACGAAACGGAAGCAGACTTGGAACCCGAAAGGAACCACAGGGTGTCTAACGTACAACCGGCGAGATAAATCTTTAGCCTTTGAACAAATGTTTGTGCATATTTGAACTTGCCAGCCCAGGCAAGCCAATTTAAAATTGGCAAAAGGTTAAGCCGAAAAACTAACAACCAGCTGCTGGGCTTGGGACCGTCAAGCAGCAGCGGAGCAAGGGGCACTCTTCAGTTTTTGGAGCTGCTACGTTAGTGGCATACATAATTAAGCGATATGCCATGTTTACCGGTACTGGAGCATTGCTTATGCATCGATTTCCTGGATACTCATAATAATTATTAAAAAGTCAGCTCTTTTATATTTAGAAATTGATTACTCTTGAAACCAAAGCCAAAGTACAGATATTAATATACATACTAAAGCAAACTAGATTGGTTTATAATTATGTTTATTTTTAATCGTGGCCGCAGTTTTCCCTATGTTAGACTCTACAAATTGGAACACGTACCGGTATTGCATCTTTACATAATGGAAAAGGCTATAGTCGAGCTCCCGACTTACTTCCCTTACTTATTTAATTGCAAATATATATTATTTTGTATTGCCTACTTTTAGGCACGTAACTTGCCTAAAGCTTTAAACAGTCATGACTAAAAGGTAAGGTTTTGCTTTTCAATTTTTTTATTGTGTTGGTAATATTGATAGTTTGTAATTACGGATTCCACACTTATCAAATAAATATAAACTTAGTTATTGTTAAAAAAAATAATGTCATTACCACCATTCTATTTGTTCAATCTTTTTGCGGCTTGGAATGATGCAAGGTAATTATTGTTCATAACGTAAATTTCCCAAAAGAATTTTAATTTCTTCAGTTCGCAATTTAACACTCTCAAATAACATGTGTATATTTTTATAATAATTTATATCTCAAGTGGAGTATATATGTATTATATATTAAATCTGACAAAGCTTCTATTACGCCCTTATCTTGACTTTTTGGAGCTCAAATGAGCCGTTAATGTGAATCCTTTTCAGGGACACATGTGTGCTCCTTTTGTTTATTGGTAAATGGTATGCATATGCGTGTGTGTGTGTTTGTGTGTATTGTGTGCTCGGCCAGCTCGTTAAATTTCATTCAGCTCACTACGAGGGTACACAAAAATTGGCATAAAATGAGCTTTTTGTGTTGTTCGAGTCGAGAGCAAAAAAGTAAGAAAAGAAAGATGAGCACGTTTGCTATGCTGACATTGATGTTGTCGTTGTCGTCGCTGTCAATATCCACGTCATGGTCTCCGGCATCAGCGCCATCATCAACATCATCGTCGTGGCCATCATCATATCAGCCAACAAACAGGCAATGCCAATCGAGTGAGCTCTTCCATCGTTTGCTATTGACATGGCCAAAAGAATGAACAACATCGTTGCCATTTGTCCGAATATCTGTCCATTCGACATTGGCCAATAATTTGCAGCTTTTGGAAAGGCCAATGTCGCACATATGCAACTAATTGATATTATATGAATGATATGTTAAATCGAAATGGGTTGCACATGGCATGATAAAAACAATGACAGCACAAACCAATTGCCATTATTTATACGAGAATGTACTGAAAATAATGAAAAAGTTTCTTTTTGTCGTGCCACCAATGGATTTTCAATTAAGCAACGAGAGAAACTCATTCAAGCATGGATAGGTCTATTATCGTTCTTTTCATTCAATTGAGAAATATCCTCTATGTACTTTACCTGTAGGTTAAGTCCTGAGACTAACTTTGATTTTCTGCTAAAATCTTAAATATTTAATGGATATATTGATGAATTAAAATTTGAATATATTTGAAAAATATATTTGAATACATATTTGAATGCCGGTCAGCAAACTTAAACGATTAATTTATTAAAAAATATTATCGATGATTATTCAAAACTGTTTAGAACCTGCTGCTGAGAGCGATCTTAGCCATTTCGTCGAATATCTCCCGATGACTTCTCAAATGTCAAGTCTGCCCATGAATCAAACACCGAGCAGAGTCACAGTCCGACTAATTGGCATGTAGGCATTTACCACTGTTAGCCCAGAGGAGCAGCCCTAAAAGTGCACTCACAATAACTCCTTCACTTCGGGCCAGCTAAATGCCAATTAGCTACCATTTAGGAGAGAAGTTGCCACTCGGACAGCGCCGGCTCAAATGGCTTCCACTTCTCCCCTCCCTCTCGCCACTACTTGCTGCTAGCTCAACAAACTCATTAACAATGCCAATTCGAATAGTCTTGCCAAATCCAAATGCAAATCCAATCGGGCTACAATGACGCGTCTAATTAGTCAGGTTGAGTTGCGCCCCGACGGCAAATCCCAGGCACGTTTTCGTCGTCTTTGTCCAGTCGCTGTCTCGCTGTCCAGCTGTCCATCGTGTCCAGCGCCACGAACTTTCACACCCCACTGTGACTCTCTGAGTGTCGGCGTCGACGCTATAAAATATTTCTCACTGTGGCGACCACGGCGAGTGGGGAATTAAACAAATTTATTTGCAAATCGAGCAGCGACTTGGAGCGACGCGACTTGGGGCGACGACTACGTAACTTAATTTTGGGCAATGCCAAGTTGCGACTCTGTTCATTCCTCACTGACTTGGCTAAAATTTATTAACACTTCTCGCTCGTGCTGGAGTCCCCCGCCGACTGCGTGACTGCTGCGCTGTTGATCCAGCCGGCAGTTGACCCTTCGCCTCCAGACATTAGATAACAATTCTCTTCCGTTTGTGCACAACCAAATCCTTGTCGGCAACCGGCGCGGGGTCATGTAATTTTGTTGCAATTTTTAGCATGCGAACGCGGCACGAATGCCGAGTTCCAAGTCAACTCAACTCAACTCAGCTCGATTCGAGTTGAGATGCAGTTCAACTTGGTTCAACATTGCGCTCGTTTTTAATTAAAAAGGTCAGAGCGAGTTCAATTTATGCTGATGCTGCAACGGGGCAATTGCTAATCTGCAATTGGAAGAAAGACAATTTAGCTTGTCTCAGCAGTAGTAGCTCCACTTCTTGTTCTTCCAATTATTGCAGCAGTTCTAATTGGAGCTGGAGTTAGAGAGTTGTCGTTGCTACGGCAGCTCCATGACAGTTTATTGTTGTGACACATTGACAAATGCTTTTACACGCCACAAATCGTTAATCTCATGTGCTCCCCAAAACACATAATGCCCATGCCAAATGGCATGCCAATTAAACGGCCTGAGTGCGATAAACCCCAAGCTAGCGATGAACTCAAGTCGTGCTGTAAGATATGCATATTATTATTTAAACAGCTAATCGAACTGAAATTCTAAATAATTTACAGAGCACGAAACAATCCAATAAGGATTATTATGATAATCTAAATTAGTTTTTATTAACCTGAATAAACTTTGAAATGAGAAACTGCAAACTTAATAAACAAGATGAATCTCTTAATTATAAGTATTAATGTTGGATAGAAAAAAGCGTCTGTAGTATGTTCTGATTAAACATCATATGATATGATTAGATTTTACTTTTTCCATAAAAATAATATTCTTAAATACTACCGTCTGTTAAATAAATTGTCAAAGGAATCGAAATTTTAAACAAAAAACTGAATGCAACCAGCCAAAGAAGTGTAAAAAACAATTAATAATTCAACTAACTAATATCATAATTTCTTTACTCGAGGAATATTTATTATGAAATAATATTCGTGCCTCAAAAGCTTACGAGCTGCTCTCATCTCTAGTGCAAATTTTTGTTAACTCCTGCAAACGGCATCTCTTTGTTCTGCGGCCGCTTTGCATTTGTTTGGTTTGGTTGGTTCCGGCCTGTCGCCTGGCAATTGACATGATGATTTTGGGTACAAATTTCTGGTCCGTTGTTGTGGTCAGCAGTTGGAGCAACAGCAGCGGCAGCCAGCGCCGTGGACTGGACTCCATTCCTGCAGCGCCGTGTGCATGTTTTGTTCACGTAATTGACAACAACAATTGACAATCGCCCCCAATGTCTATGCCTCGGTGCTTTTGCTCCTGCTCCTCCGGTATTGCTGGCATTGTTGGTGTTATTGTTGGCCTGTCATTATCCTGCAGCACACGGTCCAAAAAAAGAATTGCCGTGTGGTTTGTGTGCCTTTTGGCCGCCGACTGTTGACCACCTGCGGCGCTAAAACTAAACATTTTCAGTATTCGAGTGTTCACATTTTCAGTTGTTGTTGTTATATTCTGCTGTTGACTGTGGTGCTGTGTGGTGTTGTCTGCAGAATATGTTGCAGCATGTTGACTGCCGCATGCAACACACCAATTGCCAGCTATTCAATTGCATTATTTATTAATCGATTGCTGTTGACATTAGACACAACATTCAAACGAAAGAAAAAACATTTGCCGCATCGAGCTTCGATTTTAAAATAGCCATTAACAATTGCTTACTATCGATAAGTTAATAAAGTTGCGATTGCAATCGAGTTGTCGCTGAAACAGTTATTTATTTATTATCTTATCTTACATAATATCAATGTTAGAGTGAGAAAAAGTTAAAAATTGTTCCGGAACTTATTTTAAAAATATTTTGCTCCAAAATGACTAATTTAAATCAGTAAATGTATATAAACGAGTAATCATTTTCAAGAAGTGTAAATCTTTTTGAAGTCGGAAAAAAATTTCAAAAGTCAGTTTAAAGAAAAATTTTTAAGTGCTGAAATTGAAATTATGCGATATTTGAACTTGTCTGACACTAATTGGTTGCAAATGCATTTATTGATAGTATTATATCATATATATGCATATAGAGCAGTTCGGTTACACATTGATTTCTTTTCTTGTTAACAGATATGTACAATAGTCTCGATCCGCACAAAATGAACACAGAAATAATATTCTGATTGCATTCATTTAATATTTTATCAGCTATACGTTGAAACATACCGCGATATACGGCCTCCAAATTGAAATAAAAGAAATGACGGACTTAAAAAAGGGGCATTCATTGTAATGAATCTGAATGGGTCATAAAAAGAGGTATCGCTTCACTGTCCTGCCCTCTGCTCAAATCCCGTTGTCGTATCTGCAAAAATATGAATAACCATTCAATCAAGCAGTAAAAACAAGAACAATATCGGTCAAAAAAATATGGGCAGTCATTAATATCGATGGATTACATGCGTTGGGCATTTACGGGTATGACCGTTGCCCCGAAGTCGCATCAAATAATGCGCTTTTGCACACGAAACAAAACGCAAAAATAAAAAATTGGCGGCGATTTTTAAGCCAAAAATACTCTGGCGAACACTTTACAAATGGGTTACGGGGGTGTTTGTATCTGCGACAAAAATCACCTCAATTAATTTAATTAGTCTGCGGTTGTTGCGCATTTAGCAGCCGTCGCACAACTCCAGCGATTCCCAATCCCGTTCTGGCCGCTCTTTTTTGGTTTTGGCAACTCTGGACTCCAAAAGTTTTATCCACCATCCAACGAAGAGTTTTATGAAATGGGAGGAGAGAAGAGACGAATATCAACTGCTCAGCATGACGAACCGCGGTTCTGAAAATGGCCGCTGGGAATGATTTATGCTTGTGTCCCGTTGCGCTCCCTCTCTTTCTCCATCTCTCGCTCTCTTTTGCTCTTTCAGAGTTTATGAAAATCAGCTATAAAACGATTGATAAACGATATTGAACAGCGAGCGACATTTGACAGCTGGATAGTAGAATTGAAATGCCCCCTGAGCAGGGTTCATTTCCTCCTCGGCATCATTTTCCACACGCGCATAATTAATGCTACTCAATGTTTGAAAGCACTTTACTCAGTTTGATGGCATTTATGGTTTCCAATTTTTTTTAGCTTTGTATCGAATTTTTGAAGTGTTGAAATGGTATTCTAGCTGAGATTTTTATGCCTTTGTTGGGCCAAACTTTAACTTTGTTTAACACATAAATATGTAAACAAGTCCATTGAAGGCCCCCTACAAAGCGGCGCTTCTTCGAGCTAACAGTTACTGCATTTTGTTTGCTTTGTTCGATATTGAATTTCAGTTTGTTATTAACTTGAGAATGCAGCTTCCAAAGCATTATGGTGTCGATGTAGATAATGATAGCATGTGGGCGAGAGCACAGATCAAGAGTAAGGATAAGTCATAACATAGTAAATAGAATATATCAAAATTTCAGACAGTTTTTTACCTTTGATGCATAAACTTTACTCTTTTTTACAAAGCTTATACTATAAGAAATACAAAAATCTAGGTCTAAAATGTGGAACATTTAAAAAAAAAAATACAAGTAAATAAATATTTGTATTGTGTAAATATCTCGCTTTTAAAAAGTATTAAAAAGCATTAAGGTAGTTTAGGAAGTTAACCCTTTTAGTCAAAGCATTGCTGTTTGGTTAATTGCTCAGTATATGTTTCTTCGTCATACATTTAATGTGTGTTTTATTATTATCTTCACATTTATGACAGTCCAAGAAATGCATCACCATTTATCCCCCAGTCTCTCTACCATAAAACCCGACGTTTGGAGCGGTAAATTCTAAAAGTGGTTATAAAATACTTCGTGCGACTTCATATGGATGTATAAGTAAAAAGTTTTGATATTTTCACGATTTGTTTGAAGTGTGTAGAGCTTTGGTTTTTAGATGGTTCTCTTTTATATTTGACTGGTTAGTTGTAAAATCATTTATTGCATTAAATATTGTGATTGAAATACAATCGGATTGAATACTCAAAGTTGATACCACTTCAGTTTGAAGTTGAAGCTTTCAAAAATTGAGTGAAATATTTGTATTTGCATTTTAAATTTAAATTGATATAATTTAATTTGTTGTGTTTTCTCATCCGGCACAAATGTGCATTCCACACAAATACATTTATTTGTATTTATGGATATCAGCTTTCAACTTTGACAAATCATTTCCAACTACAATTTCCTCTCGAGTGGCGGATAAAAAAATTAACATTTATCATTTTTATGTTATACGTTGCACTCAAAATGCAAATGTTATTTATCTTTAACGTATGCAAATATCCCTATAGAGACATTATGTGACCCGGTTTATTCCAATCGCTTTACAAATTTATTAAAGCAAGTTTCGCCCTTTTACTTAGATTTGTTAAAGCTCTACTAAATTTTCAAACAATTCTGGTATCACTAAGATCCCTTTATCTTCTATCACTGTTGATTGTTTCAATAAAAATGGCATATTTGGATCTCAAACAATCTTAACAAATATTTAATGTTCAGCTTTTCAGAATAACTTTCTACCTTGCCTCAACTAAGCTGACGATATCGTTTGATACAATTCTTAAATCTATAAAAGAGTATTTTCTATGTTTGGCACCCAAACGCTTTTCCTGATTTGTTTTTGTTTTATTTTTATTTCTTACATATATTTGATTATTCTTTTTGGCTTTGGCTTTGGCTTTGGCTTTTTCAGTTTGATTTATTTTAATTTGTAATAAATTACAACTTTCAGCTGTGGTAAACAATATTTATGCCTGTGGCACAGCATCATATGCTCCACCTTGTGACTTTACCATATTGGAAGCGGGCGTCGAGCATCGCTTAATGGTTTTTCAATGTTAATGTGCTGAAGGGGAAAAAAGTGAGAGTCTATCGAAAATGAGTTATGAAATGTGAGTCAAAAGTTGAGAGTTATTATTGAAATACGAGCACATCGAATCTATATTGGAATTGGAATTCTCCGTTGGCCTCTCAGCTCGCAGCTGAAATGTTGATTGTCATTGCCAGGGGCATCGCCCGGATGCGATATGTGAAAGCGCACATCAATGATGTGATATACGATCAGGTTATATGTTAAATATTGCTGCTGGTTATGGTGTTGTACACAGTAGCCAGCTCAATTACTATTTATCTTTGCTCTTGTGGTTAATCTAACGGACTATGAACAGATATTAAATGTCTTTGTATAGGGGTTAATGATCTTAGATATAACCAAAGAAAATGATAATACAGTTCAAGAAAGTGTTAAGAGTGTGATAGTTACCGCTTTTCTTTAATATAAATCAAATTGACTAGTCTAGATGATAAATAAATATTCAACATAGGAACTACATGAAATTCCATTCGATATTTTCAAAGATATTATTTGTGATCCAGCTTTAAGTATTTTACATTTCGGCTGAACAATTAACATTACGAATATTTCACTTGTAGAACAAGCTGGCTTCTAAATCAAAATTAGTCAATTTGAGTGCTGCAACATTAAAATTTATGACCACGATAGCAAACATAAACCATATTTTATAATGTCACTGTCCATAGGATTTCATTTCGAATGCCAAAATGGCTAAAATCTGATTGTTGCCAGTTTGTTTGGACAGCTGCATCATTAGAAATGCAAATAGAAGTGCACAATATTTTTGAAAATTTTGAAACATTTCATGACAAAACAGACAGAAAATTATAGTCCATAGCAGAGGCAGAGGAAGAGCAGAAAACATCGCTTGCCACCGCCACTGCCACTGCCATTCACACAATTTTGTGGCTTAACTGTCCAAATTCATCAAAGGCCATCAAATGCAATGGCCCGAACTCAAGCTGGAACCAGAACCCACCCACAAAATCTCAACTGACATGCCACTCCAGACCAACTTGCCCCGGGCGGGTGTCAAGCGTGAATTATGACAATGCGCCCAAAAATAATAAAAATAAAAAAATTAGGGAAAAAGAGTGAAAGCTAGCGATAAGGCCGTGATATGGACATGGACCCAGCTGGGGGCTCTGCATGTAAATAATTGCTGCAAAAAGCACAAAAACAGAAAAAAATTAAAAAATGTGTCTGCATAAATTTAGAAGGCAATCACTAGAAAGCATTTTGGGCAACAGAACACAAATAAAATGCCAAACTAAATTAGTTAATTAATGCAGCACAACACAAAGCCGAGCAGAACTGGACGCGGGTCGTCATCAATCATGGAGCGAACCTCGGTCGGTCTTTAGGTTCCGGCTCAATTGTTGTGCGTGTGTCAAAAATTAATTTTGTGGGAACAGTGATGGGAAGTGTGCGGTGCTTTCGCTTTCACTCGCAAATCGATTGACGTTTTGAATTGCCCAAGAGGAAGAAATATTCACCAATTAGATGCCCACATATGCACATACGTGTGCGACAGGTAAAGTGATTAAGCGCCTAACTCTAACCCAATATTATCTATAAATACCAAAAAGGCCAAATAAATTATGCACAGGCCAAGACGACAACGACGACGACGACGACAACCGCAATGTATCACATTTCGCGCTTTGTGGTTTTTTGTTTGTTTTTTTATTTTTTTTTTTTTAATACGTCCCTAAGCCGATGGCGAACAGCAATCATCCATTAGTCGACGAGAGGTATACGCAATGAGCAGAAAACCATTTATAAAAAATCAATTAATCTGTTGCAAATGCTACAACGAAATTGTAATGCTCTTTACACAAATTCTAGATCACAAAATTTTTTGGCTAATAAAAAAAAAATATTTATTCACATACTTCCAGAAATAAATTAAAATGTAACTTTTTACTCGGTATTTTTTTTCGTTTCGAAAGCAATTTGATTTCCTCTAGAGTTTAACCTTTTCACAACCAAACTCGCTGACAATTTAGAAACGCTGCTTGTGTTTTAGAGTAACATCATTCTCATCTTTGATTGACATTTTTCAGCGTCTGTTGTCCCCGCGGGTATCGTTTCGCAACACATTCGGAAAACCCCTTTGGGGTCCACTCATTTCTCAGGTCGACATGATGGGGGAGGTCGTTTTCTACTGGGCAGGTGTATCATGTCATTTTCGTGCTCATGTGATGGCATTTGAAATTTGCATAAAACCATCAAAAATAAAACAAATGAGGGAAAAACTCGCTCTGCATTTTTAATTAATTAATTAGGGCGAGTCTCGCGTCTCTTTCGAGCTGTAGCTGGTGCCAATAACGAGGCTATCAACGGCGTCGTTTCTTGGTATTATCATTCAGCCCCAATTCTAATCAACGTCATCATCATCAGCCAACAGTAGAAGCAGAAGAAAAACGCAAATATTTGTACTTGGATTGTTTAGCTTCTGTTTGGATTTAGTTAGCTGGCGCAGTGTTTGCATATGCATGAACTTAATTTTAATTAATATTTTATTATCTTAATTATGCATCGCACCTTGTCCGACCGTCAGTCTGTCTGTCCGTCCGTCGGTGAGCTGCGCCCTTTTGTCGCCAGTTTAGTTTTCGACCTTTTGCTTAACAAATTATGGCCATAAATAAAGTAAACGAGTTAAAAGTGGCTTTGCGTGTAGATGGCCAACACGGACACGGACACAAACCCATTCCCAATCCCATTCCCAGTCAGAGGCCTCCTGCTCCGGCCTTTAGTCTGTTTCCTGTTTGTTGTCTCTGCGTTGTTTTCTCTCCACAGTGTCTGCTGACGGTCTAGCCACAGTCTGGCGGCGCTTGGCTAATGTCATTTTCATATTGGCTGCGTTTTTTCTTACCTTCCGCCAAAAGGGTTAATTTTTTGACAAATGTGCAGAGTGCACTGCGCTGTATTATTTGTACACTTTGCTTGCCCATGTTGCCTGTGGTTAATTTTGGCTGATTTATTGGTTTTTATTAGTGCCACTAATTGGCTCAAAGCTGAGCAAGCTAAAACGCGTTAATTTATGCGCTAAGCAGGTGGTGAGATAGTTCTTCAAAAAGGGTTAAAGGACAGATGGTACACAATGATAGCTTACAAAAAATGGTCATTATATTACTCATAGTTATAAAAGAGTTATTGCAATTATAATTTCTTCAAATGATCGATAAGTAGATATTTTCAAATAAAAGTTTCATTTATTTATGCTAAAGATAAACAAAGATAAACTTTGTGCCAAATGAAATTACAATGAGTTGATGCTTCTCCAACAAATTCGGAATTTATTAAGGATACATCAGGTCTAATGATAAGCTCTTGAATTAGAATTCTACAATATCTTTTTCACAGTGAACCTAAAACATCATATAATTCTTGTCAACCAGCGAAGTAAACAAGTAAATATTATCAGATATTCAACTTTTTATGAACGTGTTATAAGTATGTGGTCCGCTTGTACAACACATTCCTTCTGATTTCCTGTACATTTTTAACAAAAATTCCTTTTCCACAAAATACTTTTTGTTCCGATATTTTTGGCAAAAGTATTTCATAATTCTGTACCGTTGCCGCCCAATTAAATTTTGAAGTTGTGACCAAAACACAATTGTGAATATTTTGCCAGAACCAAAGGGACAATGGATGACAATGTTGTTGCCGCCTTTTAAAAGCGAATTCCATGGAAGCAGTCAGCATGTCAGCGTGGAGCAACTAAAGTTGCCGGCCTGCTTTTGGCCAGGTCCTTTGCAGTCGGCTTAGAAAAACATGAAAAATTTAAACAAGGCGACAGCGTATACAACGAAGACGAGCTGTGTTTTGTCTGCTACAAAAATTGCAAGTGACAGGCAATTCATCATTCATTCGGTTTTCGAGTTGACGGACTCACTGACTGACTGACTGAACTGGAATGGACTGGACAGGGTGACTGACCAACGAGGAGGCGGAGATGCCGGGCAGCAGCGACTGCTTTTTTGTCGTCAGATCCAATGCAATTTTATGGCCGGCAACTTTAAGCACAGCAAACGATTTGACAATTTAATGCAATTTTTAAAGCTTACACGCGATTGTCATCACAGTGGCACGCATCACGATGCTCAGGAAAAAATTCCATTATTTAGTCGATTTTATTTTTATTTAGATTTAAAATTGTCCCTGCTGTTTCCTTAAGTTTTGTTCAAATATTTTCTCATATAAAAATAATATAATATTTAAAATAAAACTCTTTTAAAAATAAAAACGTAAATTCATTGCACACCGCATTCTTTAAAAATAATAATTTTCTTTATAAAAAATAAGTAAATCTAACTTAAAAATTTAAATGATAATTACAAATGATAAGGAAAGTGTAAATAATATTTCTTTTCATAATAACTGATAATTACTTGAACTTTTGAACCACTGTTCCATGCCTAGTGTTGGCCTTTTGGAATTTTAAATTGGTTTAATGCATACGTTGAGCAGCAGATAACCACGCCCCGCTCCACAGCCCACTCGAGATGATGTCGTCAAAGTCCCAGTTGGTGTTCCAGACTCCAGGGGTCCCAGTGGCCGTTACCCCGGTCGCCCGACTGCCCAGTTTAAATTCGCTTGCACTTCAAGGATCAATCAATTTTTTAGCACGACGCGGGCTGATGAAGTGCCGCCGTTGGGAGATGGCTGCCCTGTTACTCTTCTGCCTGTTTAATATTCAGTGAGTGGCATTGACAAGCGCGACGAGCAACTGCACCAATTTGGAGCTGGCTAGCTGGACGAGCTATCTGCCTGGATGGATGCATTTCATCGCTCATCGGTGCAGTTCATAAATTTTTAAACGTTCGCCTGCAAAACAAACAAGCTGCCAGTGTGAGGGCCACCGAAAATTTATTCATTGCTGCGACCAAGACACACGCATGTAATCAATTTTTATTTTAGAATCTCTCAGCGAGGTGCCTCCAGCATCGCAAGCATCGCAAGGCAGGTGCAAAAGTTCCCTAGCTCCTCGACTATTATAATTGGATTACCCACATCTCGGTTCAGTTCAGCTCGGTTCGGTTCAGCTCGGGTTTGTCAAGGACCTTGCACACATTTCGTACATTAAACTAAATGTACGCGCATCTTCTTAAAGTTGTTGTGTGTTGTTTTTGGTCCGGTCTGGGAATGTGTGTGTGTGGACTCGTCTGGCCTGTTGGTCTGCCCTGGTCTGGTCTTGTCTTGTCTGGCCAAGTCTGTCCTGGTCTGGCATTTTTAACGAGCGCACCGTCTGAGCTGCAGTCATTTACAGTCTCAACTGGGGCGGCTTCTCTTAAATGACAACGGGCGGGGCCCAAAAGGCCAAAGAAGGCAGACTGGGGAATTGGCGCTGCTGCGTGTGGCAGTTGAACTGCGAGTGCGCCATAAAACGGTTAAAAGTGAGCCAGTTTGCAGCTTAAAACGCAGCTGCGTAAAGTGCTTCCCCTCTCTCCTCCTCCCACTTTGTCATATAACCCATTGTGTTAATCCTCACTTAACCTTGAGCTTAAACTATTTGAGTTTTCAAGTGCTATTCACTCGAGATAGTTAAAAAAAATGCAGGACTGAAGAACTCCTGGAGTTTTACACAGGATATCCACTCATTTTCAGGTATTTACCCAAGGGAATCTTTTAACTTACTACAACAATTTGGACTAGTAAAAAGGAGCTAAAACAAATATGATGCTCAACATAGGTGTTAAATAAATTAATAATACTAGAGGTGATGAAAATAGATCCGACAGAGAATAAATAGAACGACGCTTAAAATTGATAATAAATGAAATTCATTTGCTTTTATGATCATTTTAAGTTTAGTGAGAAAATCTTTGTTTTTCCCCAGTCTTGAATTAAATTTCATTAGTTTTAAGTTGAAAACAGTTTCTGATCGGTTCATCTTTGGATTATCTGCCTTGGGTCATAATGTTGCTCTTGGCCATAAAGCAAATTCAGAAAATAATCGCATATTTATTTAAACCGCTGCATTGTTTGCTCTACGGACGCGATAGGGCAGAAGTCAAATGGATCCAACCGGTGCGTTATCTGGGCAGCTTTCTGCTGGGAGTGCTCTTGGCTTATTTGATGTGGCTGCTTGTGTCCATCAACTGCAACTTGAGCTTCCTCTACGAGGATGTTTTGCTGGAAGTGCCCGTCCTCACGATGTTCCTGCTGCTCAACGGTCTCTCCTACGCCCTCAGTGCCAATGTGCGTGCGGTGACATTGCTGATATTCGTCTCACTGGCGGACAAGGCTGGAAGGAGCTACCTGCGGGCGGTCGCCTTTGGGTTTGTCATCTCCGGCCCCATCGACAACCTGGTCACGAATGCCGGCGAGGTGGCTCGCGTGTTTGCCTGCACCACAATGCTCACCTACAATCTGACCAAGACGCGACTCGATCTGATGGCCAAGCCCTTCACCAACACGCTGCAACACATGAAGGGCGACATTGACGAGATCCAAGACACCTTTAAGGACCTCCAAGCCATTCTCAATGATCTCAAGTATGGCCTAGAGCACGCGGACAGCGACGACGAGAAACACTACTTTAAGAAATATCCACGAGCTGGCAATTCAACTGCCAAGCCCCCTGGCAACAATATCTTTGATCCAAACATTCCCAGAGCTGTCGATATTCAGGAGCAGTTTGTGCGCAAAATAGGAAATCGGTGTAAGCATCAGCTGGACAGCGGCCATCAAGTCTGTCGGGAGGTATTCAGCCAAGGCTTTCGCAAGTGTGCTACCAATTTTCCCGACTGGCTGGCCAACGCCATATGTTGGCCATATCGCATCGACATTATATGCAAGGTGAACATGTTCGGCAATCCAGACAAAGTCTGCGATGCCTCCAAGGTACGTTATAAAATAGATAAATAATCACTATAAAATATAGAATCTTTTTTTTTATAAATTTGTCGATAATTTAAATTTAAATTTCTATGAATATTACAATATTTAATTTGCATCATTCTGCAAAATGTTTTTTTTTTCGGATACAAAGAAACTAGAAAACATAGAAATTATTTTGTGAACTGTGTAGAAAGATATTAAAATTGATCGGTTAGTTTATATATATTCAAATTAATAATCCTGCTCACAAAATTGGATACCAGAAGTGTTAGGGCTTTTATACGTTTTCGTCACTTAATTTTTACCCTATCTAGAGTGTTTTTATTTTATTTTGAATATTATTTAACAGGTAACAAGCTACAATGACACTTATTGAAAATGTATCTAACTAATTAAAGTTTTATGATCTTTTTTAAAATACTTAACTCGCTTAATATTAAACTTTATTTGCATAGCTCTAATTTGATATCTTTGGTAATTATAGAATTTATTTGATATTTCGTAAAATTTATCTGTTTATTCAGCATCGTATTACATATATTAGCCTGCACAACATGAACAATTATCTACTTAAGTAACTACTCCTTCTTAATCCAAAGATGGTGCAATCTGACTTTGGTAAGACCTATGTCAATTTGCTGAAGACAGAACAGGAACTGTTTGGAGATAGCTCCAATATAGAGATTACCTATAAACTGCAGAACACATCGACAGCGGCGCAATTGCGCAGTGCCCAAAGGACGTCAGAGGAGTTCATGAAGGACTTTGAGCGCAGGAGACAAATATTCAAAACTCTAATGACAATTATTGACAAAATAATGTGCCTGTTTATATTTTATGTTATATGGTCAGCCATGGAATACCTGTGGAAATACCGAAGCCAAGTGGACTTTGACAACTTCTATATCACCGAATACTTTAAGCACTTGGATGCGCGTCGCAAGAACTCGAACAAGCGATCAGTTCTTCCTTTGCGAAGGCTGGACAAATGCAGGACTGTAGATGAGGACGAAGTTTGCAGCACAACTGTCGCCGAGTCGGGCATCGAGATATATCACATGCTGCAATTGTCGCTTGAAATGCTGACGACTGGAATCTTCATCCTTCTGGATCATATGGTGGTCAGTCTGCTGCGCATCATCAATCATCGATCGCTGATCTCCTACCACCAGGAGGGTGAGCACGAGGTGCGCTTTCGGGTGAGTGCACTGGAATTCAAGATCGAATGAAACCCATTCAAATATTCCCCTTCCTTAGATCAATGGCACTGGTTTGATGGCTCGTCTGCTGCGCACAACTATGAAGAATTTCAATATTCACGAGCGCGTTTCCACATCTCTGAGCAACGAGGAGTGTCTTCCCGTGCCGCACGCCCTTCCAAGCACTTTCTATATAAAACTGACTCTGATTTATTTGATCATCCTATTGCTGATCTACCAAAGCACTTCCATAATGCGACTGCGTCGAGTCATCTGCAGCTACTTCTTCTACAAGCGGGAGAAGAAGCGCATTTGCTTCCTCTATGGCTCAATGCTGCGGAATCACGCCGCTTATATCAACGATATTCGGCAAACGGCCGAGGACAACATGTCCATCAGACATATGCAGGGCAACATCAATATATTCCTGATCCTGCGCCTGTCCTACCCCAAACACTTCGGCTGGCTGAAAAGGTTCAACTGCGCGAAACGCATCTGTCTGGTCTGCAGTGCTCTGGAGGACTCCCAGTTTATCATTTGCTCAAACTGTGAGTTTCCCTTCTGTCCCGACTGCTGCCGTGAAATGAACTGGGTCTGTATCTTCTGTGAACAACTCATGCCTCACCATTTGCACAACGGCAATGCCGAAGAGAGTGAAGCAACCAGTGTGGATGCCAAGAAAAAGTCAAAGTAAGAGATCTTCAAGGCGCAATTTTATTTATTGTGAATTTGTCGTTTCTCAGTTTTCTTATCAGATGTAAGCAAAACTGCACAGCGATAATAATAACATAAAAAATACAAAAACCAAGCATAATTTTATTTTATTTTGTTCTTAGTAAAAACTTTTTGTCATATAAAATTTATGTAAGTTGTTTGATCAGCATAGTTTTTCGAAATATTTCCAAAGGAAGCCAAGGCGAGCAACAATGTTTTTAAAATAAATATAATAATCTTTTTAAACTCAAATCAATTTAACATAAAATATTTCAAGCAAGGCCAATTTTACTTACAATCTTTCACTAGGTTAAACAATATATGCATAAATTCATCTCACGTGTTCGATTAGCGAAGCTTTAAGGACGATTTCTAAACCTTTAAAATCAGTCTGCAGAACTTAATTCTCGGCAGTTTCTGAGCTCGCTCTCTGTTCTTGTTCTCTGTGCTTTTCTTTCGTTTTAAGTGTCTTCAAATTGCCCTCGGCGCTGTCTGGCATCTTGTCTACTGTTTTGGCAACATTTCTCCATTCTTCCTTCAGCCATTGGAGGGCAACCTTTTTGTCTGCCCTTGCTTTATGCTGAAGTCCTGTGCCTAATATAATTATGCACATGTCTAGGGTTCCAGCCAGAAGTTCCTGTTGCTGATGGTTGTTGTTGTTGTAGTTGTTGTTCTTAGACAAACTTTAGCCAGGCATTAAGCAGCCCCTTTGCTGATTCGATTATGTCTGCTGGAGTTTCAACACTACTCCAACACTGTGCAACAGGATTAAGTTGCAAAATTGTTAATTAAAAATAATAAAAACGCTAATTGAAGAAATGCCTACAGCCAGAACGAGTGAAACAAGAAAGAGCAAGACACAAACTTTTTCGGGTCCCAGGGAAATTGTCTAGAATTTTGTTGCTGATGGTGGGCGAGGAGGGGGAGGAGAAATGTTAAGATGCTTTCGGGGCACTTGGTAAAACAGTTGCAACTTGCGACAACAACGGGCAAAGAGGCAAAATGGGAAACGTCTTTGTTTTAATATTCATGCGGGCCGCACTCTTGCATATAGTTACGTGGGCGTGGCAGACGCCCTCCTGCTTACAATAAAATAATTATGCAAACAAAAGCAGCAAGCGAAAGAGTCGCACACACAGGCGAAGGTGGTGGAGATCGAGATAGAGATGGAGACGGAGATAGAGATGGAGATAGGGACAGGGGAAGACGGAGGCAAGACCACAGCCACAGACATTTGCGTTTGCTGCGTCTCTCCATTGAAATTTCACACATTTCGCCAACGCCTTAGACCACCAAAAAATGGAAAATGGAGGGAAAAGCAACAAAAAAGCACGGGCAAAATATTCTTACGAAAAACAAATACCAAGGCGACACCGTCCGCATCGGCGGAGACTGAAAAACCCAGAGCTGACGCCCTCCAAACGACTTGCCTCCCTCCCCCAGTATCAGCCTTCTTGTGGGCATGCCGTGTGCAAAGGTGATTATTTGACGTTCACACCTTGTCCGCCAGTCTCGAGGACTGAGACTGGGAATGGGACGGAGACTGAGACTGTGACTTCGACTGGAACTGGGCGAGGTCGTCTCTGCCTCTGTCTTCGTCTCCATCTCCATCTCCATTGTTGGCGGTTGTTGTGATCAGCCACAATAGTGACAGGTGTGACAGTGCCCAGCCAAAGGGAGTGAGGGGGCGCCCAGTTTAGTGGAGCAACGAGGCGGCTATGAAGATGTAAACTAGACGAGACGACTGACGATGAAAACTGTAAAGCAAAAAAAAGAAAATTATTTCCTAGAAAACCGTCGAGCAGCTGAAGAAATTTGCGGCCAACGCAAAAGGGCAAAAACAATGAACGACCTTGAGATACCCTGTAAACAAATAACAAATAATAACAATATACTTTTCTGTTGCTATGATTAATAGTCTTAATAAAGTAAGGATATTTAATCATATATTTCCATATCTACACAGAGCAGATGCAATTCTGTTTACTTTTTCTTTGTTGTAAATTTGTAAACACACGACTTTTATGTTTTCTGATTGAATATAAACGTATCTTGTACTTTATTTGAGCATTAAGTATTTCAAAGTTATTCCAACCAACTCGATTCATTATTATAGGGAAACAACAGGGAAAGAATAGATATTTTTTTGTCGACGAATAGAAAAATGCCAAAGTGTTGAAAGAAAGAAAAAAATAATCGCATTGAGTCTCTCAAGCGTTTTTTATCATGCGCTCAACTTGGCGTTGATAATGACGATGATGGTCGAGGTGCTGAGGTCGGTCGGTTGAGCAGTTTTGCAGTTTGCCGCTTGCAGTTTACAGTTTACAGGTTGATGATGATGGTCAGTGCAGCGCATTGTTCTTGCGGTTTGGCTTTGCAATTTACGAGAACGAAAACGAGAACAGGCAGTCAACTATTTAGCAAAAGCTGTTGATGCTTGTTGGAGTCAGGCTAGGAAGGGCATTGGGCAGTGGACACGGCAACTAGGTATCTGTGAACTGAGAACTGGTAACTGGCGGCTTCTCTGAGCCACAAGCAGCAGGTGGTAATGCGCAGAAATATGGCGCAGAACATTTCAATTAGAAAACAGCGAGCCAGAAAAAGAACTTTGAAACGATGACAGGCTGTCGTCGTCCCCATCAGTCTCAGTCCCAGACCAAACCATGCCCATACACATACCCATACCTATACCTATACCTATGTATACCCGTTCACTCCATGCCAAAGCCTTCCCAGACGAATGTTCCGCCTTTGATGTGCTCTGACGAACTGTGCCTCGTTCTGGGTAGCTCCCTCTGGGTGCCTCATTCTCAGTCTGGTCTGTCCGTCCGTCTGCCTGTCTGTTCCGAGTATATTCACGTCTGGGCTCTCTACCTGCATCGCTGTTATTATTTCAATAAAAATTCTTGAATATTATTTCAAGTTTGTTATGGCAGGTTAGTTAGTCGCACATTTTTGCCTTACCTCTGCCAAATGCCCATGCCCGTATTTAATTTTTATAATTAAAATTTTAACAAAAAATGAAATTACACAACAAAAAAATGATGAGAGAACGGCCGTCGGATGAACAAAGCAAAGCAAAAAAGGCGCCTTCTCTTGGGTGCAAAGACGCGAACGTGTTAAAAATTGATTAAAGTAATTGATTTGTAAAAGGTGGTCAGCCAGCTGAGGGGAGAATGCCTGGCTAAAACGAAGAAGCAACTGGAATTCAGTATTCTCAGTAGATTAATGTTCTTAGAGCAGGTAGTTTGTTAGCGGGAATGGGGGAATGTTGTCGTCTCGCGAAGCTTTTGCATATTTCGCTTAACTTTATTCTTATGAACTTTATACACTAACCATGAAGGATGACTTTATTACTGGTGGGAAAGTGCTGTCTTTATTAATGTGCTGAATTTTTGTTATCTTTGCAGGGTAAAAAAAGTATGGAAGATCATGAATAAAGCAATGTTTAACTGGCTGTTGGCAGGCTTACTTATTTTTATAATGCTGTTTTTTTTACAACAATATCCTAATCTGAAGTAATTTAAATCCAATATATTAGTTTGGACATGATTTATTGTGAATGTTATTCGATTTTAGAGAGCACTTTAACCTCCTTCACAAACTGTTTGTTAATCGAAACAATTTCTTGTTAACACTCACATTCCACAAAACTGTGCAACTTCCATGGCTTTTAAGTCAAATATTTCTTTATATTCAAATCATATTCAAACCACATTGAAATCTCAGCTTTGTTTTGCAATTGCAAGTCAAACATCAAACGGCAAACGGCAGCAACATCGCAGATCCAATTTCACACAGACCCAAAAGCCACTGCACCACAAATCTTTCACTGCAGCCACGCCAACATATTTTTTTTTTTTGCTTATGTAGCACAGTTTAAATACACATACATATTTATTTGTACCCTTCTAAATAGAGAGGGTATTTTAATTTGGTAATGCACAATGTAACAAAGTTGAATCTATTCAGGACTTCCATTTTTTAGATAAGCATAACAAGTGAACAAAACTTATCCAGAAAATCAAAGGCTTTCAATTTTAAGATAAAAGGAATGTGAAAATAGCTGTCATGATTAAGTCGGGCAATCATTTACTCATGAATTTATTATACAATCTGTTCACTATTTTGTAGATCATCTCATATATAATTTTAAATTGACTATTGACTAATTTGTGGATTAACAATTAAATTGCTTTCATCTTTATTGACAATAACAAATGAAATTGATTTTTAAATATCCGCAAGGGTATTTAACTTTCGTCGCCTCGAATAAACCTCATTTTTTTCCATGCATAAAACCTCAAACCGAAGCTCCAACAGAGCAGAGGTCTCTATGCGTGTGCTGTGCCTCCAGTTGAACTCCAAGTTGTGTGCCAACTGCTTTTGACTTTGGCCAGCTCCAACACGCGAGCTCTACGAGCTGAATCTGAAGCTGACGACGCCTTTTGGTCTTTCACACAAGGCAACAACAGCAACAAGCGCGAAAGAGTTAAAAGGCACATAGAAAAACGTCAGACGAGCTGGAGAGGAAGAGGGGAGGGCAGTCGAAGCATTTTCACCCTATTATTTCGAGCAATTTCATCAAAACTAGACTGGGCCGGCCTCTGCTCCAAATTGTAACCACAACCAACCGGGCAACTGCTCAACTACCCAGTGCCAGTGCCAGTTTCAGATTCAGACCCAGACCCAACCCCTAGCCCGTCCAGCCCCTCCAGACCAAAAGCGACCGCTGCTTTTTCTACGCTGTTCGTTTGCTTTTTCACTGCATTTTTTGGTTGCATGTGGACTGCTCTCAATAGCAGCAGGCAGCAGGTTTCTTTCTTTTCAATGGCCAGCTCTGACTGCCGACTGTTTTTCCTATTTGGTTTCCACTTTTATGTAGATTCGTATTTATTTTCCACGCTAAAACTGCCAGAAACAAAAAGATAGAAAGAAAGAAAAGAGTGGCAGCGGTTCTCACACTATGAGATTTTGTTGCAGCTCCTCCTGCTAGCAGTTCCTTAACTCTCCTCATCGCTCTTATTATCGCGTCAAGCTTCAGCTCCAACTCCAAGTCCAACTATAACAACAAAAACTAAAACGCTGCTAGCAGCAAATCCGCTGTGCAACTATTTTGCGGTCCGCTGCCTGACAAATGGCAGCAACGCCATCGTCGCCAGCCGCCCAGTCCGAGCATTTAGCCAAAGTCCAGGGAGCCACCGCGGCGGACATTTGCTGGCTGTGGTGGAGCTGACTGAGCCACTGACCGCCTCTGGGTGTAGGCTCTGGTGTCCACTTTTCTTTTACTATATACTCTACTTTGTGTAGGCTATAATAACTTATAGTATTCATATACATATGTATGTAGCTTGAAAAGCATTTATTCTACTCTTTTCCAATTACTCAAAAAGTAATGCTTTTTTGCTTATTCTAAAAATTTGTTATTTATAAGATTCGAATAATTTAGATCAGCGGTGGGCACGAAATCTGAATTCGGGAGCACTACAACAACATCAACAACAACAACCCTATTAGAGTCTACCTAAGTTGGGAGCAGCCGCTGCTCCCGGAGCCACTGCGTGCCCACCGCTGATTTAGATTGAATGACGTCTTTTATTGCGGCTAACATGTGATGCTTATGTTTTCACATTTACTTTCTTCCCATAAGCATAAGTCCGAAAGAATTCATTAGTTTCATTAGCTTTTTAAAATTTCATTTAGAAACCTTGCCTAAACATTGCTGTAGAGCATTTGTGCTTTGTCATTCTTGTGGAATTTCTTTTCCATTTTCGTTGTTCTGCTTTGGCAGTCGAGCTGGCTGGTAATTAGATTTAGTTTAGCGCACAGATTTTGATACGTTAATTGTAAATTGTGCAAATACATATAATTGTGTGCTGCCTGAAGATAGCTGCCTCCGATTTGCCTGGTTGACTCCACTTCGCATCCACAGTCCGAGTCGCAGTTGGATTCGGACTGTGACTCTGACTCTGTCTCTGCCTCTGATTTCTGCTTTAGTTTTGCTAAATTAGCGACCACTGCTGTCTTCTCTCGTTTCCTCGTCTTCTCTTGGCGTGAAGAAGACAAATGCTTGGCATTCTTTTCTCAAGCCTTTTGGCTACGCTTTTGATATGTGACCGAGCCGAGAACTGGGCATGACTATTGCAGCTGTGCTACAATTAATAGGCACGACAATTGCTTCAGTTGCCCGCGATTCCCACGTGGAGTCCATAGACCTTATTCTCATACATACTATTGCATGAGTCAACAAACAGATGCAGTCTTAATAACAATCATTAAAGGTTAATCGCAGTCTAATTGGCACTCGATTCATTTCGGATTATACATACGATTAACTGGCATATCCTACAAGTATACATATGAGCCATAATTGTTTATGGCTACGCTCTGGGCGAAGCATAATGGATATCATTATCCTTTTGTGGTAGCCAAAGCATCTCAGCTTAATGATTGCAAATTAAATTGACGTCGACTGGGAATGCGCATCATATTAGCCCAAAGCTCAAAACGATGCTAAAACATGTAGCCCAAAATGAAGTTGATTTCTACTCGAAAATCAAATTATGCGAGGGACGTTTGAGCAAAACCTGAATGTCCAAGCATTCAGATTAAAAGAACTTTTGTCTACAAATTAAAACTCACTCTATTTATTTAAAGAATACTACTTATAAAAACACTTCTTAAAAATAAAAACACTATTAATAAAATTTAAAATGTTTTTTATAAATGTATACATAGTTTCAAAACTTTTAAATATTGCTGATTAAGCTAAATATGTATTTCAGTAACATCCCTTTAAATTGAATTTTTAATAATATAATAATCTTTTATTTTAATTTTCCTTTTAATATATATTTTGCAGAGTTTGACTTTTGCAAACTTTAATTCCTTCCCTACTTGGTTTGATGACAAATCAAATTATCATCGTTATAATAAAGCATAAGAGAAGACAATGAACCAATTTGATGAAGATGAAACAAACGTGTTTCGGAAACAGCCTCTTGAACCTTCGAAATCATACTCAGCCTTTGCACTAAGCTATATAATGGTTTCAAAAATTCCAGGAACTCAACCTTTGCTACCTTTTGCCCAAATTATTCGCTTCAATTTAAAGCATCCAACTCTCATCGCAATACACGGATTCGCAATCGGTCCGAAACTACACTTGCTTTAAGCTTGGCGAAAAGAAATTCATCGGAATACAATAACAAAATTATCATTGTCTCCTACATCATCCGCTTAATGTGCATCCATCAATCTGTGTCCATGCGCGCGACTGTCAAACACCGACGACTTTGACTCTGGATCTGACTCTGCCTCCGAGTCCGACAGAGGACAGACGACAGACGACGACGGACCATCAATCGCATTAAAACCATAAAAGGATTGCTCATATGTAGGCACACGGCTGAGAACTGGCGATTTATTGTTGTTGTTCCAGTTGTTGTTGTTATTTTGGTCTGTTTTCATCTTATTTTTGTTCACTTTTTGCATGCAACAACGGCGGCTGTTTAGGCAACTGATGAAAAAGAATTTTTAAGTCCATTGTGTGTAGTGCTGAAAGTGCCCAAAGTGTGTAAGAGTGTAAGTGTAAGTGTGTGTGTGTTTGTGTGTTTGTGTCTTGAGTGGTAAAAGGACAAAATGTGACAAAAGCGTGACGATGTGTCGTAAAGTACCCAACACTAACCCAAAAGGGCTGCGACTGTCGCTGTCAAGGGGGGAAGTGGGGAGATTTGTGGGGAGTACGGGTATCAGAATGGGTTGTGCAGCGTCTGGGACTTGGCTTTTTACTACTTTGTGCTTGCTTCGTTGCGCTTTTTATGATTTCCATGTGCCACACTCGACTGTCAGCAGTCAGTCAGCCAAGAGATCCCAGCACACAGCACAGAGACTTCAATCCGAACCCAAACCCAGACTGAGACCAAGACCCATATCCAAAACTATCTCTCTCTCTCTGAGCCCGCGCTTCACTGGCGGCTTAATCAGTTCACTTCGAAAGGTTGCCCTCTACAAAGACACTTTGGCATTGGCCTGGCTTTTGGCCCAGGTCCTTTGTTATTGGACTCATTCATGTGCGACATACCAAGCAGAAACATATATATAGATACATATATATCTGCACAATATATAGTATAAGTATTTTATAATGGGCTCTCCTCTTGGGCCTTACAGCAACATCTTGCACGTCTCTGTATTTGTATTTGTATCTGAGTACTCGTATCTCAGCTTTCGACTGCGGCTCTTTAAGCGTTTGTTTGTTGATTTTTCAGCTGTCCAATTAGTCATTTTCATCGGCTTAAAAACTTTATTGGAAGCCATGAAATGCGATTTTAACTGCCCGCTTGCAAAAGATCTTCCAGCTGCCATATACTCATTTTTTCGTTTTTCTTTCCGTTCGGGTAGTCGGCAATTAAAACTATAAATGTCCAGAAAGACTCACGATGTGCCAGTCTTTATGGCCAACATACTTAAATAAAATTATTTCGGGCTGTTGTTGTTGGTATTGGCCCAGTTTTACAACCGCCTCAGACAAGCGTCTAGACAAATTTTGCAGAGCTTTTAATTGCATGCTTAGTGCCACTTGAGGAAAAGTGGGCGGAATGTTAATTTTGGTGCTGTGAGCTATTGCAAATATTGGGAAGCTATTGCTTTAAATTGCCTGCACTAAATGTGTAATGGAGATGTTTAATTTCAACTGCCTTTTCATGACTTCAAAAATTACTAATGGATTCAGCAGTTTCTTTTCAATTAAAGTTTTGTTGACTTTGGCTTTAGTTTAAGGGGAACTACTCACGAATAAACACTAAACTTGTTTATACGTTTTACTAAGCAAATTTATTTACACTTACACGTTTTGTTATATTGAGAATATCAATAGAAGATATAATACCTTGTTAATAAAGACTTAAGATTTTAGTTCGGTTCTTGCACAGATTTAGATTCGAGGCTATGCTTAATTTAATTCTTAATATACTTTTTTAAAGCTTTAATTTCTTCTTGAATTATTTAAAATGAATCTAATTACAATTTAGCGTCAATAAATAACCTTTTTACAGAGATGCAGGAGCATTAAGCAATACTCAAATTGTAAGCGTTTATTACTAACATCCCCTGAAGATTAAATTCTACACAGACACATCTCTTGCCCCTGCAATTTGCATTCTACACTAGGCCGAGCACCCTCAAAGCTTTGTGATACCTTGTGTTGTAGTGTCTCTGCTGCAGTCACAGCTGCCTTTGCTGTACTCCGCTTTTGTTGTTGTCTCTGCGCGTGAAATTCACAAGAAATTAACACAATTAACACTTTAATTGCAAACTTCCGTTTGCGCTACTTTTTCTTCTTTAGCAAGTTCCGTCACTGGGACAAAGACGCACCCAGACTCCCAGGCTCATTTGTACTATCTCTCTTGGCGGCGGCTTCAGCTCCGTCTCCGGCGCCGTGGCATCCTTTTTGCTTCAACTTGGAGTTGCTCCAACACACATGTGTGTGTGTGTATATTGCAAATACACATAAAAAGACTTTGGTCTCGATGCAGACTGCGCCTCAAATGAAAGCAATTAACACTTTAATGACACTTGGAAATTCTGTGGCAATGCCTGCAAAGTTTGTCACACACACAGACACAAAGGAAACCGGCTGAACTGAAACCAAAAACTGTTGCGGAGTATTACCCACAATTTCCCATTCCCAACCATTGCCAACAACTTATTTTCACACAAGGGCTTAGACTCAGGCAGTGCAGGAAATCTCTCACATTTGCTCATTGCCTAATGATCTCGACTCAGCTGATTAGGAAAGAAACAAACTGTGTTTTAAAATCCCGAAAATAAGCAACTGACAGTCACAGTTTGTGACTGTCCATCTGTTCATTAAATCGAAACTGAGCAAACTACAAATTGAGTCTCTCTTTTCTGTCTCTGATTGCCTCTGGCCAAAAAGATTCATTGTATGCAGCTTCGCAAAGGAGTTATTATGCGTTTTTCTAATTAGAGTAAAAAAAAGAATGTACGAAGAACAAGCAAATTAGATCTACGAGAGAAAGAGAGGAAAATTGTGGAAATTTTATCCATGGTCTGGCCTGCAGTTGTTGTTTTTTATACATGTGCAGGAAATTGGCAACGGGTCTTGTTCTCATTCTGGTTTTAAGCTCGTTCACATGCTGTTTCATAATAGGCCAACTTAGTGCACTGAGCAAGCCAGAGTTTGATTGCTTTTAACATTTCATGCGATTGTATGTGGAGCCCCGCAGGTTATTGAGAACAGGTCTCTTAAAATGAGCTGCGAACAAAATTGGTGAGCAGGAAAAAAGGCGTCTACAATATAAGTTTGGGTTTATTTTTGTTTTTTAAATTAAAATCATAAAAGTTTATTTATTTATTAAAAGTAAAAGTGAATTCTCTAACTTAATAACTGCATGTTCCTTGTGGTCTATTTTCCAATATTGACTGAAAATTAAGATACAACCTTATTTGCAAGCTGCACGATGTCTCAATTAATTCAAGACTTGGTCTCCTTCTTCTAAGAACCACCTTCATAAATTCTGCATTCATGCAGTCCGCTTAGGTTAGCTGCAGCCAACTTTACACAAATGGTTTTGACCCATTCCGTCCTATCCATTGCAGTTTTCTTTGGTCTGCTGTTTGAGGAGTAAACATCAAAACCGTTGGAGCTTCCTTTCAACATTAAACTCTCTCACCCGCCGTGAACAAAACATCTTTCAACTTGTAGCCCAGCTCAGTTCGCTTGTTGCCGCCTTTTGTTGGGCTCCAGCTCCGGTTTTGCTCGTGGCTGCCACCCGGAGGCAACTGGGAACTGGCAACTGGCCCGCCTGTCAATGCAATAAACGCAACTGCCAAAGGAGCAACAGCATTCAAAGCTTCCAAGCCCAGTCCAGAATTGTTGTTCTCTTGAAGTTGCTGTTGTTGTTGTTGTTGTTTGCTTGCCTTTTTCATGTTTATTGCAAGTATTTCAATTCGGCGTTTCTCATTTTGGCCAGAGTCGGCGAGCTATCCAGTATCCAGTTGCCTGGCTTGTTTGCAAAAATATATATTCTTTCTTTATATTCTGCCCAGCTCTCCCGCCTCAACAAAGAGGACCAGTGGGAGCTGAAACCGGAGACGGAGCCGGAGCTGGCATATTCTTATTTGCCTGCTGGAGCAGCTGGAGTTGGAGCAGGAGCGGGAGCTGGAGCGGGAGCTGGAGCTGGAGTCGCCTCTCTGTGCATATGGTAAATGGCTTGGCCGGACACGGTTACTGCTATCCTGCTGGTTTCCCTTCTTTGCATACGTTGGGCGCCATTTTTTTCCTTTTAGGGTATTTTGGGTGGAAAGGACGGGGGAGTCATATGTTTTGGAGCCAGCCACGCCCACTAGACGGCCCGCTGCGCTGTAAGTAATTTGTGGTTTCAGGCAAATACTCTGATGATGTTTTTCTTAAATGCTTTTCTCATTCCCATGACTCCCTCTCGTCTTGATGCTCTCACTCTCACTCTCCCTATCTCTTTCTCTCTCTCTCTCTCTCTCTCTCGGTCTGCTGTTCTTCCTTCAGCTTTTCTATGCTGCCTTTTTTTGCGAGCTGTATCGTTAAAAATGCCTTTAAGGCATTTAATTTCTTTTGTTCATTGAGCGAGCGCTTTCTAATGGGGGAGCATCTGCGAAAAAAGGCAACCACACACACCCGGAGCCCCCAGACCTCAGACCTCGGGCCTCGGAGTCGAAAGCCCACAACAGACCCAAACCGAAAAGAAACGAAACGAGGCAAACAAATAGCCATTGCATATCCCGTGCTCTAGTCCTCTGTCCTGCTTTTAACAATTTCAATAGAAAATTAAAACGCAGCGGAATTTACTTTTCTTTTCACCATTCTCTTCCTCTACTCTCTTTTCTCTCTCGTCTCTAGGCGTCAGCCCAAGAAAAATTGTTGTTCTCTGTCTGTGTGTGAGTTGGCACTTTTTGTAACTCTGTTATTCTGAACCTCAGCTGGATCGCCTTGGAATGGGCTCTATGTAAATAGGCGTTGGCTATTTGGAACCCTATACAAATTGCATAATGTTTTTTCCTTTGCTAGGGATGGGGAAACAACTTCCCATTCAAATTGACTGGTTGGGGGTTAAGAGAAGTGTTTGCATGTTTTTTGTTTACAGTTTGTTGAACTCAAAGTTTAGCCTGATTTGGAGTCTTCGTATTTCAGTGGACAGTTTATTGTAGTTGCTTCAATATTTATTTGCATTTGAATCGGGTCAATATTTCCGAATCCAACTAATAACTTGTAAAATAAAAAATCATATTAAAGGTATAATTGAAATTAATTTAAAAATTTAAACATTTTTGCTACGAAATTTGACTAGGCATAAAAGTTCAAGTAAAGCGTCACCTATGAAAAGGTAAAATTATTTTGTTTTAAGTTGATCCAAGATTTGAGCCGATTACTTTTGAACTGAGGCTCTTCTTATGATTCTGATGGAACTTTGCTTTTTCTTGTCATATCTGACATCTCTTGTCAATGTCAATTAATATTACTATGCGAGTACCCCCAAATCTCTTCATAGCATTTCATCATGGTCAATCATGTTCGCCATTTTCATTTGACACGCTTCCCCCCTGCTGATGCATTACTTAAGTGAACCCAGCACACATTTTTCCCAACACTCCGCAGCCACAGTATTAAACCTAAAGACCAAATTTCGATTTAACACACTCCGGGAGGGAAAGAGCCCCCGGACCACTGAACTCGCGTAACTCTCTTCAGCTTAGCGCTTAGGGGCAAGTGTACAATTTCTAAAACTCGCTACTGACAGAAAAAAGGAAAAAAAAAACAAACTCAATCCGAAACCAAGGCGAATTTTTACGCAATCAGCCAGAAAAGAAAAAAGCGTTCTAACTTTTGACTGACTGACTGAACGAATGAATGAATGAGTATGAGTATGAGTGTGTAAGTGGAGTGATGTGTGTGGAGTTTGAGTCTGAGTACGGGGCGAATGCAATTTTTTCATTTCGAGAATTTACGGGCAACGCTTTAACGCCCTGGGGGGGAGCGCGAAATCAAAACGCGAAACATTCGCACAATGCAACATTCGTTTTTTGGTTTGGTACGGTTTGGTCCAGTTCAGTTTGGGTTTGGTTTGCGTTGGTTGGGGTTCCTTGGCATAGTTAGTGCTGCCAGAAGCGAGCATTTAAATCGGCTATAAATTGCAACCCTTTGTGACGCAGAGTTTGCGAAATAAAAGCGGAAATGGCAGCGAGAACACACGCACCCGGTAGAAAATTACAGTTATTAATGCATGGGGTGCAAAATACTTTACCAGTTGTTGCCGTTCACCGTGCGACGCCCCATTGATTTCCGCTTTTCTATTTTTTAGCAGTGCGACAATATAATTTACTTTGGTGCTTTGCGCAGTTACTCCTTTTCCGCAAATGTATCGCACATTTTTTGGTGTGACATGTCAAAATAATCCGACAACTTAATTATACACGCGGAAATTTATATACGTTCTCGCTGTCCAAATCTGAAACCGAACCCGTAACCCCCTACAGCAATTTCCTAGACCATTTCTTTGCCATCGGTCCATTTATCGTCGTATCGTTTAGCAATTCGTGGTTAAATTCAATTTTGCACACTTCGACCTCTTCTTCTCCTTATTTTTTACTGGTTCCTTTTGCCTTTAATTTGACAGTTTTAGGTCGATTTCTATTCCGCTTATTTTGTATACTTTGTTGGGATAGTGACATCTAGGCAAGTGATGACGTCAAAGAACTTTTTCGGATTTTTGGTTTGTTAACAGCAGAGCTAACTACAAAGTCGTGAACTACAAACTTTCATTTGCCGGCAGGTAATTTAAATCAGTAATCGCTTTTTACTTGTGATGGAAACAGCAAAAAAACTAAATATAAAAGTAAAAAGACAAGTAATCAGTTTAATAGCGAAAAAATTTGTAATCGAAATGAAAATCTTAAAAAATAGAAGGTCCTGCAAAATTTACTAGAATGACAGTATAAAAGTTTGTCAGAGTGAAATTTTTATTCATAGGAACTTTTTGATCGAAACAATTCGCAATATCCGTATGAAATACAAATACAAAATTTTACTATTGTAAATTGTAAAGCCAAATTTATGGCATTAAAATCACATTCTTTACGCTTCTTTCAACACATCCTCGTATCAATATAGTTTCACGTGAAATATTTGTTTGTTTACTGAATATACATATATTTACTTTAACGATTTAAGTGATGTGTTACTTTTTATTGAGTTTAGCTTTTTAAAAAAAATTCTAATTTTATGCAAACTTACTGTCATTTGATTTAGAGATTTGTCTATTAATCGGGCAACTTAACCTCAAGTCAGCTTAAATTAAATTTTTAGTGCAGATCTCACATTGACTGATACAATTAAATTCCCTTGTTGTTTTAAGTATTTCCGTTGTATAAAAAGGAATAACTAATAATTGACGCTTTGCGTTCCCCTGTTGTGCAAATAGAAAGTCCTTAGAAATGTGTTCTTGTGACATGACAGTTGTGCCCTCTTTGCACTTTGTGTCTAATCTTGCAAGGGTCGTGGTCCGTGTAAAAGCTTTACGCTGTTGTTCCGGCACTTCCTGAGAGCGGAGAGTTGTTTCTCATATGGATCCAGATGCCCGAGCATCCGGACCAAATTTGATACAACAACTGCTGCTCAAAAATTCGATACATCATTCATCAGAACGCGTGGCTTGGCCGTCAGACAAAAGCCATCCCATTAGTGGCATATATAGTTACGTGCGGAGGAGGGAGAGGAGCTCTTGTGTTGGAAGTTTTTCGTTGGTAATCCCTTTCTAATCGAATTACGGCAAATCCCTTGAGCACTTTTTGTGCATTAAGGCAAATTCAAGCGTAAGAAACTAATTTGAGGCGCCGCCAACTCCACGATACTCATGCATATGCGCACTTTCGGCAATCCGACTTCCACTATCCCACCAGCCATCTAATTTCATTCTCTCTCTCTCGCTGACTTGTCAGTGGAAAGTCATAAAAATGTTGCGGCCAGCAGATATTTAAGAATTGATAAAAAGCGTCGAATCAGTACAAAACCCACGAGAGCCAGATTAGCCAGCCAGCCAAACGGGGCGAGCTGTCGTCTGGCTATGAGGAACTATGAGGAACTTACCCCTAAATGAGAGTTTTTGGTGTTTCCCACAGGGCTGGAAATAAACAGCCACCCCTCCAGAATCCAGACTCTGATCACATTGTTTTCCCAAATCGGATTTTAGTTTTACACTAATTTCTTTGGTTTAAGACTCGCTCAGTCCTCAGTGCTCGGTCTCTGGTTCGGTTGGTCCTTGGTCCTTGGTCCTCTTGTGCTTGCTCGCTGCTGTCTGGTGGTATTATAAACGCTTCGCTGGACATTGCTGGTCCTATACTGATGAATCCTCTTTGATTGCACTAAACTGCAATCGAGACGAATGCGCAAAACGTGCAATGTCATGCGGTATGAGGCATGAGGCATGAGGCAGGCTCGTCTTTGCTGTGGGTTGTATGAACCTCCCCTCCGATTTCCCCCGCCGACTGTGGTGTGTGTGTGATAAAATTCCGTTCACTCGATGGTCGACTAGCCGGACTCTTTGTCACAATGCTCGGATCGTGCTGCGTATATTGGTATCTGGGCTTTAGTTTTATCCCCGTTCCCGCTGCACATTTTTATGGCCAGAACAATTTAATTGGCTGCCACGACAATTTTTATTTTTTTTTACTTATTTATTCACTTTGTTGAGGGTCGCCCCCAAAAGCTTACATTGTGCCAGATTTTGTCTAAAAGTTTCCACAACTTTGATGGCGTTTCAATTCCGGCTGAGTCATCTTGGCTTAGATTGATTACAAATTGCATTAAGCAGCGGGAGGGCAATAAAATTGCAGGAAACTCTTAAATTTGGGAGTCTTTTCCTAGTAGTTACAAATATATAAAACTTTATATTAAATTAAATTAAATGGTGGAGGGACCCTATATTAAATAGAAAGTAATTTAAGAGACACACAAAAAACTAAAGTGGGAGAAATGCAATGTCTTCGACTTTATATCAAATAGAAATGGAAAAGTACTTTCGTATTAAGAATATTAAATATCTACTAATAATAACTATTATTATTTATTGCAACTGAATTTAAATTTGAACATTGACCAACGTTTCAACTGAATGGAACCAAACTAAGAATAAAGAATATGTATGTATATTCAAAATAAAAAGTGATTTCAGAGACATACAAATAGTTTAGGGGGAGAAATGTAATGCCTTTGACTTTATATCAGTAGTATAAAAGTACAGTCGAACTTCCCTAACTCGAACTTCCGTAACTCGAAGTCTCTCTAACTCGAACCAAATCGAGTGGCAATACCGAGCAAACTTCATACAATTCTGCTTCCCTAACTCGAAGTCTCCCAAACTCGAACTTTTTTCTCGGATAATGGTGATTCGAGTTAGGGAAGTTCGACTGTATTTCGTATTAACTACAATTAACATCTTCAATTTAATAAAGAAAAGTATAATTTTTTATAATCAATTTAAATATGAAAATTTACCAACAGCTCAACTAAAATGGAATGGAATAGAATCAACTAGAATACAGAATAGATTCAAAATAAAACGTGATTTCAGAGACATAAAAATAGTTTAGGGGGAGAAATGTAATGTCTTTTACTTTATATTAGTAGTAATAAAGCATTTCGTATTAAATATAATTAATATCTGCAATTTCATAAAGTAAAGTATTATCTTTTAGAATCAATTTTAATATAAAAAATTTATCAACAGCTCAACTAAAATGGCACCAAACTAAGAATACAGAATAGATTCAATTCCATTTGGTATAACGAGTCCGATTGACTCATCTCAAGTTTCTCCCTGTGTTGAAGCATCGACTGGAGTTGGTTAAGCAGCCAGCTGCTTGCCTCGATGAGGCAACATCTTGACGTGATCGTTGTCGCTCCAATGGCACTTAAAATGCCAGAACTTATTTCCATTTCGCTGGGCAATTATAATATTTTGTGTGCGCCCTCTGCACATCGCTCTCAGCCTCATAAACTCTCGCCTGCTTCGTGGAGAGACACAAAGAGATGCAAAAAATGCGTTTACCTTTTACCTTTTTGTGATTTGTGTGTTTTACTTCATGAATTTGTCGTAACGGGTTACCAGACGACAACGACGACGATGTCGACGTCGAAAGACGTCTTAAATATAATATTGACATTTCTTTGCAAACCGTTTTACATTTTAGCCCAAACTAAGGCTGCGACTCAGGTTTCCAGGGGGTCCACAAACTTGCAAACTTTGACTTACCGAGTACAAATAATTATAGACATTTCGGGCTTGCCTGTGGGAGACCCTGCAACCAAAAAAAAATATATATATAAAAATAAGAAACTCAGGAAAAAAGGGTTAAGTGCCTTGCTTTGAGTGCCGTTTACATTTTCTGCGGCAACTGTCGCATAATTTGCTTTGAATTATTTAAGAGCAGCTTGGCTTTTTTGTAGAGTCCGCGTGGGGCCAGTCTAGCATGGTTAATTGAAATGCGAGGCAGCTTTCGGGTTTCTGGTTTTGGCACTCACATTACTCATAAAGCGCTGCAATCCATCAATTAGCAGCTTCTCTTTTGCTCTGCTCTGCAAACCGCAATCCAATTCACATTCACAAAAAAGTGAATGACTCACTGTGCTTTCATCAGTCGAAACTGCTGTCAATAACTCTGTCCACAAAAAAGATCTGCCATATTATGCACAATTGTTGTGGTGCCAGTTTCAACACATCGGAGTCGACCGCCTTCGACAGCTCCGATAAGCGTTAATACAACTCATGGACCTTTCCCTACTGGAATCAACATCGCCTGGCTCTTTGTTATACTTTATTCAATCGATAATTAGCGTGCAGCTCATCAAATTTATGTTGTAAATTCAAAATAATGTTAGTGTTTCGCCAGAAAAGTGTCTCCCACCTTGTGAATAAGCCATAATAAGAGATGGCCCAACAGCCCAGCTCTTGCCTCGTAATTTCGCGCTCAGATCTTGAATTATTGTTATGATAATTGTGCCGCAGCTAAAGTTTTTTACCTCTGCTCTGTGAAGTCCGGCTCTGTGGGGTGCTGTTAATTTAATAAACACATTCAGTTGGTTTATTTATTTAATATTTTTACTCCGGAAATACCATTCAAACAAGCCATACATAGACTAGTTGGAGCCTGTGACTCAGATGTGTTTTAATTAATGTGACAATCTTGAAACTACAGTTTAATACACGTAAATGAAGATAGTGCTAAACAAGAGAATTTAAGTACTACTGCGACTAAAATATAAGCCTTGTGACTAATAAAGACTTTCTTTCTAATGAGTATGAATGAGTGTGAATGTTTCAGGAACAAAAAACTCCTCCGCAGATGAATTTAGAAAGATAATTGATCAGATCTGAATTAAAAAAAAATATGTAGTCGCAGAAAATACGGTTAATTATTGGAAATAATTTCTTATTGATAATATCTTATTTGTCTAATCTGTGTGTTTCAATTCAACCCATTCGAAAAAAAGATAAAACCATCATTCTAATTTTTGGGGAAAAAAATGTATCAACAAAGTTGACTTAGAGCGATGCGTACTATAGTTAATATTTTTAACATTTCTCAGGCTTAGAAAAATAAGTACCATAGATTCAATACACAATCTTTTAAATAAATGATACGCAGAATGTATAGAAAAGCTATTTAAAAATCAATTTTTGTGCTGGTTTCATCAGCTAAACAAACAAAAAAATATATGTATATATACGCTCATTTGTACAAAAATGTTAAAGACAAAATATACAAAAATAATATATAAAATAAAGCTAATGTCAAATGTGTATCCTGAACTGAATTTATTATCGTATTATAGAAAGAGAAGCCCAGTAGTAAATGTGGGGAAGTTTCATTTAAATAAATAAGTGATAGTTTTAAAGGCTTTCAGCTTGAGTCCATTTGAAAGAACTCTTTCGCCCAATTAAATTGAGTGACTTTCAATGTCATGGGTAGATAGTTCCATCTCCTATTTATTCACAGCTGTTTGGCTGTTGGTCCAGCAAAAGCTTGTCTCATCTGTGCCCCAGCCTGGTTGTTATCCCTGTCGTCTGCGACTTGGTTGTGATTTTGACAAGCCTCTGTCCTCCACCCAACCCATCCAACCCACCTCAACCACCTAACACACCCACATGCGTTAGTTGTTGTTGCTATTTGTAGAGCTCCCATGTCTGGTTGTTAGTTTGTTGGAGCAGGATCTGACTCGGTTCTGTCCTTGTGCCTGTTTCTGGCCATTCACTCGATGGACAGGCAAAGCCAATTGTCAGCATGACAAACGGGGCAGCAACAGACATTTTGTTGTCTGTTTGCTTTCTATTTGTTTGTTGTAGATGTTTGCTGTTGCTAATCCTCGGACACAACATGGAACCCCATCACCAGACCCCTCCGTGCTGGGGTGTCAGCCAGCATATTGTTTGTCAAAGTGTAGCCCAGAAATTACTGATAAATATTTGGGAAAATTCTTAGCTGAATTATGCGCGAGTTCTTTGGGGGGAACAGGGCTCACATTGAACTGAACTCGACTGTTGTCAATGCTTGCGGGCTATGACTAAATATGATTGATTTATGGCTGGGCTGCCATCCTCATTCGAGTCCGAAAATGCAATGCAAATAGCCAAAGCAGTGCAGTCATGTGGCTCTTTGGCTGATTTGGGTTTGGGGGCACAAAACGAAACTATGAATGGGAATTGGACTTGCAGTGAATGAGTGAATGCAGAGTGTTCCATTGCTGCGCTCAAATCGAGCGTATGCCCAATGCCCAACTGTGCACAGGACATCAGCTAGGACGACGACTAGAACTGACAATGTTGACAGCAATCGTATGTTTAAAAAGCATAATCCCAGACGAATGATGATGAATGGTCCAAAAGTGCCCCCCTTTCCACCCGAAAAAAACAAGAATCCACCCACAGACGCTCGCTGTCGTTTAACTAAATCCTTGATGAATGATGTTGAGTCTGAGTCTGAGTCTGGGCATCCTGGATACTTTCTGCTGGCTGCTGCGTTTTCATATTTGCAGGAGAATTCGAAATGCCAACGACATTAGCAACATGCCACCAACACAACACCAAACGAATCTTTTGAGGCAGCCGCCAAGCGCAATTTTCATTTACGCGTCATTTTAATGATGTTAAGTGATTGTGCAGAAAACGAAAATGAAACCAAAACGATACCAGAGAGGGAAAAGGGCAGAGTAAAGAGACCTTGTGGGTGTGGGGCGTTGAGTACAGTTTTTGCATTTACCATCCAAAGTTCTAGTAAATAGATTTTTGTTCTGGTACTCGGCATGTTCTGGCCTCATGATGAAAGCAGCTTGTAATCCATTTCAAATCATTTTTCACTTTTGTATTTGCTATGGTTTTAGCTGGGTCGTACAGTGGCCAAGGGGGTCGGGGGGGGCTATGCTAGGTTTCAGCTTCGTTTTGATTTGTTTGGTTTGGTTGATAAATGATGTCTGCACCGCAACACAGACAGGTCTGCTTTCAGCGAGAGCATTTGATGGCAGGGAATTATCCTTAACAGAGGTGCTGAGTTTGAGTCTCGATAAATCTGCAGTCAGATGCGCTTCTGCAATAATTGCAAGGTTAAAATGTTGAACTTTATTTGAATCCTGATTAAAGATAGCTGCTCAAATTTGGTCAAATTTAGGCAAGTTGAGATAAAGCGGGTGAGTCCTGAATCTATGTCTAAAACAGCTTCTGTACAGATTGGGATATTCACTATAGTCAAATTAAAATATAGCTTATGTTAAGCCAAAAACGCAATCTATCTTTTTTATTGAATGTTTTAATTAGCCCATGGCTTCCAAGGTTTTAATGCAGAGTTCAGGTTTATGCAGTTTTTAGTTTATATTAGAAATAACTTCTTCAGAAAGAAACACTTTTTTTTTTCTAAATAAATCGACCACAGTTTGATCTTTTTTTTAAATATCTTAGACATTTTTGAATTTAAAGATGAGCCTAATAAAGTGTTATAAACTGTTCTCCCTGAATAAAAATTAGTCCATAATTTTAAACTGAAATACTTTTTATAATGCATCCAATTTGATAAAATATATTTCTGATTAAATATTATGGATAAATTAACCAAAAGCTAATTTAAGTTAAATATATGTTTTCCAAACCAGACCCTGATTTATCTAGTGGAATATCTAAACTGTCTTATTCGACACAGTTCAGTTGTCGCCAAGAAATCCCAGCGGAACTGGCCAAGACATGCGTTCCCGTTTTACCCAATAAATATTTCAATTTCCTGACATTTTTGGTTGACTTGACACCGTTTTGTGTGAAATTACTTATCGAGTTAATGTGATTTTCGGTTTTAATGAATTTGCTGAAATTAATTTCAAAACCAGCCAACGCTCGCTTCTGATCGCATGGTTGTGATTAAGACAGACAGAGCGAAAGACCTGATATCAGAGAGTTGGATGGTCCTCAGTTGGTGTTGGTGTTGGTATCGGTATCGTTGCAGGCATTATCGGACGGCGGGCGACGTCGTTATAGAGCATGTGCTGATAAAAGTAATATCCTGTGAACTGCACGTGGCGATTCAGTCATGCGCATTGGTTTTAGTACCAAAACCTAACAACCTATCCACAAACTTATCCTAGCAAGTTGGCAACTCTGTAAGGAAAACTGTGAGTCATGGCAAACACCTTGACAGCCTCTGCAGTAATTGCACTTTACTCCAAAGAAACTTGTTACCAATTAAAACTGGTTACGTTGCACCAACTGCAGTCACTACTGAATTCCTTACCGAAAGGGGGAGTTAACTTGTCACTCTCTATCCGTGCTTGTTGTTTGTACAGCGTTGCCAATGTTCTCACTTCAATAAACAAAGTACACTTTTTTTGTCGACCCAAAAAGGAGCAATCCAGCCTGCACCCTGAAAATGCAATTGCATTTGCTGCGACAATGTCCTTAAGCCTGCCTATGTTTCCGTTTCTGTTTCCCTCCTCTGTTCCTGCTTCCCTCGTCTGATTTCGAGGGTGGTTAAGGGGAGGTTCTTTTGGATTTGGCCGAAAATCAAGCAAAATTTGAGAATGGTTTGTGGGAGAATGAAAATACATACGAACTTCTGCTTTCGAACTTTGATTCGTTGTTTATTGACAATTAAAAAAAAAAAATTGATTTTTAAGAAATTCAAAATGGCGGCTTCAAAATGGCGGATCTCGTCGACCTCGACTCTCAAAATATCGCTCTGCTTCTTCAAGTGTGGGGCCTCTGGTAGTAAAGTGAAATGAAAAATGTATATAATTTATCAAAATAGATAAAATTTCCTATGGCTTATACCTAACTTCAATTAATTTTGGTGAAAAAAAACCAATTTCATGATCGTTTAAAAAAAAAAATGAAATTTTTACACTTTTTTTTACTTTGATCTCGTTTAAAAATTATAAATAAACAATTTTTTATGCCAATTTTAGGTATAAGCCATACAAAAAAGTATATACTTTAAAACATTTTTTGAATGAAGGAAATCGGATCAATAGAACAAGACCTGTACTTGAAATTAGATTAGAAAACACGGTTTCGAGAAAAACGCGTTTAAAGTTTTTGGAAAGTGACAGCGAGTACGCAGCGCGCGTGACATGGGTACGTTTGACACGCCCTAGTTAAAAAAATACGCGTCGTATTGAAAAATCCTTTGGCACATATATTCTATATATAACTTTCATTTTATGTAAAAAAAAAATTCGATTTTTTCAAAAAAATCCAAAAGAACCTCCCCTTAAGCAATTGAGTTCGACTACGTGAATTTATAAAGCATAGCGAAAAGTGCAATAGTCGGTGCAGGACAACAACGGACAACGATTCGATCTGGGCTTGTGGTGCAGTGGTTTTCATGGGGTTGACATGCGCCAGGACAACCCTGAGCTCTGGACATGTTTACTCTGTTGTCGCTAATTGTTTGATATATGGGTGTTTATAGTGCTGTTGTTATGGCGAGCGATTTCTGTAAGTCATCAAAACGAGACTTGTCAGGGTTGCTCTAATCGAAACAACTTGTCCAAGCGTCTCTTACGAGTTGTAACTCACTTGTTTAATGGGCCATATTACAGGTGAAATGTAACCAAGCACTTGCTGAATAATTGTGAATGGAAATTATGTTATAATAAAATAAATTGAGATTTTAAGTATAATTCCAATTCTTCATGTAAATGTAACTAAACGGTATATTTACTAAAGATCGACATGCAAGTGAAAACTGGCCAAAAATAATGGATACAGCCTCCTCATCTGATAAACCCGCCAATGCCCAGCCCTGCCTTTAGACGGGAACAACAAAATTTACCATTACTACTAAATTTTCTATCAGCCAACATTTTTTTGAACTGTCTACGATAAGATATACTTTTTATATCAATTATCTGAAAAGCAGTGAATGCTTATATTTATTCAGTTACATAGGCATTTAAGGGTTAAGGTGTTTTATATCGAAGAGGATTACTATTTTCCGTATTGGCTGGATAATATCAGTTAATAAGTCAAGAATTTAATTATATGTATATTTCAAACACATAGGGAATAATGAATGGAAATAATGGAATTCGAGGGTGTAAAATTATCCATGAAATGACAGGAAGGTAAATTTTAAATTGAGATTAGTTAAGTTATAACGAAAATGTAATAAAGTGAATTTGAAATACCTATTCAACTTAAATTTCCACGTCCATAATGTGTGATAATCTTAGCTTTGCTGTCGATAATACTGATTGTAAGCTCTAAGAAGCTTGGATAAACTCAATTCAATTACATCCTATCTTTAAGTTGATCACAAAGGACGCGAAAATCACAATTTATGCATTTCCTTTAAGTCGAATAATGTGTGAATAAAGTTAACTTTGCTGTCACCCGTCATCAACCTGGACAACTGACCTAAAAGCAAAGGTAATATTAGTGCTCTAAAGTTTAGCTAAAGTCAACTTCATTAGTGTCCAGCACCTCCTGCTTTACTTTGCGCTAGTTGGCTCCTTGTAATGGCATAGTCTATTCATAAACATTATTACAAAGTTGCCTCCTCCCCAGCGATTAAGGCGACTCCAAAGTTTTCCTTAGCTCATATAACTTGGCTCATATCACAGCCCCCTGCCGGCACTTGGTCTTTTCTTGCCTTATCCACAATCTTAGCCAGCAGAGTCGGGCCAGCCCAACTGAGCCAATCAAATTAACTACTTATAAAGTAATTTGAAGGAACTTTGACTGCGACCCGAACAATGCCAATGCGTCGCCGAAGCTCATGAAAAATTCTATTAACGGCCACATAAGAAGGAAAAGGAGGAGGCAGGCGGCATCCCCAGCTCCTTCATATGACGGAGTGTATGCATTTTTAAGCCAATCAGGTTGTGGGGCTGTTTACTTAAACGACCCCCGCTCCTTCCTCCACTTTGTAGCAGTCGCCACAATTTACAGCTGGCTGCAAAAGTTTACATTTGACACACCTGCTTTCATTTGAAACTTGCCACAGGGCAATAATTGCAACAACGAGCTGCCGCCGCTGCCATCGCAGTTTACATTTGGCCAACACCCGCAACAACAACAACAACAACGACAACAACAACAACGACGGCAGCAACAATAATAAACAACAAATGAGTGGCAACATTGCAGGCCAGGCATGTGCCGCCTGTGCCTTGGCATTGTGCAAAACTTGTGGCAAAGAAAGCCGTCAGAAATGTTGCATGGTCGGCTCTTGCCTCTCGTCTCCCGCCCTGTCCATGTCATGTCTGCGCTTGATTGAACGCCAGGCTGGCTGCCAAAATGCCTGCAAGCTGTTTGTGCTGCCGGATGGGGAAGGGAAGGGGATCGGGAAGGGAGCGCTGGAGAGTTGGGGGCGGGAATAGAGCGTGCGCCTTAAATAAACAATTCACATTTAATTACGTCTAAATTTGGTTTTGAGAACAAACAGCGACGACAGCCGCGAGTGCAGTCAGTCAAGTCTGAGAACAGGAACAGGAGCTGGAACACAGAACACAGAACGCACACGTCGTCCGTCCATGGGCGTCGTCAATGAATGTCGAACAAATTGGCAACACACGCGATGAGAAATGTAACAGGAAGCGGGAGGCAATGCTGACTGCTGAATGGCGTCCAGGAATAATAAACGGACCCACACTAAGCATTCCTAGGGGATAGAATTATGGGTTCTTTAAATTACTTTATGCTGTCCTATTCTCTGCTCGTGCTCGTGCTCCGATCCAAGTCCTTGTTGTAGTCCTTGCGTCTCTCTTTGCCACTTTGGAGGCGAGCCAGTGCTGATTGCATGCAATTCAATGAAAACTTTTTGCCAAGACACCTCCCATCCCATCCCTTGCCCTTTGGCAGTCAGAGACTGGTCCAGTAGGTAATGCACCCTCAAATCGATAGTAATGGCGGTTTGGGGACTACAGCAGGGGGTAAAAGTGAGGCAAGTGTGTGTGTGCGAGTGTGTGAAACGAATTCCCAGTCTCAGTTGTGCCAAAGCACTAAATAATTGCCCATATGTGGCCCAAGGAGCAGAGACTGTACCGAACCACCCTTTTCAACACCCTGAAGAGGGTTGCACTACCCGCTTGTTGTTGTGTTGTTTCGTCGATATTTCTTTTTTCAATTTATGCTCATTTATTCTATCAATTTAACGAAACACACACACAAACACTCTGCGAATCTATGGCTGACAGCAGAGAGTAAGAGCGAGAGAGAGAGAGAAAGAGAGAAACAGAGAGAACGCTTGCAAATGGAAAAACAGATTGCAACTCGTGCGTAAAGACGGTCTCTGTGGCAGAAGAACCGTCCGACCCATCGACCGACCCATCGCGTTGTGTTTTGAAAGCAAATATTTTCTGACAAGTGGAAGTCAGATGTCATATACTCGTACAGTGAACACGAGTACGCACACCCAAATGCCGTTCGTCTCAATTGCTACTTGACATGCACACAATCACAGAGAGGGTCGCCTCAACAATCCCATTCCACCATGCCCAAGTGAAGTTGTCAAAAAAAATACAAAAATATACAACAAAAAATGGGAAGCAAATCGGGAAACCCAAGCGAAATGTGGAGACAGTGCAGGAAGTGAAGGCAAAAGTTCGGCATTAGAGCGACAACACAACTGACAATTATTGCTTGACAGCTGACAGGTTTATGGCGGTAGCGATTTCATGAATTCGCGATACGTGATTGCAATGAGCAAAGATTATGTAAACTTAGAAGTTGAAATGCTATACGAATAGATTAAAGATTGTGTGGCCTTAAGCTACAGTTAAGTTAATTGGCTTTGGTGATGCTGACAACTTGTCCTTAGATCTAAAGTTGTTGTCATTATTATAAGCAATAGATATATACTTTGATAGTACATAACTTCAGCTAACTTGGAATATTTTAGAAAATGGAACACTTTCTTTTCGATTAAATTGTCTACTAAATAAATTTAAAATTTGTAATCGTTCCAAAATGATCTGACGAACAAAAGTGGATTTTACATTCCATGATAATTCGTTATGGCCTTACATTGTTGAACAAAAATATGCTAAGCATCTGATCCTAAGGACAAGGTTAAAAGTAGTTAACAGCTGTAGATATTGCTTCTCTAAATTTTCGAAATGATTTCGTATATTTCTTTGAGTTCGCGTAAACCTTTCAATGCATAAACGCAGAGAGCAGCCTAATTAGCAACAGAACTCGGTCCACGGAGAGACGTGCCCCACAGCGTCCCTTATTATAAGACGTTTAATAATTTATGTATTTCCGATTTATGTTCGCGCATTTTTGCGTATGCTTCTTTTTCCTTCCAAAACAACGCCCCCAGCCCCCGGGTTCCTGCATTCTCCCGGACATTTTGGCCTCCTCGCTCATTTGTATGCGTGCAGCGTTGCGCAGCGCACTTATTGTGAGACGGGGACACTTGGGTATTAAAAATTCCAAAGTACTGAGCTGTCGAACCACCCGGAATGAAGATCCCAACCTAGAGTCGCAGCTTCAGTTGCTCTTCCAGTCCCAGTACTAGTCCCATTCCCAGTCTTAGCCAGTCAACGAACCATTACTATTTTATTCTCAGTCTCAGTCTTGAGTCTGTCAAAAATTGTATTATGCGCAAGTTGTTGTAGGTTGCTTGGTTCCTGTTTGGTCTGTTTTGGTCCTTGCTTATGCTTACTACCCCATTCCCATTTCCATTCCCATTTCTGAGTCGGGAAACGGCTTTTTATTAAGAAATCATCGTTGATTGTGTGGAAGGAAATAATGTTGATTTTACATTTTACAAGACGGGCAAGTGCGACATGCAGAGTGAGTAGAAATAATGGGGTTGGGAACTAACTGGGGGTTGCTTCTTGCGGTAAGTTTATTATCATAATAGACGGCACACTTTTTAGGCGGGTTCCTGGTACTTTGGGGAGTTCTTCTTTCAGTTTTAAGGGGGTTCCTGAATTCAGTCTATTAAGTTTATGAGGATGCTCTCTATTTGAACAGGTTTAATGGACTATCAATAAGCAGTGGGAGAAAAGTACCTGTCTGGCATTACTCTGATTTTGACATGTATGGGTAATACAATATTTATGTAAATTGCCATCAATATTTGCATCTATAATGAAAGTACAGACAATAAGTTTACGTTGGCAATTGTGGGGACTTAAAATTTATAGAAATGACACGGGAGTGAAAAAAAATATTAGCTTACGTTATTTTATCTATATAAAAAAGATGTAGTTAAATATCTGGGAAGTTTTTCCAAGCACAAATTTGTGGTAAATGTAAATTATATAACTTCTTGTCAGCATTTATATTAAAAATACAGTTCTTAAATACAGTCGAACTTCCCTAACTCGAATCACCATTATCCAAGAAAAAAGTTCGAGTTAGGGAGACTTCGAGTTAGGGAATTTTTTTTTTACATTTTTAAATGAAACTACAATTTTATTAATTCATAAATACATTTTAAATAGAAAACTTTTCTTGTTATTTTCAACAAAAAAAAATTCCAGGAGAATCAATACCTGTCAATATTCTCAAAAATATGTAATATCGTTCTTTTCAGTTCCCGATTCAAATGACATAGTTAATTTTCCATTTTTTAATATTATAATAAAAACTGTTTTCGATGAGGCACTATATTTTTCAGCCACTTTAATTTTTTTGGTTAACTTTTAAATTTCTTAACAAATAAGTTTAAGGATTTCTTAAAAAGATAAACATTTTAACACACGTGCTGGTGTTAAGCTGCATTTACACGATCGGTTTCCGACCGACACTTTACGTTAATAAACCGTCGGTCTCGTGTAAACACGCAAAATTTAAGAGCGTCGGTTAATCATCGAAGCAAACTTTACATGTGAGAAAGACATTTTTTGGTATTTTTTGGTGCTTTTTGAATGGCAACATTTTCCATCGGTCAAAAAGTGTCGGTCGGAAACCGACCGTGTAAATTCAGCTTTATGGTAAATAATCTTGAGCTGATGCGCTGACAAAGAAGTAAATTACGAACATCTTTCCTATACCAATTTCACAAGGCTAAGTAATTGTTGCTGCAATATTCTATCATATTCCATCAAAATATGTTAACGTACATCAATATTCGGTATAAAAACGAGCCGGTGACAAAAGCATAAATTAGAAACCAAAAAAAATTTAAACTTTATTGGGAATTTTCCCGAAAAATTCGACTTACAGAAGTACGGGCCAATATTTTTGTTCGAGTTAGGGAGAAATTCGAGTTAGGGAAGTTCGAGTTAGGGAAGTAGAATTGTATGAAATTTGCTTAGTAAACGCTATTGCCACTCGGTTTTGTTCGAGTTAGAGAAACTTCGAGTTAGGGAAGTTCGAGCTAGGGAAGTTCGACTGTAGCTTTCTATCGTAAATTGTTCTTTACCAAACATTTGAAATGTAGTGTGATTTGAATATGATCGATTCAGAATATAAAGTTGATTTTGCTTAATTAGCTGGGAAAAGTTTATTTAAATCTAGAAAGAATATACGAGTAATTGAAAAAAGCATTCTAATTGTTCTCCAAACAACATGCAAATGCTTAAACCTTTTTAGTTTCTTAAGTATGTATTTTAGTAATGGAAATGTATCCAATAACCAGGGAATTGCGAAAATTGAACTAAAAACAGCTGTTATACCTGTTGTTTTATCTGTTTTCTTCTGATTTTTAAAGCTTTGCCAAAAACATTCCAAATTCCACATTCCACTTTAAAAACTGGGATCAGCTCAGCTCAACTTAAAGTCAGTCATTTGTGATTATTCCGCTTTGACTTTAAGAAACTGTATTTCGTCATGGGTTCCTTTCGCTAACTTCTTGATGGCACTTGAGGCTTTGGCTCTTAAGCCGCCTCTTACCCTTTTGAACCCTGGCATTAGACATGCCAGCCGAAAATAGTTTGTGCCCAAGCCAAAAAGAGCAATAACTCGGCTACAAAACTACACAGACTTGTGTGTGATGGCCTGGTCTGTATGTAAAGGTTCAGTCAACTGTTCAACTCACTCTCTATGCATACGAGTACATACGGTACGGTATGTACTGCATATGAGCGATGACTCGTTGCAAAAATCTATAAATCAAGCACAACCTGACTCCCTCTCCCTCTCTTCCTAAAATGCTTCCTTTTCTAAGTATGTATTTTGCTTTGGGTCAACGTCGACGCGTTTGCAACAAAATAAACAGAAAATGTGAAGGCAAATTTTCACACTAATCGCAAGAGGAAAGGTCCTCGGTAGCTTTATGTCTGGCGTTTGGCGTCTGGCGTGTTTCGACCGATTCCGTCTAATGTTTTTGGGTGTCGTGCATAATTGTTAATGAATTATGGCTGAAGGGAGGCAATTCTTAATATGCGTGTAGCACATGTTTTTGGGTGTTGTATCGTTCATTGGCCTACATTGGGTGTGTGTGTGTGTGTGTGTGTGTGTACTCGCAGTAAAGTCTACTAGAACTTTAATGAAATTTTCATGTGGTCTTTTGTTTTAATGCATTCCACACACACACACACACAGAGAGAACCCTTAGCGAATTTTTGTAATTGCCTGCATTCAGTTTTGTCGCTTTGTTGTAATTATTTTCCACCCTCAGCCATCGGTTTCCATTAGTCACGGGTTTATCAAGGTGCTGCCATCTCTCATTTTTGGCCTTATGCGTGTCGTGCTTCAAACTGTTTTGCCAAATGGCGCCTCAAGCTGACCACACCCTCTCCTCCCTCACACCCACAGTAATATTTATTTGTTTGGATAAATTTTCTAATGACTCTGACATGTTCGAGTGGAAATCGTGAAAATCTTGAGCAAATCGAGTGCCCAAAAGCCTTTTTGACTTTATTCAAGCGCATTATTCACACTTTGTTTGCTCTGCTACCTTCCCTCTCACCATTCCCCTTCCTCCTCCCCTCTTCACTGTGCTCTTACCTCTGCCTTTTGCTGCATGCATAAAACATTTGCCTTCTTTTTCATTCATTTGAATTGAAAAGCTTTTCGCAACGATTTGTTATGCAAGCTTAGAAAACAAACAGGAAAAAAAGACGAAAAAAACCATAACGAAACCTGATGCTCAAAAATTTGTTGAATGCCTTCCTGGCAACTCATCTCTACAGTTTGCATTCGTTTTTCCTTTTTTCCATTTTTTTTGTTGGGTTTTTGAGCATTTTGTTTGTTATCAACTTTGTTGCTGCTGTAAAATGTAATTGCATATGCAGCCACGCTTCAGAGCCCCCATAAAAGGAGCCACAGCAGCTGCCAAATCTAAGAGTCGCCATTCGCCAGTTGCCAGTTGCCAGTTGTTAGTCGAAACAGCTCCCAGAGCAGCGGCTAGCAAACATTTTTAGTCCACTTTTATATGAATTGTTTGATATTTGTACAACTTCTTGTTCAGTTGAGTCCATGTGGCTCGTCTCCCCATGTCCTGCTCCTGGCTATAAGTATTTCTGTCCAAGTTGCTCTTTGAATGCATCTAACGCATCTCTGGGAATTGCCAACTAAAATGCCTTCAGAGTTCTTTTGAAATAGAAAACCGGATGTTTGATAACAGTTTTGCAGTTTCTCAGTTCTATCCTACAGAAGAACCAACCACAACTCAGACAAACTGGTTTTAATAATAGAAAGAACAGAAATTCAAAAAACTGAAAAAAAGAGTAATTGACTGATTTTTATAAAAAAAATATTTTTAATTATTAAAATCTCAAAATGTGTCAGTTTTTATATACAAATTAAAAAATAATAATTTTTTTTGATTTTAATCATTTAAATTAATTTTAATATTTAAAAATAATTTTAAATAATTTTAAAATTTTAACTAATAACTATGAAAAACGGCAGACATTTTAATTAAGCCTTTTATCTTAGACTTTCAACTAAACCTATTATGCACAAAATATGCGCCATTGCCTCAGATAAACCTTGTTTATTTACCATTATTAACTCTAACATTAACAAACCTTAAATAATATTTCAAGATTATTTAAGCCCCCTTCCGTATAGTTTACCCCTCTGCAATGTTTAATGTTCGATGAGGGCCAAACACTTTAAACTGAAAATCTCCATTATCACCCTTAACTTCCAATTTGTATTCGTTGTCGTTTGTATTGTTGTCATTGTGCTTTTCAGGGGCGTGTATGTGAATGCGGAATAGTCAAAACTATTTTCAAAATGTTTTAAGCGGTTCTACCAAAGTATTTAATCCTTTGAATGTTTTATTGCTCAGCTAGAATTTACCCAGTTTGGTTGCTGCCAACCCTCTAGAGTTCCGAGTTATCATTGCCAACTGAGGGGAACTGAAAGGGAAAACTATCGTTTAAATGTTTATATGAAATGTACGCGGGCTTTGCTAATACCCTCTCACATAGTTTCAACTAAAATTATTTGTTTGAAAAAAAACAACAAACGAGGAATCTGTAAATAATAAATTTCATGCAATAGAAAAAAATTTTGAACGCTTTTTCTGATAACTTGAACATTGTCATGTTGTTTGCATGGGATTGCGTTTGGTTTATAATAGGTTTTAGGATTGGTTACTCGAATATCATAGTACTATCATAACTTTTTACATAGTTTTTGTCTGGTGCTTACTTGACATTGAAAATAAAAGTTAAATAAATACATATTTGCATTCAATTAAATTTCTAGCAAGCTTATCTTCTGAGTTCTGAAATTTGTAGTAATTCTTCCCGTTGTAAAATACATTTCACTAAAAAGATTAGAAACATTGAGTACGTGCCATGCCATATAGTTTTCCTTTAATTATGAGCCCATCATCAACTGAATGAGTTTCCCAAATTATCATCTATAAATACAGCCATAACATATTCCAATTGTTATTGCCTGTGTTAAGTGCAGCTGTAATTTCGTTAAGCTATCTGATGTATTTATGGGTCCAACTGTTTCATACATAAATCCTGGATCCATCCATCGCATCCAGGTTTTGTGGGTCTGTCCATAATTGAGCTGAGCTGAAAATATACTTGTCTTTGGGATTACATTTTAATATTTAATGTCACATTAAACGCTCACTTGTGATCGAATGCAGAATGCATAAATTTAAGCCAAACTGTAGTTTTGTTTACCCTTAAATTATTATTGCTATATTTATTTACATACAACTGAATTCGCTCCGTATTGATTTATTTAAATGCTCTCTACCGCAGACGAATTTCTCCACGTGTCAAAACATTAAAATATTATACATATCAGAAAATAAAACAAGTTTTTAATGCGCTGCATTTATTCAATGGAGCATTTTCAATTGCCACCAGCTTAACGCATGCAGCTCTGCGGATATTTTTAAGTAATCCATCGATGCATCTACAAGCGATGAGAATTTTTGCGTCATTCGAGAGAATTTAAAACTGGTATTTACTCGAACTAAAACACTGACACTGACAGACGAGCTGGAATACGATTTCACCCCTTTTATTTTTGGTTAGAAAAACTCTTGTTAAACTCTGTAAGCTGTCTTAGCCATATACACATCTAATCCAGTCAGCACTCAAACTTTGTTGCCTACCCAACTCATCAACCAGATTTACGCATCCCCAGCTGAAAGAGAAATAACAAAAAAAGAGGAAGCTCGCTACTAATTAAATTCCTGAAAACATACAGCAAAAACCAAACCGACTTTGAAGTTAAGGTCAACCCGTCGAATTCCCTCTCAAAACTCAGTCAATATTTTGTTCATGACAATGTTGCCAGCCATTTCGCATTCCTTCTAATTGTATCTTGTGAAAATATGTATATAAATATTTGAAAAATTCTTTTTTAATTGCTCAAAGCCGAGAAGTTTGTCTCAAATCCTTTTTGTCATAATTACCGTGGAACAAGCGATGCTCATTGAGGCGTCTCCAGTTGCTGCACCATCGAGTGGCTGCCACCGTTGCGACTTCCTGTTACTGACAAGCTGCCTGCTGAGGGGAGCCAGAGTTTGTTGACTGTTGCATATTCAGCAGCTCCGTCGAGCAAAAATATTACATAATTATACAAAGTATAAGGCGGAAAACACAACAAAACACAACAGCAACAGCATCAAGTCAGGCGATTCAAGGACTCTGTCGACTGAGTGACTGACTGGCGTTTTGGTGTTTGATGACCCTGTTTATGAATACGTTAGCATTAATTAACTTTGATTTAATTAAACGCGCAGAGGGCAGCAGCACAGCCTCAACTACGACCTACGAGACCAGCTTAGACCAGAAAAGACCAGACCAGACCAGGACCCGGTCACTTTCAAGGCGTCTGTCGCCGCCTTAACACGACATTACTTGACTTGACTTGGGGCTGCTTCTCCTGTTGCTCCTGTTGCTCCTGTGACTGCTCCTTGTTAATCTTTTAACCAGTCGCTGGCGCGTTGCGCCTTTTGCGGTTTGGCGCCACAGTTGGCAGCCAAAAAGCAGCCAACTGGAAGAACAGCAACAACAGAGCCAAAACCAAAGTCAGCGCCTCAAACAAGACCTGAGAGTCTGAGAGGACCTGCTTCTTTCTTGCCTTCTTTTGGCACTCTTCAAGTGGAAAATCCTTTTTGCCTATTTACGTGGCCTTAACCAGAGTAAACACCGAAGGCGTTGTAGGCGTCACCACCGCATTCCGTTGTCTTTTGACTAAGCTTTAATGTGCTGTGGATAAGATGACTTGGCACAACGACTGCGAAACAGGGGTAAACAACAATAAGAGGTGTAAAGTCTTGACATTTCTACTACTACCTAAATCTGGATCTATAAATTATTTTTTCTTTACTCAGAAAACAGCACAAATTATATTGTTTATTATTAATTTGAAATTATTTAAAGAAAATATGACCGAATACTTAAGTAAATTACATTTATTAAATGATCTTTGGATCAAAGAAATAAAATATATAAATATTACGATCTACATGAGTATTTGCTACAAAATAATGGGCATTTGCTAGTCGTATATTTCCTTTTCAAAATGCACATATGTTATATAATTTAAAGCGTGTTTGTTTTCTTGTATGGCTTAAATCAATAATGAGCATGTTCTCACTTTCCTATGATTGCCATTGGCTTGTGGTTTCTTTTCGTTTTTATCCAAGTTGCTGTTGTTTTTTTGTATATCTGCTTTAGATCTCATTTCCTATGCACTTTGATTGTGCCACTTTCTCCCTCTGACTCGCTCTGTTTCTGTTCTACTTTTGTGTATATTTTGCTGGCTGCTTTCATAAATTAATTAATTGGCCTGCGGCTGGTCAACAACGACAACAGGCAAATAAATAAGCAAAAATATTTGCTTTAATTTATGTGGCAAGTGGCACAGAGTGCCGAGTACCTCGCTCCAATTGAGAGAGACTGAGAGACTGAGGTTTAGGTTGAGATATTGACCCTACTAATGCAGACCCTTTGCCCTAGTTGTATTCATACTCGTACCCAACAACCTGACTATGCCCCTGTCCTCAGTCCTCAGTTGGCCTGATGTCATTTACAAATTGCATTAGATTAAAGCGCGATAAAACGCGGGACGCGTTCACTTGGCATGATTTCGACTTATTTGCACTTACAAAAAGGCCAACCAAATAGGGAAGAAGGCCAGAGATAGAGAGACAGAGAGAGAGAGAGAGAGAGAGAGAGAGAGAGAGAGAGAGAGAGAGAGAGAGAGGAGGAGGAGAGGCAGATGTACAGCCTGGCAATATTTTCCACGCCTTGCACATTTTATAAAACTCAACGCTCTCTCTTTCTTCCCTGGTCCGGGGCATGTAGAACATGGTTAATTAGCAATTAATGAAGCGATAATGAAGCCAAGATAAACGACAACGCCGACAACAACGTCGATGATGATGACGATGAGGAAGAGGATGAGGATGACAACGAGGCTGTTGATGTGGCACCAGAGACACCAGGGGAATCATCGGGAGCAGAGAGCCGCACTTTGATGCTGTCGAAGTCTTTGGCAGGCCGTTGTCGAGGCCGAGCCTGTGGTTGCTGCTGTGTGTGGTGCCTCCAAACGGCCTTGACGAGGACGAGGATGCCGCACGGAGGATGCGGATAAGCGGCAGCTGCCTGTTGGTTTAGCTTTGCTTTGTTCTTGTTCGCTTTTTAGGCTGCTGGGCATAAGCAGCTTCATTTGCCGCTGTTGCTGCTATTTTTTTCTTTATTTTTTTTAGCCAACCTTAAAAAAAATGTGTTTTTTAAGGGTCTTATTCTATAAAAGTGTATCTGTGGATGTGCGTGTGTTGGCCGCGCGAAATTGTATCATTTCCTAGGAAAAAAACATATTTTTTTTTTGGTTTTCAGGTTAATTAGTTTGCCGGCGCTGGACTTGAAAGTTTCCTGTCACTTGCAGTGGCAGAAGGCGTTGCCAATTAGCTTGTTGCGAAGGTTAGAACCTTTAACACAAGCTGAAACTGATACTCGTCCGAGTATCCAGTGGACGGATGGAATGGCCTTGGTCAGCTACTTTGCGAAGAGGCTCTTTAATTTAGATACAAATTAAGCTTGTAAAGGTGTCGAGTGTTTTGAAAAAAAATCCAAATAAAACCCTAATTAAATTCAACGCGTTCTTTCTGCAAAATATAATAATTGCATTATACAACAGTACAACTTTAAAAAAAAATTTTTAATTTATTTTTTACTCTTTCTTCACTACCGTCATGGTTCCTGGTCTTAATGTAATAACTTTAAATTGTCATTTACATAAACATTATATGCAATTTAACATTTCGGAAATTTTCTATTAATTTGCTTACCTTTAAAATAAATTTCTTTGAATCAGTGCGAATATTTGGATTTTTTTAAATTATTTTATTCAATTTAAATTTGCAAATTTTCGTGTAGGCTTGTATATTTTGATTTTTGATTTTACATATAGTAAATATAAATATAAAGAGTTGGTAAAGAAATCTATGTTTACTATTATAAAAATGAGTTCATTAAAAAAAAACATTTTTTGTATTTTTCTGGGCATAAAATATATCTCTATGTAAACATATCGTTCTGAAATAATACCATTTTCTTTTTTAACTTAATATTAATTAAATTTTAAATTTTTTTTTAATTTCTAAAAGACATTGAAAATCCTCTAGTTTCCTTAAATTTAAAAGTCGTAAACTTATACAGGAATGTACCTCTTATCATTACTATGTATTTTTCTGCAACTGCTTTTTTCGTACCGTACAGCTCACAAATCCGTAACATTTATCTACTCGCTGTATTCAAAGACACGAGACTCTGGAAAATCTACTCGTTTTCCCTTCCTTATGACAGCAACAACATCGGCAGCAATCCGGCAATCCCAAAATACGATCTAATTTTCATGTTATTTGATAGAAAACTCTTGTTGGTATCCATCGTAGCTGTGTTGCACTGTGCAGTCATGCCAAGAATTTATCACACAGCCGCAACTTTTGGTTGCATCATTTGGATGCAGACGGGGCACGGTGTGAGAGCTTGACTTGAATAACATGAACTATGGAACAAGCACAACCACCGCCACCGCCATCGCCACCACCTCAAGCACCACCAACTGCAACAGCACCACCATCTCCATCTCGTCGCCTCTTTGAATATTATCAAAAATTGTGTATCTGTAGCTGAAGCTGAAGCTTCCTGAATCTCGTCTCGGGCATTGCAAACATGCTCATAGTTGTTGTGTTACCCATGGATGCATCACTGGCGATCGTAACAGCAGCAACTGTTGCTGTTGCTGTTGCTGCAGTTGTAGTTGTAGTTGTAGTTGTTCCCTCCTCGTTGTTGTTGCTGGCGCTGTACGAGATTAAACAATGATTGCATTTTCATTTGCATTTTAAGTCACGGTGCAAGCAAAACCAAAGCATAAGGAGTCGAGGGTCGGGATCTCACTTACCAAGTGCTGTTGCTCCCCTCGTTTATTTGTTGTTGTTGTTGTTTTTAGCGATGAGCACAATAATTGTATATATAATAATTTGTGTAGTAAATAAACAATAATTAAATCATAACTAAAATTAAATTTAAAATACAATTTTTAGAGACAAAGTTAATAAAGTAAAAGTTAATTAAACTTAAATTGATTCTGTGTAAAATTAAAATTAAACTAAACAAAATTATTGAAGTTAATAAATACAAATACTGATTTGTGTTTAATCTTTGAAGCTTATTCCTGACAGCCGTGATTGGTTGTGTCACGCGCCCATCTCTAGTTGCAGCTGCCTTTTTGCTGCCTGACTTCATCATGGCTAAGAAGAAGAAGCGAGAAACAGGTTTGCCAAAACTAAACACATGCCGCCAGCATCGCCCGGCAAAGATTGAAATGCAAATCAGTAAATGGTGTTCCTGATGCTGTTGCTCTTTCTGTTGCACTGTTGCACAGTTGCACTGTTGCAAGGGCAAACACCATTCGTTGGAGATGATGTACGTGTTTGCTAGCCAACTGCTGCTGCAATTGCTGCTGTTGTTATATTTAATTGCCTAGGCCCAGTTCAACTGGAATTGTTTCCCCTCGCCTCGTCTGATTTCTGTTTGACCCATAACTCAAATGGCCAAAATGCTTGGCTTTAATGTAAGCTTCACGCTCATAAAAATGAAAATTTGTGCGACAGATTTTCGGCAAGCGAACAACAACAGAATCGCAGGCCAACTCACATTTAGACCATGCGCTAATCTTTGGCATGTAACAGCTGCTCAAATCTGGTTGGGTTTTTTCCTTCTTTCCTTGCTTTATTTTATTTTTCGGTTCTTTTGGCCCTTTGCTGTTAGCCTGTTGGTCTGCTGGTCTGCTGGCTTGCTGGTTTGTTGTACCCACTCATCTCGATTACGAGGTGTAAATTTACTGAAGCACATAAAGCCATTTGGCGAAAACGTCGCCTCTCTAATCCCAAGCCCAATGGCCAGCTCAAAAGCCAATTCATATATTTACCGTTTTGCCACTAGACTTTAGGGGCGCATTAGGCCCTAAGCTTTTTGGCCATTCGATGCTAGAGACGGACCAACATCATCACTTAGGAGGGGGTAAAGCTTTATAAATTCTGATGATATGCGGATTGCTGGTGTGCTGCTCATTTGTGGGGTTCATTTAAACAGGAGCTCAACGTGTTGCGCTGCATTTGATATGTGATGTTGTTGCCACATATGTCCTGCCAGAGTCGCAGCTACAGTTGATTACTCAAATCATAATAACGGGGCAAATGCTTGTGTTTTTTTTAAATAAATCACAAATCCGCCAAGGGAAAAATTTCAATTGATAAAAATAGTTAATATTTTGCACATATTTCAAAGCGGAGAAGTATTAGGCACAACAGCATACTAAAGATGTCTTAAAAATATAAAAAGAGGTAGAAGAAATATCTATCATGATAATAACTTTTGATAGTTATAAGTAAACTCATATTAGTTCTCAGAGACTGTCTTTATGAAATATTAAAAAACAATTACTAAACTTGTTTGATAACTTAACCAAAACCCAAGAAGATAATCCATACAAGTACCTATAATATATCGGGACTAAGAAATCATAATAATACTTATTTATTTTCTAATTAAACTAAATGGCTTTTCAGAGTTTTCTCTCATTTTTTCAGCAAATGTAAAGACAGTTTTAGAATTATTTAATATCCCCAGCTTTAATTTATTGATGTTTAATTTATTGTTACTTAACTTTTCTATCCCTTAAGGTACCAAATAAAATGTAATTTAATAATTTATTACATTTTTATTTTTTAGTTCCTCTTTCGACTGTTTTTGGTCAACGTTTAATAAACAAAATAAAGAATTATAGTAGAGTAGATACATAAGTAAGTTTTTCAGTGTACGTAACACAAACACATTACTGTCGATTGTTGCAAGATTTTCTCATAATAATTTAGAAAATTTCCAAAACTCTACCTTATAAAATGTGCTGAGCTATAATGAAAAGATAGAAGAAAGAGCTAAGATAAAATACAAGTTTAAGTTCATCACTGAAGACTAAAAACTATTTATTTACTATCTACTAATTAATTAGTTGTTTATTCAATTTTAACAGCATTTATACATTTCATAATCTGCAACTGCTAGTCACATTTCTTCAGCTAGTTCTGTGACTTAACTAAAGGTTACATCATTTTTAATCTAATTTATCTTAAAGACTATTCAGCACTTGCCAGCTCAGACCACACTTGGTCTTCCCGGCAACATTTAGATGTCAGTCCATAAGCCTCTCAAGTCTCAGCCACATCCAGAAATGCCGCCTTCTCCCTTGGCAAAGTAAACACGTTGCCCTGCATTAATAACAACAACAACAACAGCGAGTACAAGTCAAAGCTAAACAATCTATAAAATACAATCACTTTCAGCAGGAAAATCAACAAAAACAACAAACACAGAGTCTCCTCGCTGTTCGGTCTGCCCTTTAAATCATGTTCGGATCGTTCGAGGAGGAAGAAAAAACGTGCCTAGATCCCGGGATCTCTCCTTGGTTCTATTTGCTATGAGCTATTTTTCTATGTTGTATATTTTATACAAAGAGCGTAATTATGGGTTCGAAATATCTTTGCCAGCATCTCTTGATGATCGACATCAGCAGTCGCGAAATATATGGACAAAACCTGATGAAAGGGCATCTTTCTGGGCCTGCATCTTGGCCTGCTTTGAGCTGCATATGGGAGTGCTTTATATGGTCGTGCATTAAATTTAACACAGTGTTTTCTTGTTGCTGTTGCCGTTGTTGTTGCTGTTGTTGCTGTTGATGATGGTCACGCCCACTAAAGTGGCATGCCGCCATGGTTATGTAAACAGCCAGGAGGAGTCGAGGAGGCCGTTGAGGAGGAGCAGTAGGAGACGACGCTGTTAAAGGCCACTAAAGTCACTCGGGCTTTGATGATGACGATGATGATGAGGATGACGATGAAGACAACCAACAACCGAATGACTTTGACTAAGACGTTGGAGTAGGAGGCACAATGTATTGTGTGGTGGCCGGAGGGCAAAGGTTCCAACAGTTTCCTCCTCTCTCTGCCTCTCTCGCCCTCTCTCTGTTCTTTTGCCACCCAGCGCAGACAGAAGACGTGTGCAGTAAGTGTTAATGTTGCATAAGTTGACTTCACTTCCAGTCAGAGCCAAGTTGAGTGGCTTTTTGGGTGGCTCAGAGAATTCATCGCAAGAGTTGCACAGCAGCTTGCCATTTTGATGGAAATCAATGAAAAGATTTGGTAATATCACACTGTTTAAAATAATGCACTACAACTTAAGTTCATTAGCAGGTTAATAAAACTGCGAGTAACCAATAGACAACAGCCTTAAAAAAGTATTAAAGTTGTCAAATCTCAGAAAATACTCATAAGTTTGAATGAATGCATTATGTTATCTTAATATTCCATTAGTCAGGACAACTCTGAACTTAATTAAAATAATTATTAAGTAAAACTAAGTATAAACAATATTAATAAAATATTCTTATAAAGATAATCTCAAGATCGAGAACTTTCAACTTTCTTTGTATGGTATGCTTGAAAAGTGTTTCTTCTTCATTCATCGAATTAAGTAATTATTCTTGCATTGTTATACTTCATTCAACTCAGACCTCAGAGTCTAGAGCTCAATGTGGGGTCAAATCCCCAGTGCCATTAGCGAGGCAACTGTGCTGTCAACTACAGTGCTGCACATGAAACTAAAGCCACCCTTACCCTACACTCGCATAAAATAAAAGAAATAACCCAATGTGCAATTGAAATGAATAATTGAAAGAAAATGTTAAATGGAAATCCATTGAGGAGTAAAATGACGCACTATGTGAGGCTGTGAGTGAGTCGCGAGTTCCTTTGGGCTAATGAATTCAAATGAGCCACCAAGTTAATGTAACCTTTCGCTTAGATTGAGTGGCTACATATTAATTACAACAACACTTACAAGCCGCCAACGAGTCTCGTTGGAAACAAGGCTAAATGGCCTGCCCAGAGAAATCATAACAGCTGTGACGTAACAAATGAGGCCAGCGGGGGGTTGCCCGCAGTTCTTTGCCCAAAAGCAACCACTTCAAATTGCCATGCAACTTTTTAGCAGAATTAAGACATAAAAAACATTTTCCGCAGGGCGCCCTGTCAGAGCTCAGAGGGTTGTGCAGGGTGCTGCAACCCCTGAACACTAATGAAGCTATCAGCTCTCACGTACCTTAACTGTTTCAAAGAAATTTTAAGTGTGTTTACTGAGGACATAAATTGAAAAACTGACCATATAAGTTCCAACAGTGGTAACTGGGCCAGCTTTGATCTGCCAATGCCTTTGCCTAAGCATTTGTTCAAATATTTGCTAGGCCCTGAGAACAAAAGACACGCCGTAAACAAGAGGGGAGAAAGTGACATAAAAAAGAGATAGAAGTCAGTGTACAGTGGGAAACATTGAAAACAAATCGTTAAAGTGGCCTAATATATTTTCAAAAGATCAAATTATTAATATAATACTACATAAATGCTAACACTATAAATATAACTAATATTTACTGATCTGATTGGACTTTTAGGGAGTTTTCCTAATCACAATGTTGGATTATTAGAATTTTTATATACCCCCAGACCTTGATTTATTTATTTTTATTAATTTTTTTTTGTTTCAGTGTCTTATTTTATAAAAATATTATATTAGTGGGTAGCTTTTTAAAATTAATTTCTCTTAAAATTTTTAAATAAATAAATAATTAGTAAAATATATCTTATATTGATTAATAAAAATCGAAGCTTTAAGCATTTTTTTAATTTTCGCGATTAAATGACAATTCTTTGAAAGTCAATAAAATGTTTGAGCTTTATAAGAAAATAACTTATAAATATTTCTTATTCATTAATTACATTTCTCTTAAATTGAAATTCAATAAATTGGCATTTACTTTTCTTTAACATTTGACCACTGTGCATCGAGAAAAATTGGCAGCGAAAAGACGAGAAGAGTAACCACAGCGAATCAAGTGAGTTTATGCGGGTCACCCTCCTCTTGGCATATGATTTGTAACAATACAAAAAGCAACAGCTAGCCAAAAAAATAAAAAAATAAAGTGAAAAAGGATGAAAAAAGAAGCAATGGCAAAAAGACCAATGCATTATCGAGCAGCCGCACAATAATGTTAACGAGCAGCGCTTCGAGAGATTACAATCAGTGACATAAGGCGCAGCAGAGTCCAAAGGATGTGAGGAGGAACTTCTCGATATGGGTACGGGTTGGGTGCGACCCGTTCGCTACTTTGCCAAAGTGGCAAATGGACTGTGGCGCATAATTTGGACTCTGTGCCACAGCTGCCACTGCCACTGCCAATGCTGCCGTTGCTGCTGTTGCTGTGGCCAAACTCAGATTTATCGGGTCGAACATATGGGCGGAGACCCAATCAATGCAATTTGGCGGATGTGGCATATGTTGGGTCAAGTGCTGCTGCCTGATTAGCTCCAAATGCCATGCATGGGAACGAGCTGTTGTAAGCGCAAAACAGCTATTAAACAGCTAATTGCAGTCAATAACAACCAAAGCCTATGACTTGGCCAACACCACACAATGTGACAAAGCGATCTGTAGACATCAGCAAGGTTTACAAACTAAAGATCTTATCCGTTAAAGGTCACTTAAGTAGCTACCAAATGTTTAATGTAATTATGTTGCTTTCGAAAAAGTTGACACAAACTGGTTTTCTTTTTTCGCTGAACAATCAATTTACATATCGAATTCAACAAACTTAACATCGGCAACAACAAATAATGACTTGAAAGCCAACATCGCTGCATTTATGAGCAAAACTTTTTCAGCTTTGTTCAACTGGCTCGTTGGTCTAGGGGTATGATTTCCGCTTAGGGTGCGGGAGGTCCCGGGTTCAAATCCCGGACGAGCCCAAGTTGTAATTAATTTTTTTATTATTAAATATTTTTTTTAAAATATATATTTGGAAAGAATTGATAGCGAAATGCTAAAAATAGTTATTTTATAAACTATTGTGCTTGTATTGATATCAATATTCCTATAAATTTCGTGGGGTACTCTTATTTTGTTATTGCTGGTGTAAACGTTAGAGACGTGTGTCGAATTCTCTAAAATAATACTCTTTTCAGATAAAATGTTTTAAAAATACAAAAAATATGTTTGAATACAACTTTAATAACATTTTGAAGGTAAATTTTTTCTTTTGCTAGAACTATAATACATACTTTTTCAAGCTATAAAGTAAATTTACAATTTAAAGATGATTTTCCCAATCATTACTGAGGGCGTCTGTGCATCATAATGGAATCATGCACAATCAGTCAAGCGATATATGGCCTCTTAAATAGAACGAACAATTAAAGGCATACAATTACTTAGAGCGGGTGGTGTCACATTCTGCAATGAGGTAAGCCCAGAAGGGCGGACAAAAGGGAAGGATTCGATTACCAGACGACGTTGACAGGCTGAGCGACAGGCAAAGGCCGGGAATGGAGACTACTGCACATGTCACTATGTCTGGGCTGGCTCTGACCTGGCCTGTACTTTACTGGCCTGTACTGGTGTATTGCCCTGGTGTGGCGCTTGGGTGTGGCTTTGTGGCTATTGAAAACCGACGCCCCACAACGCACTCGAGACGAGAGACGCAGTGATCCCCCGTCTGGAGCATCCAATGAATTTATATGCATTGAAAATTAACACAACAAACTTTTTGGCTTGGCTGACCAAAAACCCAGAGATGTCCGGAATGGGAGAAGTGAGGGGGAACGGGATCGGGGAGTGTGAGCTGGACACTGTCCAAAAGGGGGCTTATGTCTGTCATTACCGTTTAAAATGCAGAGACCAAAATCCATTTGCAGCCAGTGGCTGACTGGCTGTAAGATCCGGTGCACATGTATCCCATTTAGGCTGATGTATCCGATTGCAGCCATAACAGCTGGAAGCACGTAAATCCCATTGTTTCATGCGTTTTGCATGAGAAGCGCTTCAACTGACTGTGCGCTGTCGATTTCAATGCCATTGCCACATCCACATCTACATTCTATATCCACATCCACAGTGAGAGCCGCAGGCAACTGTTGAACTGCTGGAGCTGCATTTGATAGCATAACATGTGCGAGTATTGAATACTCTTTTTACAACTGACAAACGCATCCAGAAGTGCCAGACTAAGAGAGGGAGAGGGGTGAGCGACGGATCTGTGTTACCAGCTTGTGGTTAACAACTCATCTTGGGCCGAAGCACGCGTCGCCTGCGGACTCTGCAATTGACTTGAACCCGTGGCGCATCAATTGTTGACTGCGGCTTGTGTGATTTTTATGACGAGGCCCCAAGGCAGCAATAGCGCGCGTTTTGATTACCCCGCCGGAAGCGACGCTCAGGTTACATTTTAGCAACGTTTATCCAACCATAAAATGACCAAAGAACTTTCAGACTGAACTGAACGTACAGTGGAAACTCTTTAAGTGCACACAAGCTACAAGATTTCCAAGTATTTTTTAATACTTCTAATAAATTATCGTATAAAGCTTGTAGCTTAACAAAACTGTATTAGATGTTATTACTTACACACACATAATAATAAATTAATCAACTTATTGCAATATATTATATTAAGAATTTCAATAGGAATTCGTTAAGAGAAATAAAGTGAAAATATTTTAAAGTACAGTCAATTTAGTCGACATGCTTTCCTTAACAACCATGTGCAGAATAAAAGTATATTTGTACTTAAATTAAGACAGTTTGTCTTAAGAAGGAAAAATATAATTTAAAGCTTCCATAATTTTATTGCTTTACTTCTATCGGTTTTTATTCCGATTTTTTTAAAATTAGAATTCAGTACTGCAGTTTAATTTCTACTGTACATATACTTCTGGGAGCTACTGTGTAAGCACGCAATAAATATTCTTTTTGTATCCAACATAGCAACAAACAACGCAAAGAGAACATCGCTCGATCGTGAGCTTTTTTAGCAGTCTCGGCCCACATAAGCACACACACACACATTGGCACGCGAAGCACACATAAATGTTTGCTTTATTATAGAACGTTTTTCCTCACTTTGTTATCTAACATTTTCGTTGTGCTGTTGTTGCTTGTGCTCTATAAATAGCTCACTCTCAGTAACACTGGAGCAACCAACAGCTCGTTAGTTTGCTCACTTGATTTAACATGTCAGGATGGCCGAGCGGTCTAAGGCGCCAGACTCAAGAGCATTTCTCTTGCCTTTCATAGAAGGGTGTTTGTATGAGCGTTCTGGTCCTCTCTGAGGGCGTGGGTTCGAATCCCACTTCTGACAAATAATTTTTTGTTTTTTTTTCAATAGCACGAATAACTATATTTTTTTTTTAACATATGCATTTAAGTTTAGATTTACAGTATACAGAAAAATACATGTTTTAAAATAAATATGAGTTTAATTTGTTCTCATTTTAATACTTTTACTGCAGCAAGTTGAATCTTTTAGCTATATCAAACAGTAAAATAAAACGTATACATATGTCGAAGCATTAGGATGGGTTCGAAAGGTGACTAACAAAATATATAGAAAGAATTGAGATTTCTAGGAGAGCCCAATCAAATCTAATGTTTTTACTTATACATTCATTGCTTGTATACTGTTCAGATATGTGCTTATGTGATAGAATAGTATAATGTGTATCAAATGGGTACATTTTCGTATGTTCAGTAAGGCTCTCAGACAACTTTTGTTCCCTACTGTGTATAACTGATCTTGTCTATAAATACTCGAGCCTAAATTATATTAAAACATATTTAAATTGAAATATGAATTTTGTTTTTTTCAACGTGTCAGGATGGCCGAGCGGTCTAAGGCGCCAGACTCAAGAGCTATAAACTCTTACCTTTCATAGAAGGGTGTTTGTTATGAGCGTTCTGGTCCTCTCTGAGGGCGTGGGTTCGAATCCCACTTCTGACAAATCTTTTTATATCGATTAGAATCATTTAGTTTTAATATTTAAATTCAACTAATAATATTCTTTTATTTATTATATTAATATTTATGCTGTTTACCAATACAATGTGAAAGCTATTTTGAATAGCAGATGATTTTAACAGGGCTGCAAGCCATCAAAATTTTGGTGGAGGTTTGAGACATGGGCTTGAACCATGGAGCAGAACTAATGTTCGGTTCGCTGGCTAGTTTTTATATGTACCCAATGAACCTAAGGATCCGGTTAGAACTTCAGTGGAATTTAATACAAGAAAGATATTTTTATTTTCATAATTTTTGCAAATTTTTTTTATCCATAAAAGTAAAAAAAAAAATTTAAAAAGTTCTAAATCAGCGATGGGCACGTTTGGGCTCTGGGACTCGTTAACCGGTTCGGCGCAGATCATTCAAAAACCGGTTTGCAGCCTGAATTTTTGGGAAATTTTGGAAATTGAGTATTAGGTTTTTAAAAGTATTTGAATGTAATGTAATTAAACATTTCCTATTAATAATATAAAATATTAATAGTACTTCCTGTTAAATTCTATTTATATTCTATTAACGATCCATGCCATGTCCGAAGCTTATATGGTACATTTTTGACGACCGACTTACACATGTCAGGATGGCCGAGCGGTCTAAGGCGCCAGACTCAAGAGCTATAAACTCTTACCTTTCATAGAAGGGTGTTTGTATGAGCGTTCTGGTCCTCTCTGAGGGCGTGGGTTCGAATCCCACTTCTGACAAATAATTTTTGTGTTGATAAATAAAATGTTTGATTTTTTATAACCTTTCTAATTTGTAGATGTAATATTTAGTTAACTTGAGGTCTAGTAATGTCGATGTGACACTAAACAACAAACAACAACACACAAAGCACTTGCAGAACCCAATAACTCATTTAAAATTAAAAATGTAATTAAAAATATTGCTTCGATATTTTAAAAAATTTAAAATTTAATAAAAGATCAGATGGTATTTATTAAATAATTTTAAATGAGTCTTATATTTTTAAAATATTAATATTAATACTTTTTAAATTTTATTTTTAAAATAATCATGTTGTAAGCTATGTCTGAAGTTTATATAGTGAAATTTTGACCAAAGACTCGCACATGTCAGGATGGCCGAGCGGTCTAAGGCGCCAGACTCAAGAGCATTTCTCTTGCCTTTCGTAGAAGGGTGTTTGTATGAGCGTTCTGGTCCTCTCTGAGGGCGTGGGTTCGAATCCCACTTCTGACAAAATTTTTTTACGTGTTATATTTATATGATTTATTTAGTTTTTTTATACCTATGGCTGATTTTAATACTTGCAGCTGCCTCTGCTTTTCTGAACTACCCTGTCGATAATCCTGCTCATAATAGAGAAATAACACGCTGCGCCTCCTTAAAACCCAGCACGCCAGCATCTAATTAGTTTGGTTTTTATTTTTTTTTTTTTTTGAGAATATCCCAACACGTGTTTGTCGCTATCTCCATCTCCATTTCCATTTTCATTTTCAACATCGTCGATTGGGGAACTTTTCATTCTCTCGACTGCACTTGAATGCACTTGTTAAAGTCCTGAGCTGCCACCTACGTTCGGTTAGCCACAACAGCAAAGGCAATAGCAAGAACAGATGCCAAAGACACGCGTGGTACAATGGGCACGCAATCATTCCACTTCCCCTATCCACTATCCCCTTCCTCTGTCCCTACACCGTCACCGCACGGCGCATGGAGCAACTCCAAACTCAATTTAAATCCAGTGCATATGCAAAGTGTCACGTAATTTCAATTACACAGCATGGAAAGTAGAGAAAACTGAAAACTGGAGAAAAAACTAGCTCTAGCTCGGTTTATAAACTAAGTCAAGAGCGACGATGGTGCGTTGCATGCCCCCAATGTGGGCGCCACAGCGCGTGTTGCATGTCAATCATGACTGCACTTGTTGCCCCCAACCACGAGAAGTGGAAAGGAATAGATAGATGAAAAGAGCGTAAAAGTGTGTGTGCTGAGAAGTCTATTGACTTTGGACAACAATGGAGACGCGACTTAGTGACCCATAATGCGTTTGCCGAGAGTCTCGCTTCTCTCTCTTTCTTTCTTCCATTCTCTTTCTTCTGATTGCTCGTAATCTACATCTCAACTGTCTCGCCTACACCTTCCGTCCGGATTCCAGAGCAGTGTCAATGTGCAATGTCGCTAGGTATATTCATTTGTTTACCCTGCACGGCATTATAAAGGGTATACTTCTTTTAAACAAGCTTTAAATCAAGAGTAAGGCAATCATTTTAAATGATAAATGAATGATAAATAATTTTACGAGTATGCAAAGCTCAGCTAAGAACTTGTTGGGTATCCCATATTATATTATTTTAACAGAAGTGTTTTCATTTATTCCCTTTGAAACATCATTAATTTTAAATCCGTTAAATTTTAGTGTAGGATATCACAATGGACGGCAGTTCACTCTAGTGACGAAAGCAGTAGAAAGCATTATTTGTAGTATTAGGAATAAAAATTCGAGACCTTTCAGCGATATAGGCCGAATGCCAAACTTTTTTTTAGCAGAGTTATTTATATATGTATAAAGTTTTGTATCAATCATTCTTCAGGTTCAGCAGGTTCACTGAATAAGAACAGGGTATCAATATGTGAACACTCTCTATGTATGATTTTTTTAAATCTAAAAATGTACTAATGTACTTTTTCAGACTAAGTACAGGGTATCTCTCAGTCTCAGCTGCTGTGCGTCAGGTTTTCTCTATGACTTTTCTTATATTTTAAATGAAGGATTCTCATTTACTTCCCCGGGTATATTGGTACATTGAGTATACAAATCTGTAAAGTAGCTGGAAATGCAGTTGTCCGGTTCGTTGTGGTCTCGGAACTTGTGGATGTTGACGGGGTTACGTGGGTCGTGCGACTGCGCAGCTGCATTTTGGCGTAACTAATTTGTTGGCGTTACAAATCCGTTTTAAATGCTGCTTGTTGCTGTTGCACTGAAATTGATTTTACCTAGTCGTCGATGTTGATGTTGTTGCCGTTGTTGTTGCTGTTAACTCGCCTGACATATGGACTTTCTGGTGGCGGACAATAATAACAGGTAGTGATGGCCATGCTGGCTAACCACAAGTCTTTTGTTCCGCGCTGCACATCAGCAAAATGTTTCACTGACGGCCGGGCGTCAACGTCATCCACGTGTGGCACATCTACTGTGCAACACACACAAACACCTGCCCCATATCTGCGTCTATATCATTGCCCTGTTGCATTTCGGGGGTATTTAGTGGCTTTCACTGCATCATTAATTTTGATGGCCCGACAGAGCTGACCATGTAATGACCTGGCTTGGCTCTTAGAACAACAGATCCGAGGAGCTTAGGGTTGCGAATAAAGTGCGACAGGTTGGTGAACTTGATGGAGCATTAAATAAGGGAGATTCCATATTAAATGATACATGGGATTAGTCGATCATTATCAATGAGCTGCTTATCCCCCAATATAGTTAGTACTTGTATTCCTTTCACGATGACGGATACTTGGGCGATAGGGCTTAAAATAATTAATCTAAGCATTGTTACCATTAAAGCATTTAAAGTAATAATTATCATTTTCTAAAAAATGCAGTTACATCGTGTTTTTTTTTAAATAAATTTTACTTACTGTATTCCTTTGACATTTGATTGTCAATATTATTATTGATGGACGATTCATAACAAAAAGAAAATTTATTATTTGGGTATGTCTTCCTGCGAGCTAAACTACATTATTCTTGATTACTTTGATAAACGACTTCTTGTGTAAAATTGTACTTATCACCTGCAGAAAAGTAATCTTAGATCTTAAATTTGGTTAAGACCATTTCACTCATTCATTTTAGGACTGTCAAAGCTAAAAAGAACAGGAGTTAATGATGCAGAAATATTCTTTATCATATTCATATCTTGTATATCCTTCATGTGAGAATCAAGTGCTCATTTTTTATCTGTGTGTCTTATGAGTTATGAAAGTCTTGAAGTCAATATGCATTTTGTATTTGTAAGATTTCCTAATTTTCAACAAACTTACATATTTCTTTTGTGTTAAGTTTAACTGATCTAAGCTACATTAATGTTCAAAGCCACAAAGGATGTCTTTCAGTCACAAGCTTATCGATCAGTACACCAATAGTTATCAGTTGTGGTTATACGTTGACCTTTGTTTCTCTCTTTGTCCGTCATTCGATATTTGCTACGCTTTTCCAATAGCCATAACCTACAAATGTGCATGCAAATATTTCTCAACTGTTTATGCCACTTTGTGTGTGCCACATGCTCTCGAATAGACCAAGAAAAGCCAAAAAAAAAATGGACGGAAAAATCGTACACTGACACTGACAAGTCGTGTGAAGCACACCTGCAAGATTCAAGCGGAGACCGCAAACAGAAACCGAACTGGAACGGGGATTGTAGATTGGGGTATTCGGGACTGGGGGACTGGGGATTGGGGAGTGTGATACTGAAACATGTTGCAAAATGCAGTCAGGGGTCTGTCTGTCCGCTGGTCCATCTGTCTGTCGGCTTGTCAGCTGCGTTGTGGCCTTAAAATGAGTGCAACATTGGCTGTCTGACTGTATGCCACAGGCTGGCGTTGCGCCAAACTAGCAAACTTGAAGTAGCGCACAAAAAGAGAAGAAAGAAAAACAAATGCCACAGCTTGTTGCAAGACCCCCCTCATCCTCGTGAGCCTAAGGCCTTTCGCTACTTGAGCACACACACACACGCATAAGTGGAAAGGTAGTGAGTGGCAGGAGAAGGAGAGGGAGGCCCAGTCTCAGTCCCAGTCCCAGTCTCAGGCCAAGGCATTGTCCTTTGCCACACCGCAGGCGCTGCGCGTGCACAACAACCACAAGCCGAGTGGCAAGCAAAACGTGGCAACGTCGGCGGCTATCCGTAACAATGTTGCACACTCAAGACGCGCCCGGTATTTGGCTAAGGCGATAATGTGACAAGGATAACGAGCCAGAAGCCAACCAGAAGGCTTGTTATCATGCCCAAGTCCGCGACAATTTCAGTCAGACTCTCTTCTTCTCTTCTTCTTCCCCTCCCTCAGCTCCCTCGATGTCGTTGTGCGTAATGCGCTCATTACGTGACGGCATCGCCATCGTCAACGACATCGACATCGCCATCGACTGGCAAGTGGCTTAGTGTCTGAGGCAGTAGCTCCTGTAATTTGCACAGTGGAGCAAACGATCAATCAATCGATCAGTTCAGCAAACAAAAAATGTATGAATAAGGAATAGTCTGCTTAATATTTATCTATATTTTATGCCATATGATCTCAGCAAATTTGATATGTTTGCCCCACTGTGCACTGTCGCTATTTCTCTTATTTTTCGGCTTGGATTTTAGGTTCAACACCGAACACGACATTTTCATGCCAATTGCATGCCTTTCCTATTGCTTTCCCATCGCCTCGAGTTTTTGCCGTTGTCGTTGCAGTTGCAGTTGCAGTTGTAGTTGTATTTGCGGCAGCTAATTAGACAATTGCCAGTGTATATTGCCGTGGTCGATAAGGCAAATGGATCTACGCAATGGATATTGTGGGCTATGGTTGTCGTCGGAATGGGAATGTCTTGTAAATTGATGAAATTGTTTTGAATGCAAGTGATGGAGCTAGAGTATTCTAGCAATGTAAATAGATTGGAAGAAGTACGACAAGGCAACTTAAGTGTTCCAAGGGAGGAGGTTGTAGTGGGACTTTTAGGAAAGGAAGATCGAGTTTTTAATGTGACAAATACGATGGATTAATATGAAGAATTCATAAAAATGGGAGATAGTATTAATAAGTAAAATAAATAATGTTGCACCTCCTGCACAGCAAAGTATTAACTCAAAGTGGGAAAAACAACTTTTGGACTTTTAAATGGGATCCAGTACAATAAAAAGAGCAATTATGTAGCTATATATTTAATTCTTTTGTAACTAATTAAATAAAGAAAGATTAGGATTGTAATTTGATAGCTGTTGTAATGAAAAGTGATAGAATGTTTAAAGGACTTAGAATTCCGTGCAGAGAATTACAAATAATTTTGAATGAGGATTGACGCTTTGTCTTAACATATAACTTAATCACTTTTCTTCATAAGTCTATAATATTATTATTATTAAGCTTTAAAGTGTCAGTGTAGAAATTTGTCAAAGTCGGTATGCAACAGATACTGGCAGAGTTATGTGTTGAAAAAGTCTGAATTCAAGTCTCACCCAACTCTATAATTTCTATCTGAAAGTATTTAATGTCTCAAATCGTTAACCCTGGTCCAAGTCCATTGCACTTGCACCGTCACTTTGACTGTCTTTAAGACATGACAGGAGGTCGGTCGCCCCTGTTTGGCTCGATTTACATATGACCAAGGGAAAGAGCAGCCAATTAACTAAACTGCGCCTAATTAAAAGTTAATCGAGCTTGAAATGCAAGCAGCTTGTAGTGTTAAGCAAGTCAGGCAGCTGCACTAATTAGCTCGGCTCTCACAAACAGAAACCATAACTGCAGACAGGAGATTGGAGACTGCAGTCCGTAGTCCGCAGTCGTTGAGAGAAAGAGAGTCGCTGTCACATGCTATAAATTTTCATAATTTGACAAAAACTGCACATAATTTCTAATGATCGGTCGGAAGGCTTACGAGTATTGCGATAAACATCGCCTCGTTGCACAATCCTCTGAATCAAAGGAGCGAACGGCACTCTCTTCTCTCTCTGAGTGATTGTGAGAGTTGCGGTCTATTAATTTGAAATGTCTTGAGATAAATTACTAAATGACTACCGCTTACGTGTGATCCATCCATCAATGCCATCATTAAGCCAAACATTTGACAGAAAACGAAATGAAACGACGACGACGACGACGACAACGAAGTTAAGAAGCGATGGGATTGCAAACGGAAGGGGCAACAGGTATGAGAATAAGTATTGGTACGAGTATGGGGACGGGAACGGGAACCTAGCCCAAACAAGAATTTGCTCATTTCAAAGCGGGAAACGGGGACCCCACAGTGTGTCTGTGTGACATGACGACGTCGTCATCCACATCCACTCCACGTCGGACGTGGGCTCCTTGGGACCCAACGTCGTAGGGTGCTGTCGATAGGCTTGGGTTGAGGTTGAGTTCTAGTCTGGGCCTAGTCACAAAGGGAGCCGCCACTGTTGATGGCTCGTTGCAAAAATATTTGTGTGCCTCTCCCTCTTGAAGTTGCAGTTGCAGTCGCAGTTGCAGTTGCACTCAGGCGTGTCCAGGTATTTGTTGTTGATTATGTTGATAAGTGGCCGCCACATATTTTTCAACTGCACTTGTAATAATTTGTTTGCCACTCATGTTCGGTTTTTTCATCGCCGACGTAATCAATGCCAATGTGAAGTGAGGCAGATTCTTGTACATAGCTCCAAGTAGCTCTCGCCTCGCATTCCAAGCCTGGCCAGCTTCGGCTGTGGGAGCCTCAGTGGCAAATCGTCACCCCGATTTCCAGGAACTTCTTCTCCACTTCTCCACTCACCGCCTTCGATTGCGTGCGGTTTATTCTGGGTTCTCCGTCGTGCGGGCTTATCTTTTGATTTTCGCTCTTTTTTCATAAATATTTTGGTTTTTTTTCTTTTTTTGGTATTTTAATGAGTTTGTGAAACATTTCACCAGAAAAAGGTCTTTTCTTTCATTTGCGGTCTTTGGGAAAAGTTTGGTTGTTATTAGCAGCATTTTAGATGAACTCCAATCGAAAGTTTGATGTCGCCATGGAATTTGTGTGTATGATTTCGTTATTTTTATTTAACAATTCTATACAAGAACATATATTGTACATATGTACATATGAGGGATCTGAGATAAGAACGAATTTATGTACACAGTCGTCAGCACAATTATTTCTAGTGTGTTTCTAATTTTAAGCAACGAAAACAAATTACCAATTTTTATAGGGGGTGCCTTACTCTACTAGGAAAACAAACATTCTTTACATTTTAAATTTATTTAAATTATGTTTAATTAGAAATAAAAATTATAAAATAAAAATGTGCGGCAAAAGAATATCAACAACAAATTTGCCTAGCTATTAATTTTAATTCAATTTATTCTCAAGTTGAAGAAAATATATATGTATGTATAAGTAACTCCCTGCTTAGATCATGCCTAAATATTAAAGCCAAGTACTTCGATAGATTGATAGAGAGCAACAACTAATAAAATTAATCAATTGTAATGTATCTAATACTGGCTGAGAGATGTCAAACTAAATTCAGTTGATTAACTTCTAGATTTGTTGTTATCTTTTTTTGCCTACAGTGAACTAATTAAATGTTACCTTAGCTCCATTCATCTTAAAATGTTATATTTCCTCTCAATTTGCGGGCCTTACACACATACAGAACAGCTTACATACACATACAAACACACAACGGAACTGCCTTGTTAAACCTGCCACCTGCCACACGCTCACCTTACTTGCAACTTGCAACCATTTACCTGAAGTTTAGAATTTTTTTGTTGTCCGGCATCCTCCGTTGTTGCAATTTTCAACATTCTATATCCTGCATACACACACACACACAGTCAGGAAGAGGACTCGCCTGATGGTAAGTAAATTTTATGTTTTATTATATTTAGGTCAAAGTTTTTAATAGTTTTGCATGCAGTGCAACTTTTTACTGGGCCACAACAAAGTCGCTTTTGTAGATTGCTCCTTGTTGCATATGTAGATATGTGCCTCACATATATGTATGTACATATGTATGTATGTTGGAAATAGAAAAGATTTCTTTATGGCAAATTTAAGTAAATGTTGGCCCAGGCATCTGGCTAGATGGCCAGTGCTGAGTAATGCTCAAAGTTAATTCAATTTTGACCAGCTTTTACATATACCTTGCCTTGCCACATGCCTGGCGAATCAATTACAATGCCTGCCCCACATTGGCTGCATTTAACGGCTTTTAATTGCAACGAACCGCACGAAATGTCAACGGCAACGGCTTCGACTTCAACTTCAGGCTTGGCATATTTTTCGGCCTTTTTCTTGGACTGCTCCGGTCTGGTCTCTCTGGGGACTGGCTGCAGGTGCCTTTGGCTTCAGCTCAACCTTACTTTTTGCATTCAAACTCTGCTCTGCGGCTAACCTAGAAAAAAGAAAAAACGTCTTTTTAGATTTGTTTTTTTGTTCAACTTAGTTTTTCATGTACTCGTTCAGGTTTTTATACATATTTTTTTTTTCGTTGCCCGCATTTTGTGAAAGGCACAAAAACCACGTTGATGTCGTTGCTATCGTCGCCGCTTTGAGATTAGTTACACTTGTGCTCCATTTAAATGGCCCGGCAACTAAATTATGCGAAGTTCTCTACTTCTCGTCTCTCGTCTCTCTCTCTCTTTCTCAGTCGTTGCTGCAGTTAACTGAAAAGTTTTTCAAGCGACCTGAAAGAAAAATAGAAAGTGAAAGACACGGACACAACCAAAAAACTTTAAAAAAATTGCAATCAAAGTGTTTTTCCAGCTGATGTCGACGCCGCCCTTTCCCTAGGTGAATGTCGCTCCATCTAGGCAAGAAACTTTCGCCAGGAATTCTGGGCGATTCAATTGATTTAACACTTGATGTAGCTGAAGTCTCTAGCATAAACATTTTACATATCTTTGTGCTCGAAAAGTTATCAATTAAAACTTATTAATTATTTCTTATTTAGTTGGCAAAGTACATAAATATTTCCATAAAGTATACTTATAAAATTTTGTAAGCTTTTTATTTTAAATTATATAAAACCGGGGTTATATTTAACACTTTATTTTTATATTTCTCATTTAATAATCAGTATTTATAATAAGGTATATAGGCTTCGTAATTTTCAAAATACAAAGCACCAATTAAAAGCTTCCCGAAATAAGTAAGCGTACCAAATAAGTAATATTTACATTTGTATACCGATTTGGAATTGGTATCCCAGCAGCAGTACTCAACTTATTGGTATAATTATTTATTATATTGCAAAAATGTTTCATCTTTAATAATTCATAAATAAATAATAATAATAATGTTCATATTAAACTTTCAATGATACAAAATTATCAAATTAAAACTATATTCAGACTTTGAAAGTATTTCCTGCGTTAATCTATCAGAGTTGAGCTATAGCAAAAGTTCGATTTATGCTCCTGTCATAATAAATAGTCAATATATGCCATAACGCAACCCAACTGTAAGAACTCTGACCTTTTAAACCAGCCACTTTATAAATCTTTCATTGTCGAGCACTTACCTGTTAATGGAATAGCTGCTGCCATACTGAGGGAAGAAGTCTGTCTGCAGGTTTGCTGAAAGTAGAGCAAAAATAAAAGTTATGATTTAGAAATTAAAGTTTGCATTGTGAACTTTAGTGTATGGGCGTGGGCGTATAAATGGGCGTGGCTCATTGCAGAAATACTAGAAAATGCATGCATGTAAGTGCTACATATATGAAAACTTGCTGGAAAGAGTTTTCAGCAAGAATACCATAAAAAATAGGTGGCTAATGACAAAAATATAAGATGTCTGCTTGTTATAATGGATCCATATGAAAAAAGATGCATATAAAAGTTGAGGATATGCTGGAAACTTTGCGAGTCAGCAGGTGACACTCTTAAAAGTACAAGAACTAGTTTTAAATTGTTTGTAAGATAGTGAATCTGGTATGAAAGCCTTTGTCGAAAGTGTTCGACCACGAGATACCCGGACCCTAATAAGGGTTCTTAAGACTTACATTAAAAAGCTCGTTCTTTTCTTTCTTCGGCTCGAAGCTGCGTAAATTAAAATCGTGCGTAACGTTTGAGTTATTAAATAATCTGTGCACTACGACTTCAAAGTTGATTTTAATTATTTTCTTCGATTATTGAGCGATCTGTAGGGTGAAATTTAGCATTTTACAATAAAAAACTTGAATCTTGCACATCTACGAAGACTTTATTCTAAAATTGGGACTTCTAGCTCTTACATTTCTGAGATTATTTTGCTCAAATGGACAGATATGCCTGAATCGACATGACTAAATCGATTCGGCTGTTGATGTTGAACAACATCATACATGGGATTTAATATACCCTCGAGCATCGTATAAAATCAGTCCAATGAGTGCTAAACTTAAGAATAATATTAAATAATTATTAAACAAATTACATCAATTAAACCCGCAATTGTCTTTGTCTATTGTTTACAAATAAAAAGCAAATACAATTGCATTTTAGTCCCATTTCATTTTATTATAGTACGATACTTAAAAAATAACTAGAAAAACTATTTAATAGTCTTGTTAAACGTGGTTCAGAACTAATTGTCGCATTAAAATACTGTACAAGTGCTGAGGTTAAACTACGCCAAAGGATTTATCAACTATAGTCTGTTTTAAGCTAAGCCAGACATTGATAACAAATAAGTTAGCACATTCACCTGAGCAGCAAGTGTTGGTAAATGCCGCAAAGCAGCCACATGACTTCCATAAAACAATTGCAAATGCATTTTAAGTCCATTTCAATGCCAAAATTAATATGCTACCATAAAGTACAGCAAACGGGCAGTGCACTATATATTTGGACTCCTTCACTGGGGTTGGTCTGGGGTTGGGCATGTCCGAAAGCAAACCAAGCCAGCCAAGGAGTAAGAACAAGAACTACGAGTAGTACAAGAGCAACGGCAACCACAACTATGCACATGGACAGGAATATTCCCTAGGTAAAAGTATGTGAAAGCATGCCATAAATCGTTTGCCTGCTGTTCCCATGTTGTGGGTGGCTCTACAACACAGATAAGCCTCTCTCTCTCTCTCTCTCTTTCTATGTGTGTGTGTGTGTGTGTGTGTGTGTGTGTGTGTGTGTGTGTGTGTGTGTGTGTGTGTGTGTGTGTGTGTGTGTGTGTGTGTGTGTGTGTGTGTGTGTTGATGTTGGCTACAGCTACAGGCGATTAGAATTGATGTGGGTTACTAAGCAAACATGAAAGGCTATTACGTTAAGCGTTACGTTATGTTGCGTTGCGTTGCGGCATTTTACGAGCTGCCTGCAACTTTTATTGAAAGCGAAATAGTTTTGACTCTCGCTACGTCAGTGAGTTTCCCTGTTTCCCGAATCCCTGTGTGTCTGTCTGTCTGTCTTTTTGGCTGCCTGTCAGTCATGTCAGTCAGTTTAATTATAAATTTAGCAAGTTTAAGCAGTTGTTTTCGCCCTGTTTTATTGACTAAGTAGTTTTTGCCACAGATTTGTTAATTAGATCATCAGCTTTGATTTTGATTTGAGCTTGGAATAAGATGGATGACAGCATCAAATGGAATCTGTATCTGAAGCAGAACAACTGTCTAAATTAATTTTTATGTTATGTGGCTCAAAGCATTGACAAAAATCAACAAGGGAGTCAAGTAGACATCCATTAGACCGTGTTCCTAAAGAGTACAAGGGCTCTATTAAGTTTGTTTAATGAAACACGTGTATAAGGCTATTAAGACAATATAAAAAAAACATATACATTCTTGATCAGCATCAACAACCGAGCAAATATGGCCAATAAGGAGAAGATATACCTAATTTAAGGATGGTATAAAAGCTGAAAATATGATAAGGATGTGCGGAAATCACATTTGAAAGCGAAACTTCGCCAGATTTGATTAATAAATATTGAACTTTAGTTGAAATCGATGTGGTAATTGTTACAGTGCAGTACGTGCATCACATTTCTAAATTTGTAAATAAAGTTCAGTTAATTGTCTTGAAAATCACAGGCAACATTCCTTGGATTGATGCATTAAGAGCCAAACATTAATGTCATGTGTCATTAAGCGTGCCCGCATTGTTCGACAGTGTTGTGTAATGATCAAAACGCATTGGAACGAACACCTGTTGGAAATCCAACTCACAAGCAGAGAGTCTAATAAGAAAAAACGTACATTTTATTGGTACAATGCCAATTTGTAGTACAAGAATTTGGTAAATGCCAAGAGACATAAAAAACAGATCTCTACGAAATTCATATTTCTATGCACATATAAAATAAAACTACAACAAAAATACTGTTGTCAGTCAGCAACAGCAACAGCAACAGCAACAGCAACAACAACTGAACTTACAAGTGTTAGAGGTTTATGTTTTGTTTGTTTTTTTCTTCTTTTTTTTAGGGGCCCCCTATGACAGGTCTTTGACATCCCACTGTGATTTTTGGACAGCCCCAGCGAGGCGGTAAAAAAGCTTTCCTTGTTTTTGTTGTTGTTGCTGTTGTTGTTGATTTCGCTGTGTTGCATATGTAAGTGTGTATGTTAATTTGATTTCGGTGTCAAATGTTTTGTTATTTCGTCGTTGTTTTTTACCAGATTTTTTATGGGCTGCACTTTGCTTGCGCTTTTATGGCGACCGCAGTTTGTGCGTCAAGTGCCTCAGTCCCTCTGGCAATTTGCCTCACTGACTCTCTGTCTCTGTCAATCTGTTTGATTTGCTTTTTATAGTGCGCACTCATGTCTTTATTGACAACAGCGTAATAATATAAATTATTTATAACATACAAACATTGAGCAATTTGTAATTGAACACATTTACACGTATTCTTACACATACATACATATTTATGTATACATTCACATTTACAGGTGACCAGAGAACATTTGTGTTTTTCTATCAAGTGCAATTCAAGAATTGAGGTAAACAATAGTCAAGAGCCATAGTCATGCACTTGTAATATCAAATGAATGTATTTTTAAATGCGTCTTGAAATAAAACAATACAGAGCAGAAATTGCATTTCAATTTGACAAATAATTAAATTGACCTACAAATAACAATAAGACTCGCTCAATTAATAATGAAAATACTATTGATGCACAAATTCACATTTGTGTTTTTATTTACATCAATTAAATTGTATACATAAAAATATATCAAAAGGAAAGCATATTTAAAAAAGGAAAGCATATTTAAAATATCCAATTATGTGACAAATGTTATTTAATTTGATATATGAATTATTTTATGTCAAAAGTATATCGGCTTCTGCACATCTTTTGTTCAGATTCTAATGCCAAATTATAATTATTTTTGTTTTACATTTTTTTCACTAAAATCCCATTTGATCATCCCATTTTACATATAAAATAAAGGATGCTCCATATGACATACTTCTTTTATATTTTTTTTATTTTCATACAGAACTATTGTCTCCATATTATGATTCCATATTAATTAAGATAAAAAATATTTTTTGCTCTTCGTCTCAAATTTGTCTAAGAAAGGAGCTAGTAATATTTTAAACATTTTCATATTTTTGTTCTCATCATAAATAACATTAAGGGTTTTACCCGAAAAAGCTTTTCGTCACATTTCGCATTTGTTTTTTTATTCAGTTTGTTGTAAGCCCCATGTAATCAATTATTTTCGCTACAGTTAACAAAACAAAGTCATTTATTATGCCGCAAATTATTTGTCACTATTTTGTGGACTTGTTATATTTTCGGTTGTTTTTTGCTTTTGTTTTCGTTTTTGTTTTGGCTTTGGCTTTGGCTTTGGCACATTTTTCTGTTTATCGGCCCGAAACGCGGCACACATCTGAGATCTGGGCCCATAATTAATTTGGCCACAAAGACATCCAACTACCGTTGCGACTGGCCCCAAACAATGGCAAACAAATTGATTAATGACAGCGTATTAAACAATAATCGAGATAGGCCGCAACTGAGGCCCTAACCGGGCGTTGGCTCTTGGCCACGAGAGAGACGAAATGGGCGTGGCTACCTACCAAAAAATGTTGTTCGCCCACGCGCAAATTTTTTCGCACACACATACAAAAAGTTTTTATCAATGGCCAAAAATGTTTGTTACAGTTGTTGTTGTCGTTGTTGCTATTGCTGTTGTTGTTGTTGTTATTGTTGCTGTCCGTTCAAAACAATTCATTTAAATAATAGCCGGGCCACTTCCCAGGCCAAAATGGAGGAAGCACATCATTTTTCATATTCTTGTGCGTTTGGCCCCAGCACGGAAATTAATAATGTGTAATTAATATTTGCTTAAACGGAATCGTGATATTCGTATGCATATAGACAATTTGAACTACAGTGAGGCCTGCTTAAATATTAAAAGTAGGGCGAACAAACAATAATCAATCGATTTTAAAATAAATTTCTCTATTACTGTCATTAGATTAATGAAAATTGTTTTGTATAATATTTTAATTTAACTTTCTTTCCACCATTACACATACTCCCTTTTAAAGTATTCCACTCACAGACTCCATTCAGTGGCACTCGAACTGTAATTAGAGCTCAGGTTTGGCAGGCACTTTAAAAATCTATATTCAACTGCTTCACAGAAGGATCTCTAATTTCTGCTTCAAAGCATATTCTGGGCATAATAATTTTTGGTCCACATGCATGTGAATAATACAAGGAAATATGTCGCAGACACTTGAGGCGTATATTTTTGCCGGAGGGGAATTTCATTTATGCCGTGGCACACTCACACACACATTATGCATATATATGCACAATGCAACAACCCCCAAGAAACAACCGAGTGCCAACCCCAAAGGCAAATGCTGAGCTCCCGAGGCCCAAACTCGATGTCCTTCTGAACATGCACTTCAACGTGCCACGGCTTGCACTCTCAATTATGACTTAATTCGTATCTAATGGATATTTTCTGTGAAAATTTCATGATTAATCGCTGCCTTGAGGGCCAGAAAGATGCCAAATTGGGGGTTGCTTGACGGGGACAGAGACAGAGACTTTGACTGCGACTGCGACTGCAGTTGTTCACACATGTTCACAAAAAAAAGTGTTACCAAAGTGTGGTTTGGGGAAAACAGTCGAACAATGCTCGAGCCACCCCAACCCCAACCACTCGCACCACCCGAGCAATAACTCAGCTCACAACTTTCAAGCGCTTTTTCCTTTTTGAAAATTTGCGATTAATACTCCCGCACATGTTTTTAGAATGTGTTCATGTTGAGATTGTGGTGGGGGGGGGTGGTTAGCGGTAGAAGGGGCAGGAGTTGGGGGTGCAATTGTTGGGGTGTGTCAGGCGACAACGACATCGTTATACTTGGGCAGCATATGCGTTAGTCTACGGCGACGACGACGACGACGACGTGTTGCAACTTCCGGCAGCCGGAGCCGTTGAGCAAAAAAATGATTACGCGGCATTTGTGCCAACAACCGGCGACGCTTTTTGCAAATACACTCTCCAAAAATGCGACTTCGATTCCCCGCGATTTTCCCACTCCTCTAGCGTTATCACACTTCGCAACTTGGCTTGCCGGTTTTTTGTAAACAAAAATGGAAAAAATTGCAACCAAATCGGAACGCAGCAATAACAACTGCAATCGGTGTCGGCTTTTTTATCTATGGCACAGCAGCGCCATCTGTGCGCGTTTAGCTGAACTAACAAATGCGAGCAGGGGTTGAGAAAATGCATTTTTATCTACAGCTAAGCATTTGAGAGAGGCCAAGTGATTGAGAGCGGGAGAGCGCAAAAGTGCCGGCAAAACAGAGCACTCGCTCTCTCATTCGCACTCTCTTTTTCACTCGCTCTCTCGCTGACAGCTTTTCGGCTCTCTGTTTATCTTTCGCAGTTGCATTCTTTTGCTATGCTGATTGTTGTTGTTGCTGTTGTTGTTGTTGTTGCTGTTATAGTTTTTGTTGCTAACATGACCGCTCCCAAAAATCTGATTAACATTTTGTATGCACTTTTAGCCGCATTGAAAGTCTATTGATATCAAGTGTTTAACTGATAAGAATTATTTTTAAAGTAAATAACTAGATGGTTGAGTATAGAATTTAAAATTAAAGTAGATCAATTATCATTCCAATTTTCCTAACTTATAAATACACAGCTGCTTTGAGTAAAAACATTTGACAAAATAAATAATAAGTTATTAATACCACATTTGTTTTTATTTTTAAAGTTGTACAAGTATTTTAGATTTTTTTATTATTTTTGAGTTAAGCAATAAAATAAAAAAAATTAATAAAATAAATAAGAAAGAGAAGAATTTTCATATTATTTTTTTTTTCATTTTGTGCAAACATCTTAAATTAAGTATAAAAAGTTTCATGTTGACTTAATTTTTTATTCTTGGATGACATCTTACTCAGCTCCCAAATATTTTTTTAAATATTCCATCCAGCATTTCTATTTTTTTTTTACTTATCATTCTCATATCCTTAGCTCCACCAACAATTAATATCCTCTAAGGTATTTCTTCCAATCGTTGGTCCTTAACATTTATTTCTTTGCAATGGATTTGATTGCTCGACAACTTCTTGGAATCTGTTAGAGCTGTTTGTCTCACATGGTAATTTTGCACACCTGTGCCCATCACACACACAATTCATACCAATTGGACACAAACACACACGCACACCCAATTGACACTCGCGCGTGTGGCAAATTCTTTGGCTGCAGATGGAAAAACAACAACAGAGACAACCAAATTTTAGTCAAGTTTCAAACCACAAATTTATCTGACTCAATGAGAATCCAATTCGAGTTTGACTCAGTCTCTTTCTCTCACTCTCACTCTCTCAATGCTTATCAGTGTCTCTCAGATACTTTTTGCATTTCCCAATTCGTTGGACTCTTTCGTGTGTCGACGCTCGTGCGTTCGTAATGTTGTCGTGTTGTTTGCTTTGCATCTGGCAGATACTTGAACCGAATGCGGGAGCGAGAGAGAGCTGAGAGCTCTCAGATACATTTGGCAGTCGCAGTCAGTCAACAAACAAGTTTCGTCGCGTGCGGTGCCCGCCTCGCTCTCAGATACTTTTTGCCAGTTGAGCCGAGTACGTGAACGTGTCTGGACGTTTCTATGGACAACCGACAACATTGAGATACAAAATACCCCCGAAACATCAACCGAAACCGAAACCAAAACCAAACTCAAACTGAACCGTTAGCCAACTAATACAAGCCACCGCAAAATTTAGTTGTTCGTCCCGTGCAGAAATAGTCGCAAGTGTTTTGCATTAGTTTTTTTTTCGATTCGCGCCCGTGCAAATTTCCGGTTACCCCCCGTCAATTCACAACCCCGCAGCCCGTGCTCTCTTGCGTGTCTAGTGATCAACTCGTTTACGGGGAGGCGTGTGTGCAAAAAAAAAAGAAAGAAATTAATGAAATGTTTGCGCGCTTATGAATGGTCTATTGCTGAACGCGTATCTCGCAGATACATTTGCCATAATTCAATAATTCGTGCAAATTTCGCGAGTTCCTCTTTTGTTTGGCCAAATCTTAATTTGTTTCTGCAGTGTCGGAAAAAGTTGACACCCAGTGTAATCATCTCTAGCAGCGCACGTCGCAAAAATTTCCAGCGTAAGTTTTAATTAAGTTCGCTTTAAGCTTTATTAATGTCCAACATCTTGAGTTCTAACATTTTTGTTGTTGTTGTTACTGTTGTTTTTGTTAACTGTCAGTTGGGAGCTTGCATGTAATTTATATCTTCAGCTTTGCGCTTTCAACTTAAGTAACAAGTCATGAAAATGCCTCAATGACGAAGTGACAGTTGTTTATGTTCATCTTACAGTTGTTGCTGTTGTTGTTGTCAAGTTGTTCGATCGATAAGTTTTTATGAGTTTTCGGTTTGTAAAAATTTGAAATCATTAATTATGTGTCTATTTCATATTGCTCTGTTTTGTTTGTTTGTTTTGTTTACTTTCCAGTGCTGAGAGAACAGGTTTCCTCTGTTTCAATAGAAGCTTCCAAAGCTTGTCCGATTCCAGGAACTTGTTAGGTGTTGTCGACGTCGCCTCGTCCTCACTTTGTGTGTTTGTTCTCGCACTCAGATGTGAATCTGATTCTGATTCTGAATCTTTATGAATGAAGCTTGATCTGACCGTGTCTGGGGCGGTTGGGCGTCTGGGCGTCGCGTCGTCAGAAATGTTTGAGTTGTAGATTTTTATGTGGAAATGCTTGACACTTCTGCAGAACAGTTACCATTCGTGGCTTGTTCTTTGAGTGATGGAAGCTGCTGATGTTTCCTGGGCGTGGTGTGTTGGCTTAGAACAGTTGCTTAATGGCCTAAACGTGATCTGGCATAAGATTAGGTTAGACTTGTGTTAGTTGAATCTTGTGTAACATTAAGAGAACTCAATTCCAGACAAGTTGCCTGACATGAAGTCGTTTGTACACACATAGAAGATGTCTTACATTTGTCGCGGACTGCAAGAGTTCTATGAGCTTAAGAAACTTTAATTGAAATGCCCAAACGTATTGTTCTTTTTTTTAAGATATTTAAATTAGATAATTAAATATATTTCAAAGATTTCGTTTACAACTTTTTTTAATTGCACTAAAATTTTTTGTATCAGGTCTCAGGTCTTTACTAACCAAACCCTTTTAGATTTATTCAAATATCAATGTCCATACTATAATACATATATGAGGAAAATTAAGAAATGAGTGATACTTTAGTTCTTTAAGAAGTTGAATCATTCTGAGGTATTTTTAAAATTGTTCCTTATCTTTTTTGTCCATGATTTTCCAAGTTTTTCATCTAGAAATCTATTTACTGATACTTCCCTTGCACTTAATCATTCTGCAATATTCCCCAATATTAACGTATAATTATCTGAATCGATTACAAAAGCTTTGCCATTACATTAGGCATTAGCCAACACTTGCACAACTTCTAACAGATTCACACTATTTATTCACACACTCCCACACACTGTCGAATTTTCGTAATCGCATTAACAAATTTGCGCAGAGCTGGGAAAACCTTTGCAGTTTTCCCATCAGGCGTTTGCAACATATGAAAAATTAATAGTAATTGGGTGGGGAAATTGATGTTTTCTATAAACACACAGAATATCAGAGATAAATAAACAGAGCTAATTACGTTCCCGCTGAACGGGCATATCATCATCATCATCATCATCATCATCATCATCAGCATGATCAAAGAATATCTCTATATGTTATGTATATTTATGTTTGGGTTTCATTCTCAATGCTTGCCACTTGAAAATGTTGCATAAGCATCCCAACGCCTTGCCACATGCCACATTTTAACCTTGATTAAGTTGACGTTCTAATGATGCTGCTAATGCTGCTGCCAGATGACGATAATGATAATCTTGAAAATAAACGAGAAGGCAGCAACAACAACAACACCAGCAACAGCAACAACAACAACAGCAACATCATCATTAACAGCTTCTTTTACAATTGCCATGACTTTAACACCGGGACGCGGGTCTCGGATCTCAGATCTTGGGCCCCGGGTTCGAAGCCCCGTATTTTTAATTGCTGCCTGGCACTTAGCTAATGTAATTTATATTACATCTTATGCTCTAAAAGCTTTAAGTAGCCAAAAAAACAACAGCCAAGAAAAACCAGCAGCAAAGTGCAGCAGCATCCGAGTTTCGGTTCTGAAAAGTGCCCCAAAGAATGAACTGAAAATGTGAGTGAAGAAGAAGAAGCTGAAGATGGAAAGAAAAAAAAACTTTTGTTTATATTTACCTAACATTGTACTTGAAAGATATTTTCGTTACTTTTTGTGGCACTTCCCCCACTTTGTCCCCCCTTTGACTCCTCGGCCTGTTTACAGCTCCGCGTGCTTGTTTATCTAATGGCTAAAAAATATTTAAGCTGTAAAATTGTTGCCGTGAGATGGCTAAAAAGTTACCTCGTGTTGAGTACTGTTTTCAGTATTTACACAAGTCATAAATACTTTTTGAGAAGAGAGTATAAAAAAGGTTAAAGTGGACTCGGACTCGGACTTCTCTCGTCTCTGATAAAGTCGCACATAAAACTTGAATAATACACAATTTTCCTCTCGCTATATATTTGAAATTTATGTAAATTTTTAGCTGCCGCCTGTCGTTGTCGTTGTTGCTGTCTCTGTCTCTGTCCCCCTTCCCCTCATCTGTCTCACCTGTCTCTGCTGTTATCTTGAATGTTTTTCCTGTTGGTAATTAAAAAGTTTTTGCTTCTCTCATTTGCGTCTCGTCTGCTCAGATTAGCTAATGCAGGTTGAAATTTCAAATTAGTGTGTGTGTTGAAATGGCCTTGGAATTGGGCTATAAAGCTTGTTAGTGTTAGTTTCTTGGGCGTATTAATGGCGCGAGGCCAACTGATAAGCTGGAAAACTAACAGCCTTGAGTTAAAGATGTCTTTAAGTAGCGGTACTTTGTGTGGTAGTAAGTGGCTTTTAATTTAAGAAGTTAACTCAAGTTTTCATTGGGGGCGTTAAAAGGTGACTGATGTCTTATCAAAACTAAATTTCTTTCATGACTTTATTTAACTCCTCAAAGTGATTCATCTTTATTCGTGCTATACTTAATTTATGCCACTTTTGTATGGTTGAAGAATAACTCTAACTTTGCTAACAAGTTAGGCGATACCATCGCAACTGATACTCATTTGTATTAACTTGGCTCTTCTGCCATGCTTAGCATACATTTCCATTTGCCCTCAATCCACAATTGGCCACACGTCTACTGCTTCAGCTAACACATTCCAGAACCATATCATTTGGTCAATCAATTATGAGTACTGAAATGCCTGAAACTTGGACTTGGATGCTAATCAGTTGTTGTCGCAATTAATAAAGCCACAAAACATATTGACGGGGCCCAGAGGTATTGAGTTTCAGCTCAAGCCTTGACCTTGCCGTAGAATCTGACTGAAAAGCTTAAAACAAAAGATCATTAGTTGGAGCGACTAATAAAAACGTTTGATTGCCCATAATTATGGTTAAGTTGAAATGACAGAGGAGACGCCGCCGGGTCTGCAAGTTGTTAGCCCTTGTGCCAAAATTAGTTTAAACGTCTTGAGACAGAAGACAGCCAGAAAACTCGTTGGCAAACTGTCGTCTTGCATGCATTTTATGGCTTCATTAGTCTACGGCGAGAGAGAGGGAGGAAAGGGGGGGAAAGAGAGTCAGAATATGTAGTGACAGTGTGATGTAAGCAGAGACAACTCTGATGAGTAGGAGACATACAGGCATACAAGTCTAATTATGTGCATTCTGTGTACAATGCGTCGTATGCATAATATAATTAATAGCCATAAATGTTAATTGCGCATACGCCACGTTAGCCAACTATTTGCTGGGCCCTGGAAAACTTTTATGTTTGTTTTATTGCCATGCCTGTCGTCTGTATTTATATTTTGCCAGCTTTGAGCTTGTCAATAAGTTCTCCCCCCTCCCCGTCGCCGTCCCTCTCTATAGAGACACGTGTCCTTAGCTCACCCTAGAAATATATTTGTTTGTATTTGTCTAGGTGAAAAGTGTGCGTTATGAAAACATTTTCACGGTGCTTCTCCTTTGCCTTTGCCTTTTGGCATCCTTTGTGTCGTCGTCGGCTTTGTGCCGAAAGTTTTTGCCAGTTAATTAAGCAAATATTTTTTGTTTACCAAGTTAATTTGCTTTGTAGACCCCAACAGCCCATAACCCATCCTTTCCCTTTCCATTCACACCAGCAAACAACGCTGACATGTGCGGGAAGCTTAGGTTAGTTGCCTGTTGTTGTTTTGGAAATTAACTTGGCTTAATTTGTAGGTGGCTTTTGGGCAAAAGTTGTCGCCAAGATAGTTTTGGGGGCCATTTAATCGCTCGGTTGGCTTACTGCTTAAGTTGAATTCAGTCTAGCGACAAATTCAACTTCAGTTTAGTTTAAAGCTCTTAATTTTCACTTTAAGCGTATGCTGCTAATTACTTTATCATAACTTGAAGATGAAGTCATTTTTACGGAACAACTTATTCGCTGTTATAGGAAGTAAGTTGAGCACACAGCTTAAAATCCTTAAGTCTACCAGACGAGGCTGAAAGTTTTTAAATATCTTAAAGCTGCTTTAGATTTGTTAATAAATTAAGTCTGAGTAAAAATTCATTTTTTTTTCCATAAAACCATTTTAACTGAAGAAGAGCGTAAAGTTTACATCAGTAAAATAGGTATTAAAGAATTTTACTAGAATTTTTGTGTCTAGTTCATCAATATTAACTTCAAGAAGGAACGACTTTAATCCGCAATTTGTAAGAGAATTTTAATATCAAAACAGTCATCATTGCAAAGAGCTACTATATTTTAAGAGTTTACTGTCTGTGCCTTATATTTGTTCTTCATATTTTTGGGAAACTTCTTGCTGATAAAGCAAATTTTATATTGCTTCAAGTATCAATAAACCCATAAATTTTAAAATATAACACAAAACTTGTGCTCAAAAAAATAAATAGGAAAGAAATTGTTGTCATTGTCGTTCTCGTTTTTCTTGTTGTCAATATTGTTGTTGTTTTTGTTGTCAATTTAGTTGTTGTGGTTTTTGTCAGCCTATATTTCCACAATTCACGCTAGAATTTATTTTCATTTTTTTTGTGTATTATGTTTTATTTGTCTTGGTCTTATTTATGGTCTGCTCGAATTCCGGGGGCGTCAACTATGTGGCCACAGAGCAGCAGCCTCTACGTCAGTCGGGTTCCCTTTTTACTTATCTATTTTGTCAAGTTCGAGTGTAACAAATTTTTGCATATTTTGTCATAAATTTGTACCCTGTCCCAGACTGTTCCAGTCCCTGTGCCATTTTATTATCGTGTTTTCGCCCATGTTTGCTATTTTCTGCTCTTTACTTGGTTTTTTATTTTGGTCAGACGCCGACAATGTTGTGCTATTAAATGCCTCAACAAATTTTAAATGGATTTTCATTGTTTTTATGGTCAGAAGTATATTTAGAAATGTTTATTTTTTGAAATACAAAATCTGAATGGAACAAAATTCAAACATACATACATATATTTTGAATAACGCCAAACAATATTTTATATGGTGGCAGGCAGATGGCCGAGAAACTTGACATGTGCTCATGAAATGGGCGGGCCTTGTTTGGGGTTAAATATTTATAAAACATTTGCTACAACTTTTAAAATTTTCAAATAAATCGATTGAAATGAATGAACGACGGGTAATGAACCATATAAACATTTAATTTACAAGCAAAATAATGGGAGCTGTTGACAGCTTAGACAGAGGAATAGAGTGTAGAAAGAAAAATTAATTCAAATATAGATAAATGTAGGTATATATTTAGATAGATATAAATACGGAAATATCTATATTAGCTGAGTTATCAACAGACATTTTCCATTCAAACCATTTATCCTATTTGTCTATTATTTCTATATTAAATCCATAGTCAATATTTCGCCAGTTAAAGAATATACAATGAAATGAACATTATTTAGTATACATACATATTGAAAACATTGCTTTTATTATATTTTTCCTTAAGTTTTTTGGGCTTATTCTATGTTTATTAAGTCGTATTTTCCTATCTTTTTCCATTCTCAATTGCATTTCCCTCAGTAGATGCGTTATCAATCGATTGTTTACCCATCCCGATACTATCTATGAATTATTTCAACATTATATTCTGGTTTACTCAGTTCTGAGCCAGCTTACGCGCCATGGTTTCTGCTGTCTTTGTCGCCTTCTGCGCTTCTGCGTTGACTACTTCGACCCGAAGTACACAAATATTGACCAAGAAGAGTCGGAACCATAAATAAGTGAGCTGAGTCCATTAGCCGCGGCTCCAGTGACGATGCCATCTATGTATTTCTACAGCCACAACAAAGCGCTTGCACAACAATTGCAGGCACAGTTTATAGAAATCAGAACTTGAACTGGAAACTGAAACAGAATCTGATGGGGAAGGAAATCGAAGGGGTGCCAAGTAGAAGTCATGCCTAAGGGGCTAGTCAGTTAGTCAACTAGTCAGCTACTCACGGGCTGGCTGAGTTTATCTTATCGTTCGCGTTATCAGCAAAAATGGAAAAGGTAAACAGTTGATAAGGCCACACACACTAACACACAGAGAAGCTTTGAAATCGTATCGAATCATTTGCCTGACTAAACATTGAAATAATGACGCATTGAATCGTGATGACCACAAACCAAAATTTTATAAATTTTATAAATTTGCTTTTAGCATTTAAAAGCTCATAGAGATCATTAAAACTAAATGAAAATAATAAAAATTTCCAAATTTAATCGAAATCAATAAATTATACACAGAATAGTATAAAAAAAATCCCTCCCAGCTCTGTTATAACCCCATAAATATAGTTCAATTGTTGAATCTCTCTCAACTCTTGAGCTGACCAATTAAACAAAAATCTCTCGCTCACAATTCAATTCCCTTGTCGGTGTGAATGGCACGTTCCAAGTATTTGTTGCCAAGAATCTGCTTTAAAATACAATATCTGTTCGAATATGCCCCTATGTAGTACCGCTCACACTTGTCTCTCTCTCTTTCTCTCATTCTCTCTGTTGGGCTTTAAATTTTTAAATATTTTCCATTTTAATTGGGACAACGTGAGTGCAATATTTAAACAGTTGCGCATCCGTTTGTCCAGTAGTAAATTATGTTAATTAAATTTATTATTGTTTTTACTTCTTTTTGCTATTGCCGTTGTTTCATTCCAACCATTGAGCACCACTAACCAAAATATAATGGCCCAAATAATGGGTAATTATTATCGCATGTCGCTCAGTTTTCAGTTTTCAGTTTGCAGTTGTTGTTGTTGTCGGTTCATTTACAACTGGCGACGTGTTTTGGGTTCTCTGTTTCTGTTTCAGTTGCTGATTTCATTTTTTGATTGGGTTGTAAAAATTAATTGCAAAATATGTATTTTTAATAGACTTTGGCTCTGTGCGAGCCTTGTTATTAAACCGATTAGTCTAGCAAAAATTAAAATTGAAAAAATTGCTTTGACTTTGACTTGGTTTTTATGTTTATGTTGTTGTTGCATGCTCAGAATTTTCTACAGAAATTGACTTTAACTATCTGAGTTAACCAATAATTAAATACAGATTTTTGTAGTTAATGTCAAGGTTCAAGTAATTTAGTTTACAAAATAGTTCAAAATAGTTATTACACAAATTAGTTGATTTTAAATCATAATTTGATAATGACATGTTTAATTAAAGATAGTTATAATTACAAATTGATAAATTCTTGGATTTACATGAATTTCTAGATTTAAGATTTGAATATTATCTCATAAGAAATACTTTAAGATCGGGTTTACATTTAAGTATTTTTCTGACGACCTGTTTAGGTGCTTACATCATTCAAATTGGATTTGAATAACCTTCGAGTATGAGCAACCGTGCAAAATGAATGACATTTTCTCGACTGTACAGCGAACACTTAGTATAATCGTATATCGCTAATTTGCATGAAACTTTCGGTTTGCTTTTGATTCGTTTCGTTTCGTCTCGCTTAGCACTCGAATTTATATTTTTATCTTTCGTGTATTTCTCATGCAAGCGAAACGTGTTTTGCAATGCCAAAAAATAACATTATGAGACGTTTGACACAGTACCAAAAGTTTTTCGAGTGTAGACCCAGCTGTGGGGCTTCTAAGTTAGCACTATATAAATAAATGACTTCATTTTGGTGTTGTTGTTGTTTTTGTTTAGCTAAGTGACTCGGACTTGGCTGTCAAGGTGAGTCAAGTCGTTTGTATTTAAATTTCGAAACGCTTTCAAATGCTCAGCAAGTTGAGAGCAAATCAAAGACACAACAAGGCAACGAGAGAGAACTTTACATAATTAATTAATAATTAGTTGCTTCGTTGTTGGACAGGTGGACAGGTGGCGTCTGTGCTCGACGCCACGCCCATGCTTATCGAGAAGAAACTTTCAGCCCCTCGCTCGCTCACTCGCTCATCATTAAATATTTAAATGAACTACATTTCCATACTCTTTCCGCTTATGCCGCAGCGCCCTCTATCGATCATTTATTTGCCTTTGTCTATGCGATACACATGGGATTGACCCAATAATTAGTTGCACTTAAGTACACATTAGATAAGTATGCGGTTTCCATCTGCCTCCATCACTAAACCAGAAAAATGTGTTGACATTTCCTCTGGTGAAATTGATTAAAAGTAAATATTTTGTATTAAAACTCTGTCTCCCTCTCGCACCCCTAATATATCTTTCTCTCTTTCTCCAACTGCATCAGTTAGTGTTGTAAAGGGTTCGTTGTCTAGCCACAAATTACATACTAAGCTAACCGATGCCGTAGGGCAATTCAAAATTTCTGTTTAGCTCGGATTTTTTGATTAGGGGGAGACACCCGAAATTATTGATTTTTTCTATGCGAGTTTGCCGATTTGTTGTTTGTGTGCCGAGCGCTGGCAGCGCCTTGTTTGTTTGTTTGTTTATTTGTTTATTTAATGTTTGCTTGACTCGAAAATAATTTGGGTTAAATCAACAGAAATGTAATCAATGAGTAGACGAAAGCGCAGTACAACACCAATTGAAAGTTAAATTGTGAAAATGAAAACGAAAACGAAAACAGTTAGAGAAAAATATTGTATTTTCGTTGGCTGCATAATTGCTTCCTGGTTAGGTTCAGACGTATTGTTAGTGCCACAAATTGTTTAACAATTTTGGTATTTGAATTATGCTTTTTATATACAGTTGCGGTCAAAAAAATAGTAGTGCGTGCAATGAATTTACAAAAACTCAAAATTTAATGACTTTTCATTTATCCAAATTTTTTATATAATTTTTTTAAGATACCTTAATATATTGTTAATCTATCTGAAAAATCAAAGATAGTAAATAGTTATTATTTTTCGACTTAGGAATTTTTTTCTTGCAATAGCCTGAAAAATGGGCGGTCAAAATAATAGTAGTGATGAACATATTCAAATATTTTAATGATGAAAACGATCCAAAACCCCTTTTTTTTATTTAAAAGGTTAGATATGTGAAATGCACTTAATAATTAACAAATTTAATAATTTGTTGTGAAGCCTTTATCTTGAATTACCGCCTTACAACGACGGATCATGGCTTTTACATCGTTCTGTTTTTATTGAGCTCCAGGCGCTCCTAACGATCTTCCAAAGATGATTATTATTTATTGGTTGATGCTTGGCAAAATCCTTCTTCATATCGGACCACAAATTTTCAATGGGAGTCAGATCGGGGGACCGTGGTGACCACTCCACTACATTAACTTTTTTCTATTCGAATCATTCTTTCGAAGATTTGCTGATTTGCTTTGGGTCTATGTCTTGTTGGAACCTCCAAATTATCGGCATATCATCTGAAAAATACGGTAGCATAATGTCCTGCAGAATTTTCACATGTTCGTGCCTTTCCATTATGGTTATGATCCATTATATGGGTTGGACCCAGTAATGTGAAAATGCGCCCAGGTTATTATTCTCATACCACAATGTTTGATGGTCCTGCAGGTGAATCTGGGCTAATATTCGGACTTTAACGGATACCTTACATGTTGTCGAGATCCTCGACCAGCAAAAAAAATAATTTTGGACACATCCGACCACTAGAGGTTTCTTTATTTCTCTAGGGTCAATGCAGATGATCCTTAGCAAATCGAAATCGCTTTTGGGCAGGTATTTTTTTTAATAACGGAATTTTTCACGGGCTTCTTTCTGCCAGATTATTATTTTGCAAACATCTAAGAATGTTTTACACACTTTGGTCCATACCAAAGTTCTTTTTTATAAGTGCTGCAGGAGCAAAAGGGTCGCGTTTCAAAAACCTCACTACTTTTGTCACTAGTCTTTTGGACATGGATCGAGGTGTTCCACATTTATCCTATTTTGGCGACTACTTAATGGCGTTTCTGATTATGGTTGGCAATCATCTAATCAAATTTTTCCACTTCCTTAAACGTTATCCTTTTAGAAATAAATTTTTATATAGGAGCACGCTTTTCTGGAGTGCAATGCTTGCCACGCCCCATTGTAACAACTCTAAGCAAAATATTTTTTATACAATTTATAGAAAATTATCAAATTACAATTATAAACATCAAATCAAGTGCCTTTCCTGCTTAATATCCTTTTTTTCCACTTTTAAGGCATTCACTACTATTATTTTGACCGCCCATTTTTCAGGCTATTGCAAGAAAAAATTCCTAAGTCGAAAAATAATAACTGTTCACTATCTTTGATTTCTCAGATGGATTTACAATATAATAACGTATCTTAAAAAAATTAAATAAAAAATTTGGATAAATTAAAAGTCTTTAAATTTTGAGCTTTTGTAAGTTCATTGCAGGCACTACTATTTTTTTGACCGCAGCTGTATGTATGTATGTATATGCAGTGCCTCCATTTGAAGTGGGCGGCATTTCATCAAAGTTTGTTTAGCATAAGTTTTCGGTCTTCCGACGCCTTCACTTAGAACTTTCCATACGCAGAGTTGTACCGAATGAATGGAACATTATAAGAGCATTCAACTGTAAGCTTCTTTAAAAGTATTAAAGTTCAAATTTGAACATTTATTTAATAAAAGTACCTATAGTAAATTGTTGTTATTTCTATTTTCTTGTTACTTGATAATGTTTAAATAGTTTTCCTTTTCTGTATAAATCTGCTGAAATTACCCGAGTTCTCAGCATTTAGCATTCAAATTTAAAACGAACTTAAATTGTTTGAGTTCTCTCAGGCACGTGTCTTATCTCTCTTATTGGCCTCTAAGTACACAGACTATTCCAGAGTTGAGTTGTCACAGCTGAACGAGCGGAAGCTTCGCTCGCATTGAGCTGACGACCCCTCGCACACTTATCAACAGCAATGCGTTTGAGAATTGTACACACACACATACGAGTACAAACATACAAGTATGCCAATTAAAGTCAACCTGAGCTTTTGAGCAGGGGCTGAACCGTTGCAGCTGCAGAGCTTAAAGTGCCGCCCAAGTCAAACTAATAACGGGCTCAAGCAGCAAGAAGCAAAGGCAAATGTGCTAAAAGGTTTGCAGGGCGTGGAGCAGTGTTGACAAAAAGCCATAAAATGCCAGACGCTGAAACAGTAGAAGCTGCCTTGTCCCTTCTCGCTCCTCTCTCCCCTCTCCCCCATTCGCATAAAGAGTAAGACAAGGGGAGCACATTGTGCTCTGGCGAAATAAAATGCTAAAATTATTCATTTTGCAAATAAGCAGCGTAAATATTTAATTAACAACTCAGCGCACACACAACACAACAAGCAAGCTGAGCAAGGGCTGAGGGAGAGAGTGTGATTGTGTGCGTGTGTATGTGTGTGTGATTGCTTGTGTCTCCCTGGTCTAAGGTTTCATCTCTCTCTCTCTCTCTCTCTCTCCCTCTCTCTCTCTCACTCACTTGCTCACACATAATACTATATTTATTTATACTGTGTCGCAGGCCACAGTCGCAGTCGGGAGCAGTGACAGTTAAAGTCACCTACGAGTCGTTGCTTAGTCGACATTTGATGCCTCGGTTAAAAGGGTCCTTCGGGCCGTGCGAGTCAATGACATGCTGAAATTGTTATCAGTTCAGTTCGTAAACTGATCCAACTCATTGATAAGCAATTATTCCCGATATCACAACTACAGTCGAACTTCCCTAACTCGAATCACCATTATCCACGAAAAAAGTTCGAGTTAGGGAGACTTCGAGTTAGGGAAGTAGAATTGTGTGAAATTTGCCTAGTATTGCCACTCGATTTTGTTCGAGTTAGAGAGACTTCGAGTTAGGGAAGTTCGAGTTAGGGAAGTTCGACTGTATTTGCAGCGATTCAAATAAGGGTGAAATATGTATATATTAGAAAAGTTCCCTTCGGTATAAACTACAGTCACTCCCAGCTTATTTGACACACTCCCCTTTTGCATATGTTTGGTTTTCATTGCTTAGTTTCAGTATTATCTATTTACTTATATTAAAACAAAAACTTTATTTTTTTAACTTTAAACAGCTAAAATTTCATTATATTTTCTTTTATTTAAATATTTTAATATGGTAACGACAGAATTCTTTTATATACCAGAGATGATATGGTGCTCAGATATTCCTATAATAAAATAGAGCTTTTCCATACTACAGATACTGCAGTTAATTTAGTCCTTGCTGGGAAATCTTAATTATATTCAATTTGACTCTTACTTTTCCAAGACATTTCCTTACACTTGGAATATGCCTTAATTAAATAAGATTTTTCTTATCTTATACCTCTTCTGGTCTATTTCTCGACTGCAAAGCATTATTAAGATTGTCTCGCTCCACGTTTGATGTGATTTGCAGGAACTGGTCCAGAATGGAGCCGGTCCTACGGCTAAACGCTTGAACGACCTGTAAGCCTGTGACCTGGACCTAGACTGACCGTTATATTATAATTATTCACAGACCCGGGCTCTGTATGAGCCGACTAATTAAATTAGTCAAGTCTGCAGTCGAGACTAGCTAAAGTTGTTGTTGTAATTGTAGTTCTTCCGTAATTGTTGTTTTTGTTGCTTTCGTTTGGCTTTAATTGCTTCTGTGTGTTGTTGTTCTGCAGCTATGACTTAATAGCTTTAATACGAAGCCAATTTCAACTACGTTGGCTGCGAAAATTTCATTATCTTTTGTCGGTTGGGTAGAAACGTAAAGCGGCTTAGCGAAAATCGATGGAATCGCTAACTAAGAAGTTCGTTGCCAAATAAAGCAATTAATAACAAATATGTTTATGTGTTTTATAAGCCATCAAAAACGGCTCAGCACGTACCAAAAAGAGGCAAACTCTGGACTCGGATTTTATGTGCAGGTGCTTAAATATTCCATTAAAAGAGCGTTAGAAAAGAGCCCACAACGTTGCCCAGGAAGTTGTTGAGGTGGCAGAGTATAGTCAAGTTAGGAGTTCGGGACTCTGGACGTTAAAAAAGAACTGAACAGGAAAAGTGTTGGATTTCGTCATTGTTGCGGGGCACAAACAACTCGTAAAAGTCAGCAAATATTATTGCCCGACTTTGGGGTCGAGCTATTAAACTGTCATCATTCTGGCAGGTGGAGAAGGGGGTGAAGTGGCAAAGGGGTTGCCCAGTCAACCGTTACGATAAGTCAAAACACGCAACTTCAATACAAGCGCCCGTTTTTATTGGCAGTCCAATTCCTCAGTTCTCCGTTCTCCCAGTTGACGTATTTATTATTTAACACCTTGAATCAGTCAGTAAGAAAGAGTAACTGTAACAGTACGAGAAAGAGAAATAGAAACAGAAACCTAAGCGGAAAATGGCTATAAAATGTTGACCTTTTTTGCACGCACCCAAAGTCAAGACATCAACCCATCAGCCCATCAAGCCTGGCGACTTGTGGGTGGTCCGCTTTTATTGGGTACTCTAGTTTTTACGAGTCGGCACACCATAAGTTAAATATTTAAAAGTGTGCTTAATTATGCTGTGAAAAAAGCGTACTATAAACAAACTCTCTAGGCACGACAACGACGACAGCCCATAAAGTGTTTCCTAGAGTACTTTTCTATTCTTGAAGCCAACAAAGTAATTTCGCAAGCTTCTCTTAGGGAATGAAAAAAAAAAATAATAAGAGTTAGCCTGTAGCAGCTATATACTTATGTCTATAAAGATCTGTTTACATATAAGTTAATCTACAGAATAAAATAATCTCAAGGAATAAAATAAAAATAAAAATAATAAGAGTTAGTCTAAAGTAATTTTATACTGTAGATCAAAAATTAAGCTCTTAATAGAAGTAAATAGAGTTAGTATATTTACATAGAATTGTCCATTAATATTTATGTACAATGTACATATTATGAATTCTTAAGTCAAACGAATATATCCAAATATGGGTAAATGTGCATGTATTAGTGAGCTTTTGACATAAAAGCTTTGCATGAACTAGACTTGAATATTCTTCTAATCTCAGCCTTGAGCTTTTATTTCATCAGCATCTGTGTGCCGTGTAAGTGAGTTAATTGCTTTAATATTTGATAAACTTGTTGAACTAAAATATTTGATGAATATTTTCATTCAATCTTAATCTAACCGTTCTTTCAACTGCCTCTATTTACAGTTAAAAACCACAACGCACCAGTTGCAAGTCAACAATCCACAGCTGCTAACTTTTTTTTGGGTAAGTTTCAACTGTATATCGATCTAAACGCTCAACTGTCCCAGTGTCCAAATGTAAAGCTGTCCAGCTGTCCAAGCTGCTCTGTTCACGTGTTGTTTAACACGCTCTGGCGGCTGCCTGTTACCAATTCCCCACCCCATCCATAATCCACAGCCACTGTCGTCTAACCTGAACCCATATCCAGACCCAATACCGAAACCCGATGGCATCGCTGCTGCTGCTGCTGTCGCTTGCTATTCATGTACGCTATCATAGACATTCAAATTGAATTACAACAAACACTGGCAACTGACAGCCGAATGGCTTTGGATGTTGCCAGCATTACGGGCCCGAGTCCGAGTCCGAATCCGAGATGGTCGAATAAAATATGCAATTGCAAGTGCAGACATCGCTAGAAACTATGCGGAGTTGGAGCTGGAGACGCAAACGGTCACAGCTCAGGTGATATATCGCAAAACTAGTTTACGCAACATGTGGCATGTGCATTTTGCATGCCACACACACAACAGACGTGCCACAAAAAAATTGACATTTTGACATGTGGCGGTGCCTCAAGATTTGCCACAGATAAACTACAAATGGTCAGCGTTGTCGCTGCCAGTGACCGACCGGTTCTCGTGGCATGGGTAAAGTGTCTTTTAAATACAAATGTTATCTCGAACAGGCAACAGAACAAATATCAAAATGTGTATACTCACTCAAGCCACAACGTGCCACGTCTTGTGGCTGCTACAATTTTTAATGGATTGACGGCAGACAGCGAATGCACATTAGAAACCGGGATCCTCAATCCCAGAGTCATGCACACACATGAGCATCATTCGCATCGTACGGACCTCAGATGTACTCACATCTCTCCACTCTTCACTCTAAACTCTCCTTTCTTCCTTCCTGAATGCGTCGATTGCCTTTGCATGCCAAATTTCGCTTGGCTTCTGCAGTTTTCGTTCAATAACTGGCCTCCAGTTAGCAAGTTACCACTTTGCCTAGGCACGTACTAACTTAAAGTATCTGTTGGATACTCGAACTGAGTATCAGTTACACAGTTAAACTCTCTTTCGGGGTGTCAATGGGCGTTGCAGTCCGACTGTTGATATTGCATATATTTATTTTAATTGCATTCGTTGTTCGCATTGAGTGTCTTCGCTGATAAACAGCGTCCAACTGTCCGACGCTTCGAGCCATGGCTTTGACTCTTGTTTGGGGCCTTGTTTTCGCTTAGCTAATTGGCAATTGAACGGTAGTTCGGTAAACGTTTACCACTTGCGAGTTGGCCAAGTGCAAATCATAGAAAGCAAATCACTTGAAAATAAATACGATGAACAATTTCTTGCCTTGGTACACATTTTATATAGAATATAGCGTTACTTTAATACCAGTAATTTAGAAACTATATTTTTTTATTTTATATTAATTTTATTAGTTAAGTCCGTTTTTTCAAAGTCCAGCTAAATTATAAATAAATAATATTTTATTATGGTATTTTTAAATACAGTCGAACTTCCCTAACTCGAACTTCCCTAACTCGAAGTCTCTCTAACTCGAACAAAATCGAGTGGCAATACTTGGCAAATTTCATACAATTCTACTTCCCTAACTCGAAGTCTCCCTAACTCGAACCTTTTTTCGTGTATAATGGTGATTCGAGTTAGGGAAGTTCGACTGTATGTCATTTATCTTATTTAAATGAAAATATCTGTAAGTTAGTTATCCTGGAACTATTGGCCAGAGTTTACTTAAATTTGGCTTTTTAATTTTATTTGATAACCAAAACTTAATAGTATGAATCTGAGTTATAAAAAGTGTCTAACAGCTGTCCAAAGTTGAATTGACTAACAAGTTTTTAGAATTTTCACTCATGCATTTTTCATGTACATTAATATGTATATCTAAACTGTTTTTGGCTAAAAGCATTCTTATGGCCAGACCAAACGGCGTCTAGACGTCTGTCTGTTTTTTAACAGTCAACACTCAATTTCAGTTCCGTTCCTGCTATGGTTGATAAACTGATATTTGGGGAGAAAGAGAGAGAGAGAGAGAGAATGAGAGTCGGAGCATCATAATTGATATTCATATGCAGGTTTGCGGTTGCATCTCATTAGCATCGCACATCCTTATATGATATTATGTCGAGTGTTACCTGCGCTTATAAATAAGCACATAATCAGGCGACAAAATTGCGTTGGCAGCAGCCTGCCACATGCATAAATAAATAAATAAGTAATTTGCAACAATTACCATAAGTTGCGTTGACATCTCCACTCGCTGCAAAAGTGTTTGGATATTCAAGTTATGACTAACTTAGCATCGGCCTTCCTGCCAAGTCAAGCCAACTTGAGCTTGAGATGATGATGATGTTGTTGTTGCTGAATACTCACAATGATGATGATGATGTCAGCGAGGGCTACCAGTCGATAAACATAAATAGACTCCCCTCCTCATACCATATCTCGCCCCCTCACAGTCATATCGTTAAGTGTTTGGCTTTATGGCCAATGGGCGACAGACGCATCTCAATTCCGACTTTGAGTCGTTTCGTTTCGTCTATAGCGTGGAGTCGGCTTTAATTAGCGGCTGACAATTAAATAATATTTTTGCCAGCTCTTCATCTCACTTCCACTGCGCTTCCCTCTCTCTTTCTGTGTGATGCTGCCGACTTGTTAACTCGCTGCCTGACAGTCTGCCAACAAGTTTTAATTACCAACCGGACGACAAAAAAAAAATGTCTCCCGGGCAGTTAGTTTTTGATAGTCGCTGCTTTTTAATGACTCTCCATTCAGTTGCTGTCTTTTTTATTTATTATTGTTGTTCCATATACCTACATATATGCAAATACTAGTATTTTTTAACACATTTTATGGTCTGTGATTGTTATCCGCTCGCCGGTTTTTAAAGCTTTCAATTTAGCTGTTACGGGCCCAGTTTCCCAGGGCCCGTCACTCTTCATTTGGGCTTTGGTTTAAAATGTATTGACACTGTGACAATTTTTTTTGATTTGTTGCTAATTTTAACAGCAGCCCATTTTGTCTTTTTTTTGTTTTTTTTTTATATGGCCTATCAGTATACGAGTTCTGCGTAGATTTACGAGCTTTGATTATGACAGGGCGAAGCTTTGCTTCTGGGTGTTGATTGTCTGTCTGACATATTGACATGCATTTTGTCAATAAAAACAGCAGCAGTTTGTCATTTGATTTGATTTTGATGAAGGTCGTTTCTATTAGCCGCTGTAAAGTTACGGAAATTTTGTGGCGACCTTCCACAATTTGGCCTCCAATACGGCCAAATGCTGAAAGTATCGCATGACTGGCCAATAGAAGACCTTTCGACATTCAAGTGATACAAATTTATGACTGCTCTAGATCTAACAAAAGAATGCCAAAGGAATTTACATGTATTCTTTTATTGATTGCTCTATTTGTGAATGTGTGCCTGTATTAGTGTGAAAAGCTCGGAATGCCGCATATGCTATGTTGCGGGCTTTGAGCTTACAAAGCGTCTGTGTACGTGTGCCGTGTACGTGAGTCTGATTAAATGCAGACCTTACTTGTGGCTTATTTATATATTTCTTAGTATATTTTTTACTTAAAAATGTATTTTATTTGTATTTATTTTATTTAACTTCGTAGTGCTTTAAATCAGCGGTGGGCACGCAGTGGCTCCGGGAGCAGCAACTGCTCCCAACTATTTTTCTGCATATTTAGCGCCATGAAGTCGCACAAGAGACTCGCTGTTGATGTGGTTGTAGTTGTTATTGTTGTGCTCCCGAAGTCAGATTTCACGCCCACCGCTGCTTTAAATTACCATCTCTCTGCGGAATCTATCGTACAGAGCAGCGGTGGGCACGCAGTGGCTCCGGGAGCAGCGACTGCTCCCAGTTTAGGTAGACTCTAATAAGGTTGTTGTTGTTGTTGATATACCATCGCTGGTATAGAGCTTTTAATAATTGACTTATCATGCTTCGCTTCTTAGACGTTCTAACCCATTTCGAGGCTATTTCTGTGGCTGCCACTTTAACCCATCATCAGAGCGTCAAGCGCCAGTCGGGTGATAACGCTCTTTGCTGTGGGAAACGCCCTTTAATACGCGAATTGCTTTTGCGTTCTCCGGCTTATTTACAGCTTGACATTTCATTTGCCTGAATCGCGGGCGGCACTTCAATGCGCTCCAATTGCATTTTATGACAGACCAAACTGACCTACTTAAAGTCATTTCCCAGCACAAATACACTTACTTGTGCACGCAGAGACACGCACGCTCCCAGGGTTGCCATGCCTTCGCAACGTTGGCGACATCGTCGTCGTCCCTTTCAATCGCATTATAAATTTAATGTGTTGACCTTTTTGGTGCGGCCTCAGCTCGACCGCAATTTCAATAGATTGGCTGCAGAAATCAGCGCTAAAGCGAAGCAAAAAGGACTCTTAAAACCCGTCGTAAAATTTAAGTAAAATATCCATAAGTAGCAAGGGGTCATAGCTGCAAATGCGAGAGAGAGAGAGAGAGAGAGAGAGATAGCTACAAGTGAGTACAAGTCACCATTGCGAACTGCGTTTTTCAAGCCATTTTGTATCTATCAGATACTCGCACTTTAAAGTCGTTTCTAGGGTTGTCGCATTTCACGCTCACTGCACGCACGTCCGCCCCTGCGTGTCCGCCAATATCCTCAGCCATTTCCTGCTTTGTTTCTTTGTCTTTTTGCGCCCGTCGCCTTTTGTTAGAAGGTCGCCACTTTTTCTTGGCACTGGCTCAAGTCATGGGTAAAAATGTTTGTGACAAAAGCTGCGTACCAGCCTTCAGTATTAAAAAAGGCAAAATAAAAAAAAAAATAGAAAATAAACAAAAAAAAATCTAACTTTCTAAAGAGTTTTTCGGTTTTTCTGTTGTTGTTGCTTGGCATTGAATAAAACGTCTTCAACTAGAAGCACAACATTCTAAATTGTTTTTCTTTGGCATACAAAACACAACCCCAAACAACAACCCAATCTACACCCCCTTTTCTGTACTTCGTAGACACATGTTCACTGTTATTTTTGTTAAATTTTCAGTGGCTGTCATCTTCTATTTCTTCTTCTTCTTTTGGCCATGTGTACTTCAAAAGCAGCTTGGCTAAGAAAAGTTTTCTTGTTTCAATGTTCTTTCATTGCCTGGCCACACTTTTTTTGAAGGACTTCCACGGGTCTATATCCCCATACCCTCGGCTATCGGTTCAATGTGTATGCTATATCTATCTTGTATTGATACAAAAGTCCTGTGTCCTTTCCTCAGAGTCCTGCGCTTCGCTTGAACAATTTTTGCTTGTGCAAATATTTTATTGACTATTATTTTGGCCGTTGTCCTTGCCGGTTGCTCAATGTCGTGTTTTGCTGCTTTGTGCCAGGTTTTATTTAAGGGTTTATTATGGTTGCAGTATTTTCCCTCAAAAATTTGTATGTAAGTACACGAATACTACAACGAGTTTATTTATAAAAGGTTCACTGGACAATCAATAACTGAAAATTTATATCGCTCACTTTAAAATTTAATGGCATAAAATTATGAGATGATCCCAATGAGGTAACGAAATAGTATTGATCTCATTTTAAATAGTTAAATAAATAAAGTTGTTAATATATTGGCTCTGTATAGACAATAGGATCAATTTACAATTTTTTTTAATTTCTTAGACAATGAAGTCGATTTTTACTCGTTTAAAGAAAAAGGAATTTGATTAATTTAAAAATTCAAAATACATTCAAAATTAATATTATTTTAATCCATATTTATTTTTGTCGCATATGCTTAATCTCTTTGATGTCTGTTATTAGCTGCTTGAAAACTTAAAATTAACTTGAATAGTATCAAAACGAACTTTTCCTATATTTTTAATGTCAAAAGCCAATCGATTAAATTTTCTTGATAATCTATCAAAACGTTCATTATAATAAATTGTTGAAATTGCCGCTAATTTTGAGCGTTTCTAATTTTTGCACATCGCATTGGATCGTGAATTGCGGCAATTAAAGCATTTAGCACGCAGTTTTATTCACACACAAACAAACACACACACACACACACAGAGGGTACAATTTATCATCACGACTGCGAATATAATATTTAAATAGAATATAAAATATTTGATTCAATGTTTTTCACTCGGTCTGCTGTGTTCATGCAACTAATTAACTGGTAGAGAGTCTCGTATCGCAGATAATTGCTGCGAGCCTTTTTCAAACGGCGCGAAACTAATGAAAAAATCATCATCAAAGACCCAAAGAACGAGGCAATACAAATAGTTAAAAGAGTGATGATTTTGATGGTCGTGGAGAGGGGAGAGTGGGGATTTGGGGAAAAGCGAGGGAAACAATGCGTTTTAAAGTCATTGCCACTAATTTTATTAGACCCTTCGTTTCGTTTCTTGTTCTTGGCTCAAATGATTATGGCATGCCATAAAAAAAACAAAACAGAAAGCAAAAAAAGATACAAGTTGGGCAGATGCCAGGGTGGAATCGGGATCACAGCTGGCTGAATACCGTAAGAAAACAGAAATGAAACCATCCTTGAAATCTATTGTCTGTCCTTGGGGTCCAGAGTCCAGACAATTGCAATGAAGCGGCCAAATGGGAAAGAGGGAAAAGAACGGAAAGAAAAATACAGAAAAGCAGAACAACTGATGCCGCCCTTACATAATTGAATAACATCAAAACAAACGCACAGACATCAAAATGAAAATGAAAATCAAAATATCTGTTAGATACAAGATAAATGCAATTTCCAGCTGAAGTTTCGAACTTGTTTCCTGACGCTAAATTGCCATCTTAAAATTTCAATGTTATTGCTGTAGGTCCATTTTCTGAGGGCTGGTCTTGATATTTCCCCTAAACGCATCCATACATTTGAATTGCTGCAGAGTCATCACTTTCGTACTATTTGTTGTTGTTTTGTAATTATGCTGCAAATTAAATGAAAACATCAAAAACAATTATAAGCAAACAACAATTGAGAGAACAGGACGTCAAGGATACCCTGAAACTGTCTGTAATTGATCGAGAATAACAAAAACTATTAGATAAATAATAAATATTTGTGCCAACAAAAAGTTCTTATTTTGCTTTGTCAGCTTCAAGTGTCGAGGTCAAATGTCAATGCAACTGTTTTTATTCCATCGAAATGACAATAATATGAGCAATTCGAATATTGAAATTTGAACTGCATGTAAATAATTTATTAAAAATGTTGAAACTATTCTAAACCTTAGGGGACCATTAAAATTTTTAATTTTAAATTTATTGCCAGAGTTTGATTTTTCTCAATTTTATGCTTTTGATAAAGTTGATTAACTATTCGAATTTTATTCATTTAACTTTGATCTGACTTACATATGTACAATTATCATAATTATTAATATTATCCCAATGCAGACAAAGCACTTAATGCATAACAAATTAACACTTTAACACGTTAGCAACTAATATACCCCATTTAACGAATGTGTGGATGGCATGCAAATAGTCGAATATAATCATTAAATTGCCTCTCAAACTTAACTGGTCGGTATTTCAGTAGTCACACTGTCATTACCGCTACATTAAAATAATGAAAAGCTTTCACTTTAATGCAAAATCCGCAGCTAGTCAAATGCCATCAACAAATGCTGTGTAAACACACCAAGCAACAACAACAACAACAGCAAAAGTAAAAAGTAAATGCCGAAACTGTGAAATTGTTGTGTGCCCACATGGAGGCAGTAATGAGTGGGTTACTCACACGCACACACGCACTCACTCAAACACACATATACATATATGTACAGACACACTTGAATAGCAGACTGGACGACTGTTACGGCTGCTGTAAGTGCTCCAGTTAATGTTGCACTCTGGCTGCTGCTGTTGCACGTAGGTTTCGCTGTGGCCATAAACAAGGACACGTACGCAATTAATTGCAGAATTATTACAAATTTCATTACATGCTAAAATATGCAAATTGTTTGACGTTGCCACTGGAAATCCCCCAGCTCCAAATGCAGTTCGACCCTTCCCACTGTCCCCCTTTCCAACCATTCGCCCATCGCCCTGTCCATGCAATTAAATGCATTTGCATACATAATAAATAAATAATGCAGCAGTGGCGAATGCGGCAACTTTTTGCACCAACAACACACACAGAGAAGAAAAACAAAATATTTGTATGTGGGTGCATACATATGTACATACATACATAGGTACGACTGAAATGCCTTTTAATTATAATTTTAATGCGTTTATAAAAATTAGAAATGCATGTGAAAATTGCTCGCTAAATGCAAAGAATGGCGAGAGGCGAGAGAGAGTGCAGAGAGATTAATGATGCAGTGTGAGAGCGGGAGAGCGATTGAAGGACAGCTGCATTAAGGGACAATAAATGGCAAAACACTAAAAACGAAAGCAGAAACAAAACAAAATTTCGCGCACAGCTGCCCATGCGAGGGGCACTCTAGTATTTCAGCGGGGGTTGGTTAGTCAGTTGTATCAACCCATTTGCAAAGAAGCAAAAGTCCATTACATCAAAAGTGTTGTTGTTATAATAGTTAGTATTATTGTTGTTGCCTGTCTGCTGACTGCCATTGCTATTGTTGTAATTGCGCCTGTTTGCCATTTTATTTTTGTTGCTGTTGTTACTGTTGTAGTTGTTGGTGTAGCATAAATATTGCATGTCTACAAAATATTTGGGTTAAAATTTTGCACGCACACACAAAATTGCATGGATATAAAAAATATTTTATTTGCATGATTGCACACATAAAGGGAGTGGAAAAGAGCACAAGGGGGAGTGCAAAGTGAAGCATAGGCTGCTGGCGCTGCTGCCAGTTGAGTGTCAGTTGAGTGGCGTGTGTGCTGCCAGCGGCGACAGCAGCGTCGACTGCAATCGAATTGTTTGTGTAATTGTTTCTGTTGTTATTTTCATGCATTTTTTTTTTTGTTTTTTTATTCCTTTTACTGATTGTTTGGCAGCTACAATAACACAAATAATAACAGCAAACAGCACAAACGCACCTTGCGGTTTCTGTGGTCGCCGCGTGTCGCGTCTGCGTTGCGTCTGCGCTGCGTCGCTGCTCAGCTCGTCGCGACGCATTGCTCACTGAGTGAGTGAATTGGACTGTGAGAGAACGAATGGAGTCGACGTCACATGTGGAGCAAGGCGTGCTTTTCGTTTTGTTTTGGTTTTTGCTTTTGCTTTATACTTTATGCATTCTGACTGAACGGTTTAGAAATCGTTTTGGGACTGCGGCACTTTGTTGCCAGTTGTTTGATAGTAGTTTTTGTAATAGGTCTCCAAAGAGATGTTATCAACAAAGTTGAAGTGTTGACAGCTTTTAAGTGCTGCAAAAGTAGAACAAAGGAGAATGTTCATACATAAATAAATATGTTCAATATAAACCTTTACAATAAATATGATTTTTTTTTTACATGGCAAAATACTGTTAAAATTAAATATAAAAACCTAAAGAGAGACGAAAGCTTATTAATAGAAATTCAGGTGCTTAAGTATACTTAAGTGCTTATCAAATGGAAAACATTTGAGTAATGACGTCACAAACGTCAAAAGAAACAGAAATTTGAAGCACACATAAAAATATATCAACAACAAGTGAGTAATCATAAATAAGCTTCTGCCATTTTTACACATTCACACCTGTAAAAGAGTGAGCGTGAGAGTCTAATTCGACTTGCTTTTGTCGTGTGATTCTTTTCACTCTCTCCTATTCATATTAGCTGCTGCCACAGCTGATATGATTTGATCAATTGGCACTGGCCAACTGGTCTCACATTATATCAAAACATTTTGTCAGCTTCAGTGCAACGTCCTCGATAGTATAGTGGTTAGTATCCCCGCCTGTCACGCGGGAGACCGGGGTTCAATTCCCCGTCGGGGAGAGGCGTATTGCGTTCTTTTTTTTTTAAATATGGGCATTTCTCCAGAAATGTCAACCGAGCCTAAAAACGAAAAATTGCTCAAAAACTCACATCTTGTGCAATTATGTTCCAAAAATGTGTTCAAGTTATTTATTTAAGCCATATACGCTAGAAGAAATTCAATAGGATGAACATATAGATTCTACATTGGAATAAATTCACTTTTTCCATATTTCTTAAAAATTGATTTCCAAAATGGACCGTTTGTATTTTTTCGATTACACTAAGTAAGATTGTAACATAAACCATTTTAATACATAGAAATATATTGAAAGTTTAATTTAAAACAAGTTTTTCCAGTTGTTTCGATATATAATTTAAAAAAAGAGAGACAGAAACAACAAAAATATATTGTGGAAAAAAATGTCACGTTCGACATGTCGCATGCGACAGTGACTCAAATTACATTTAAAAAAAAACTACTTGATGTTTTTAAATTAAACAAAAAGCATTTTTTAGATAAATGAATACATTACATATCAAAATAAATAGCATCAAAATATACGTTCACGTTTTGCCGAAATCAGTGCTAGAACTGGACGCCGAAAAAACGACTTCTATCTGAGTCGCGTGCGATTGCCTTAGTTTTTTTAAATTATCTTGAAAACGAACAATTTTCCAAAATCCACTTTAGCATCAATTATAGTGCTAATCAATACCTATAAGTTTCTCCTTTTGTCACAAAAAAATAATGTTTTGGCATATGTTTTATTTCACTTTGAATGCGTACGAATGTCGCATTCGACATGGGAGAATTACCCATATATTCTCTTATAAATATATAAATAAAATAACTTTACTAAAGTTTTAACAAAAAACATTTAAAAATTTATTGTCGAAGGTTTATGCATACTTTGTTCAGCTTTAACGTTTGCAAGTGTCAACTCGTCTCTGCAGGGCACAACTCATGGCAAAGCTATGCACACACAAGGTCGAACAAAAGCCACACCCACCTACACATAACGACCCCCAAAAGCGAGAGAAAAGTGCGTTCCTATTCATTCAAGCCTAAAAAAGTAAAAAAAATTTAATCGAAACGAAACCAAAAATCTGCGCAAAACCGCAAAACAATAGTCGAAATAGTTCGGAAAAATCTATGCCAGAGCTATTGTGGCGTTCCCTTCGCCCCTCCACCCTTCCGGTAGTCCGCGCCTGAAGGCCTGTGACCAATGGACCACAAAAATCACGTTATTTCAATTTAAATGCCAAACAATCGCCGCTCTATCAATGGGGTCCATCTCTTTGGCCGGTTGTCTATCTATCTATGTATGTATGTGTGTTTATGCGTGTGCGTTTTGTTCGCATTCTTGAAACTCTCGCACTGGGCGTAGGGCGGGACTTTCGGTAACGCCCACATGCGAAAATTGAAATAATCCACAATCCAAGCTGAATGCGTAATATCGCCAATTTATCACTAGGCGTTAGGTTCCACGCGATAACAATTTCAACAACTAACAGTAGCGTGTGTGGGTAGTTTTTTTTGTGGAGAGTGTTTTTTATTTGGGGAGATTCGGGGGAGTCTTTCACTTTCATTTCATTTCATTTCATTTCATTTGATTGGGTTTTGGACGCCTCTTCAGTTCCATTATCGGATGCGTGGTCTAATGAAGAATTATGTTCATAATTTCCAAATTTATCGTCGCGACCCTCCGACAACTTGTACCATGATCATGAAGATGATGATGCAGGCTGTCGAAGCTCAGTCGGGTCTGGTGTCTAACACTTAAGTGTGTCAAAATGTTGTCGCTATGGAGCTATGTAGCTGCCACACACAAATTGCTGTGGCATGCAGGCGTCGCTGCCCCTGCCCCTGCCCCTACCCATCACCGTGTCAGTTACATAGACAGAGAGAGATATACACTTTGAAATTTATGTATTTATATTTATGATGCTTCTCGAGTCAGTCCAACTCAACTCATTTCATACTCGCAGCATCTCTTTCAGTTCACAGTTCAAAAAGTCATTTCAAGTTTCTTGTTTCAACAAATTTCCAGTGAAAGTTTTTCGTATTCCACTTCCACTCTCCCTTTAAATTCATCTGTTTTGGAGTGTGTCCATGTGGTGCGTAGGCTATTAATTTACACTTAGTTTAAGTTCCCACTTCGTATTAAATTTCCTTGTCAATCCTTTTCTCAGTTTAAATCGAAACAGATGACAAAACATTTTCAGCTTTCCACTTTTTCCACTTCAACAGTAGCAACTTTTTTAGTGCTCTTGATTCCAGTTCGACACACTGGATTAAATTGAAAATATTTTTAGCTGCTTTTAATTTACTGTTTGGCTTCAATGATTCTGTCTTTCTCTCCCTCTCACTTTCTCTCTCTGTTCTTAAGTGCTGGAAAATTTATGTGGCAGCATATTAAATTTATACGTTTGCTCTTCATTACAGATTATTATGCAGCACAAATTGTGTGTGGATTAGTCCCCGAGTGGATGCACATGTGTGATCTGTCCCAGAACTTATTGGGTAAGTGTTCCACATTGGCCATGGAGCTTTATAGATTGACCTCAAACTTAAGTTCGGTAGAATGGCTGAATGAAATGTTTAATTACCGAAGACACACACACAGCTGATACACATACATATCTATCGTCATAAGAAGAATATTTAATTTTACTTTATAAGTACAAACTTCATATTCTCTAAGCGTATATAAATACTTGTAGACTGTTTTTAAAATTCTATGCCTAAGGTAGATAATTGTATAATTACAGTCAACTTAATCCTCTATAAGAATATTATCCCAAATTCTATATTTAAATTGTGAGTAATCTCATTCAAGTCATTTCAAGGTTGTTGGTATAATAAGTATAATGTGTTTTTTCTTTTGACAGTAAAACAGGTTCCAAATGCCAAATTCGTTACGACTAATGTCTAAGTACAAATTTAATTTATGGTTGAGAAATAAGTAAAATTGTTTTAAGCTCAGCTCAGACACTTATTATACTTATAAAAAAAAAAAACAAAAAAAAAACAATTTTTAAAACTTCATATAGAAAACACTTTGCATAATGCGCAAATGTTGCGGCTAATTAAACATAATTCGAAAGAAAAGTCGCAAAAAGCAGCTGGAAAGTATTTGGGAATATTGTTGAATACAGCTGCGCACAATTTGGGCAAACGGAAGTGCATTTAAAATGTTCACGACTCTCTGAGATACTTTCGCTGCAATCCCCGAGATGCTTTTTGCATTCTGTCAATGCCACAGGACTCCCGGCGGAGTGACGGACTTCAACTCGTGCGTGCTCTAGAAAAATGTGACGCCTTTTTTACTGACATCGTTAGTAGGAGGCACTGCGCCTACATCCACCCTCTCTACACTCTACACTACACTACCACCCTCCCTCCCAACCTCCCTCAGTTGTGGGGGAGCGTCGACGCCTGTTTGTTATTTACCGACAACTTTATGGCCACATGTCGACGTCGTCAACGAAAAAAAATTGTCATCATAAACAACAAGGCACAAAAAAATTGTTGCTTAAATTTCTGCCTTGTTTTTTCGCTTATTTTCCATTGCTTGTTGTTGTTGTTGGCGAACATGTGTGAAAAATAAGCAACCGCTTGACTCTTGTTGTTGTTGTTGCTGTTTTGCCCCAGTGGGTAATGCGGTGGGCGTGGCTGTTTCGGCAAAGCGCCGCGGCGTCTATTTAATGAAGTGCCATCCCAGGCCAAACCCAGTCCCAGTCCCAGTTCCATTTGCTCTCTCTCTTCCCCCTTCCCTGGCCCCTCTTGGCCTTAGGCCTTTTGTCAATTGTTGTTGTTTGCCACATGATGGCAGTGTGAATTTTCACATGACTCTGGTGCAGTTGGAATTGTTTTGACTTGACGTTTTGGATTGCATGAAGTGCCGCCATTGAGTTGTTTATCTTCATATTTGCTCAAGGTGCTAACCAAGTTAGCCAAAGATTTGTGGGAGGTTTCAAAGTGCCCAAAATGAGGTTGAGGCAATAGAATAAGTCACTTAAAGAAAACATAAGCAAGCTTAATTAATATTCTGTTTCATGTTGTATTAGAAAACAAAAATACACTTAATATGATTTTACATAAATAATATAAATTATAAAACTATATATAAGTGTAATATATATACTTACAAATCAATTGTTCGTATTTAAGTTGATTCAATGAATATTTGTTCTACTTATTTTCATCCACTTTAATTATTCATTCTGTTACAAATTTAAGAAGCAAAGAAAGAACTTAATTATATTATTTTGTTTTGAGTAAAATCAAATATATATTCTTGTATAAGAATTACAATTATTTTACTAAATCAGGAACTGCCTAAGCAAGTCCAACTGAATCAATATTGATTTTATTTATTTCATTTTGAGTGTAACAAATTCACACACATACATCAACATGTAGCTTAAACAAAGCCTCGACAGGCAATTTGTTTAGCGGGCAAATATTTATTTTAATAATTTTTGTTGAAATTCTCAACATGTAATTGTCATTTTGTCAGACAAACAATAGGCTCAAGTCTCTGAGCTCGCCAGCTAAGACCACAAGCCCGAGACCCCGAGATCCCAGACTCTAGAGTCTAGACCTCAAGACCCCACCCATCTGAGGCAGCAGCAGCAGCGAGTGTTAAGCTCTCCATTGTTTGCCTTTTGCGACTTGGGGAAAAATGCGCAACGGGCGCATAAATAACATGAAATTAGCAGGCAAATATGTCAAGTCAAAGTATAAAGTAGGCAAAAATAAGACTGAGAGAATAAATCTAGAAAACTTGTATCTGTATCTGTTTTTGTGTTTCTTTTTTTTTCCGAGACTTGACTTCGACTTCGGCATCGAGACACCTGCGCGAGTTTTTGCTGTGTTATATTTTGGTTCAAGTACTAAATCACCTGCTTGGTAAAAGTTTATTTTTATCTAATTTGAATTTATGCGCGTAGATCTTTTGCGCAAGATCAGAGAAACATCTGAAACAACTGAAACTAGAAACTGGTTTCGCTTGGCTCGGCTCGTGATTTATGCCACACAGAGAGAGAGAGAGAATGAGAGAACTCGCCGCCAGAAGATTGTCACTTAAGATATGGTTTATTGAAAATGATATATACCTAGATACTCTGCCATTTGATGTCGATTCTATGTAAATTGTGTCATTGTGCGATAGCCCTGAAGCAGCTTAACTAAACCTCAAGTCCAGCTCATTAGCCCAATCAGCAGCCAAATGGTAACAACAGGTGTTACTTGTGCTTATGTTGAGTGGCACTTGCTGAGGGATTTTGTTATGTTATTTTTTATGGATTAGATTGCTTCTCTCGGCTTACAAATGTGTTGAAAGATGAAGGTTTGAGGAAAGGCAAAATATGATAGTTACAGCCCGAAGAGCTGTATATGACAAGGGGATTAACCTACAGTTAAATTTATGTGAAGCATGTATTTGGGGCAAAAGAATCTACAACTAGTATTGGTTTAAAAAGAAAATAGTTTTTTAAAAATATTTAAAAGTTAGCAGGGAAAATGTTAATATATTTCGAAAGTTTGATATTAATGAAAGAACCGGAATAATAAGGGTTCGATTTATAATTCCTCTTATTCCCAAAGAGTTTTATTTATAGAAGAGCAGGATAGTTCATAGACATTCCATCTATGTCGATTACTTTATTTTGCAAACAAAAGACTTCCATTTCAACACACTCTACTCAAAGGCAAAACTCACATTTAACCAAGCGTTCCATTGATTTTGCGGAATCTCAGTCACAGCAACAGCAACAACAACAACAATAGCAACAACTCATAAAACTACAACATACAACATAATAATCAACAGTGAGTGAAGTAATTGGAGCTCCAGCAGCGCAGAGACTGTAAAGTAAAAAAAAATAAAAGAAGAAATAAACCCAGACCGGTTGGAGTGTGGAGCAGTGGGAAGGGGAATGAGTATAAATCTCGAATAAAAAAGAAATTCATCTTCATAAAACGAAAAACAGGCAGCGGCTGTCGATGCGATACTATGTACGAGGGAACGAGACCGGAGACCGAGATCCGAAACCCGGACCAACTGAGAGATAGTTTACTTGCGATAATCACACCAATCCAGAAAGCCACACAGTTGCCAGAGTTGCCTCAATTTCCAGCAGATGCCGCCGCCGTCTCTCTGCCCCACCACGAAACGTCATAAACACTTGAAAAACTGTTCAAATTTGATGTACCACTTACAAGTGGAGCGTCGACTGGGGCTGAGTTCGATTTGTGTCTTTTTTCCTTCTTTCTGTCTTATTGGCGGCTTCTTTTGGCTTGAAGATCTTGGCCACCTCCCCCTCTTCACCCAGCAATTACTTGGCCGAAAATTACATTTAATGTGTTGTTGTTGTTGCACAGATTTTATTTGATTTTGTTTTTTTGTGGTATTTGTCGATAGAGGCGTGAACCTGTTGAAATACAGACCCAGAGACTACTTTCAGATGGTCGAGTATGGTCCGGCATCCGTTCTGGCCATAGCCTGTGGGCTATTTGTCTGTGTGTCCGTTCGAACTGACTTGGCCAACGCATTTTGATTGTTTTCTTAGCCCACATCAATAGAACAACACAATTATTTGTTATTGCGCTTAGGATCTGATCTGTCAGCTCGTCGACCTTAATCACATTTGAAAGTTATGAGTCGTATCTCTGGGATTGTTAATTGCCGGGCAGTCGGCTTTCTTTATTATTTTTCACTCCAGCACTTGGTGTTTTTTGCCCCACTGTGCTTGTTGGCTAATTGCCATATTAACCTATGGCCCCCCCTTGCTGATGATGATAATTATGAAGATAACTCCGTGCTCGATTTGTGAGTGCCTGCTCCGACAGTTGTTGTTTCTTATTTGCAACATTGAACTCTGCTCGACATTCTTCCTCTTCTCTCACTACTGGCCAAGTGAAAGTAATTAGTTAGTGTTGCCTTCGGGTGAAAGCTGAACCTTTAATTGTATTTTCTTTGGCTGCTGTATAATCAATCAACGCACAGCATTCGCATGACTTATCTCTGGAGAAGAGAAGAAAAGAGAGAGAGGGGAGACAGAGGGGGCCTCCCCGTGGTTCAATTTTGGGTGTGTCTCGGGTGGTTCCGAATTTGACTTGGCTTTGATTTTCTTTACCTCAGAGCGAAAGTGATTCTCGGGGAATGTGCCACAGATACTTGTATTTTCAAATATGAAAATATTTGACCAATCGATTAAATTGATGACTAGCGGAAATTCTTTGCATCTAAAAAAGCGAACAATGATCTATCTTAATTTTCTGAATAAAAATCGATTGTTATCGTTGGGTTTAGCTACTTAGCTTGTTATTATTTTTTACTTTTCTCGCAGCAATTACAGAATTACTTGCAGAATTTGGCTTTTCAATCCCTATTTTAAAGTTGTTTCAAGACTTGAAGCTTCGCTTTAATTTCTTAACTGTCTCCTGGGTCTCATTGCAGGGATGCCACCCAGTCAGTTTTTTGAGTAACTCGTCTCCCATCGTTCGGGCTCTCACGCTATAGAGTTCTGCATATAAAAATAAAAGATAACGATCCTTGTTCACCTCGTGTTTTCTCTTCAATAAGAACCAACCCCCAGCACACACATTCCAAGGCGTTTCACGGTAAACTGTGCCAGATCGATCCGAAGAGACGAGACGAGACATCCCAACCAGGCTGAGCCGGGCAAACGATCAATGATCAAGTGATGGCCCCATACCCAACATTGCAACCGATCTGGATCAGCAGCGCATATCCCGAAAACAGAGAGTCGGGGCATGAAGGGGAGTGAACCTCGAGCAGCGCTGATTGTCATAATTAAGGATGTTGTATGTTGGCATGCCAGACTCTCAGACATCTGAGACAGTGCTCCACTCGAGGCACTTGCAAAACCAACAGATAACCGTAAGAACAAGTTTCAGAGCCCAAGAAAAAGCTGCAAAGGCTGAAAAAGAAGAGACGAAGACAAAGCTTCCGGTGCCGGCTGTGCAGGTTTCTGCCTCAGCAGTTTCAAGATCAGCCGCAACATCTCATAATTGCAGCTAAGCAAAATTATACACTACGACCGGGCCACAGATCTTCACAGATCTCTCTCTTCACACACACACACACACTTAACGCATGTGTCATCCTCAAAGGGGGAACTGAGAGGTTACTCTTCCTCCAGTCTCTTGCCTCTGTCTCTGTCTCTGTCTGTGTAAATATGCCAGCGGTGCAGATCTTCGCTCAGCTGCGAGCCACGACAATTACTCGACTTTGTTCATGTGCATGTGTGTGTGTGTGAATGGTGAGTGTGGTTGTGAATGTGGACTGTAACTATTGCAATCTGTGGCCAACCGCTTGCCAGCCAGCACTCGAGACAAATGTATATCATTCATCAAATTAAAAGTTCAACAGCGCTGCAGTTGCCTGCCAGTTGCCGTGAGGCAACATTAAAGCGAGGATAGCTCGAAAAGTTAGGATTATACATATTTAAGTGGGAGAATTGTAGGAAAATTATATTTCCTTGTATTACATTTATTATCAGCTTTGATAATAAGTGTATTCAATGCTAATACATTTTTCAAAACTATTGTTTCGAATAATAAATTAACTAATGAATAAAATATTCTAAAAACCCAAACTCAATTTTTGTATATTTATGTAAATTTAATTTTTTGTGTTTTTAAATTAATTATCTCTTAAAGATGTCTTATTTTTAAATTAAGTTATGAAAGACAAATATTCTTAATTTAAGAAATCGTTTTATTTTTCTCAGTATAAAAGTGACAATGAGGAATAAAATTCAGTGACAACACAGTACAGAAGGAGATGAAATGATCAATAAATGATAAGATCAACTTGCCTAGTTTTCAGCTATTTGTGAATTAACCCTCGCTAATGGCAGCTCAGCTACTCGACCGCAAGTCAGAGTAACTGACAGTGCAACTGTTGCTCATGTTGTTGATGTTGCTGTTGTTGCTGTTGCTCTATTTTACAGCCGGTCTTTAGCTCGGGGTCTGGGACTGCCAATCATTGCCTTGGCTTGACGTCTGCTGCTCATCTTTGGACTCCATTCACTCAAACATCAGTTGAAGAGGCTTCGCCTGCTTCCCAATCCCTCGATCCCTTTAGCCCCTCATCTACAGTGCCCTGACACTGGCCACTTGTTGGCATTGCAAGTTAAGAGAGACCCTGGCCCAATGCTTTTTAAGAGGGGCTTTTCAACTTGAATGGTTTCCTGGGCCACTTTAATATTTATGTGCTACAGTAATACACACACACACACATGTTTAAGAGTGACCTCAGTGGAAACATTTACCCTTTGGCCCCGCTGTAGTCACTGTGATCCTCCATCAATTTGTTGCTATATATGTGTATTTTAAAATAGCATTTACGAGCTCAGACGGCTTAAGACATTTTATTGGTTATTAGTTTGTTTGCCAGAATTTGTGTCTCTTGACTAGTTTTTTGGGGGTGGGCTTAAAGTTTCGCCCATTCGGCCATTTGCCCGGTTGAGACTTGAGAAATCAGAGCATCTAATGAGCTTAGCACGTGTTGGCCATCTATTTTCCCCCTCCGCTTTACCTTCATCTTGCAGTTCAAGTTTGTTTCCTATTTTGTTGTATCTGGTATCCATTTGCTGTTGGAAGACTTTAATCTTTAATTGCTTTTTGGGTTCTCTCTGTGTGTCTTTTGCAATTTACGAACATGCAATAGTTTCTTTCTCTTTCTCTCCCTCTATCTCTCTGTCTGTTAGCATTTGTATTTATGGTTCAAATGCGAAATACGAGAATATATTAAAGGAGGCCCCAAGGAAAGGCTTTTATGGTTTAGCTTGAAGTAGAAGCACTTTCCAAATTAAATTATATACGAAAGGGTTTTAAATTTCAACTAGATTACGAGTTAGTTACGTAAGAGTCTTAAATTAAGGAAATAAAAAATCAAATCTAGGGCAATACTCAAGAGAGAGTTTCAGAGAATTCGATAGAGCATAAACTTCACTAACTACATTTGACATTTATATTGTAAATTATAGTTACAATTTTACAGTACACAAACTTAAAGCGATAAGCAACTTATTAAACCTATTTTTCGAATTTATAGAACTTGTACTACTTTTAAACACCGCAAAGTTAAGCAGACTGCTTTACAAACACACAAAAAACACATTTAAGTGATTAATTAGAAGTTGAAACGTTTTAAAACAGTTATGATTGCCTGAAAGTTCGCAGGAAAGAATTAATCCAATGCTTAAGTGCTTTTATATTTGAATTTTAAATTTACTCAGCAAACAATTAAAATTGATATTTAGATCTGTGCTTAGTTCCCGAACAAAATAAAACAATTTTCGCTAGCTTTTCTGTCAGTTGTGTTTCCAGAATATACAACACGGATACCAAAAAAAAAAAAATATATTAAACAAAACTTTTACGAGCTCAAAACAATTTCCATTAGCAAATGCAACCGAACTGACCACAAAAAGCTGTTCAGAGTTCTATGTTTGGTATGTATTTTGCTTCTGTTTTTTCTCTTCCATATGCTTTTTGGCTCGCTCTACTAATTTTCGTCCAATAATTTCCACTTAACTGTTAGCTACTGGTCCAGGTTTCAGTTACTTTCATAGAAAATTCCCTTTCATAAACAAATTTTCGACTGGGGGCCGCAAATGCTGAATGCTCTGACGAAAGTTTTGTCGGAAATCTATAGTGAGTCCACTGAGTGGACTGAGTAGCTGTCAGGGAGGGAGAGGACGGAAGAGGGACTGGTTTAAATTACGTGCACTCCACAATGGTTCAATCGCAACGGATACCGCAAAAACCCAGCCAAGAGACAGGCATCCAACAGATACGCGCCGGCATGCTGAAATATTGCAAAAATACTGAGATACAACATCGTTGTAGCTGGATAGAGAGCAAACCAAGTTAGGGCCACACAAAAAGGCAGCAACAATAGCTAAACTCTTTTTATTTACATTGGATACAAGTACTAGAGAATACTGGAGCAGTAAAGTAAGGCAGGAAAAGCACACATTGAAAATATTTCCCGTAGCGCTTACGGCTTTTTGGCCTGACACTACACATAAGTTATTATTTGCACTGGCAATAAGTTGAAGGTAAAATCGGTGGAGCAGAGAGGGTGAGGGGCAGGGGAGGGAAAATAGTTCTGGGGGCAGTTCCTGCCAGTGCCGGTCCAGGATGTACAGCTCCAGTTTGCCAGTCAATTGCGCTGCGGCCCCTCGCCAAGTTTTTGTTGTCGGTGTTGTTGTTGTCGGTGTTGTTGTTGTCGGTGTCGTTGTCGTTGTTGTCTCGGCTGTCTTGACTGTCTCTCTGACTCTGTATATCTGTCGTTGTAGCTCTGTTTCTGTCGCCCGCCTTTCAATACAACTTTCATGGACCACCACTTGAACTTAGCACCGGTTGTCCGATTAGTTTCGGAAATAAACAAGGGATGTCATTTAGCAAGCTCATAAAATAGTATTTGAAATACGAGTAAAGTTCGTAGTGTAACTTTGATTTTCATTTTGTTTGCCAACACTGATAATTGAGATTATTAATCATTCTGTAAATCTAAAATAGCTACAATTGATCATTTTAATATTTCGTCGTTGCAATTGGAGATTGAAAACTTTTTCCAAATTGTATTAAATTGTGTTGATGACTTTTTTAATACTCTTTTTTGGGAGGAGGAGACTTGCTCGTAGACACATCTCGGACAATTGGGTTTACGGCCGGACGCCTGCAGGCAGGTTGCTGCAGGACATCACCTAAGGATGCTAAAATCTGTTAAAGGCTACGCCTTTACCTAATCAATTGAGCTCTGAGTCAAACTTTCCCGCTTTGCGTCACTAAACACCTGCCAGACCTGTAACTTTCCTGCTTCTACATAAATCTTGTCCTGACACGAAAGTGCTTTAAGTAGCATGTGGCGTGCTTAAATAAACTTAATTGCTTATCAAAAAAAAAAAAACTCTTTCATCCAATTTATAAAGTATTTTATGCTGCCATCGTTTTTAAATCTTTTCATAATTGTTTTAGTTTTAATTTATGTAAGGTTAACTCAGATTCTCAAGAACTATTCAAACTCAACTCGTAGTTGTCTTTGTTGTTTTTGTTTTGCAGTTTCGGCCTGGCTTTTGTTTGGGCACTCCTCTGCTGATAAATAATGGTTAGTTTTTGATTTCAAACAATAATTCAATGGCAATGGCAATGGCAGAGCAGAGCCAACTTAGCTGAGCTGTGGATGGAGAAAAGTATCAACGAGTTGGTCGCATCCATTGCGGGACTAGCAGTCAATTTGGTGGCGCTTTGCTGACCATTTTTGGGTGGCCCCAGGTTCGATGCGATCCAAGACGATGCGATTCGATGCGACGCCTCCTCTTGTGGCAAAAGCCGCACGCGTTGATGTTGCTGTTTCTGCTGCCGCTGCTGCTTTTGGCCATAAAAAGTAAGACAAGTTCCAGAGCGACGCGTTGCCATGCTGTCGCCTCAGTCGCCGCTGTCGGCTCTCGGCCCGGCCTGTCAGTTGTAGCTGTTAGATACAATTACAGTTAGCTGCTGAGATACAGAGAGCTGTGGTACTCGTACTGTAGCTTCAGCTATTCGTACTGTCGACTTTGGCGGCACTTCTCAGTGGCTTTTGATGTCTAATTTCCCCTCTGGCAGCTCGGAGTCTTCTTAGTGCGGTCTCCATCTGCAATTTCTCTCTATCACTCTATGTGTGTGTGTGAGTGTATTTTATCTGATACAAACGCCTGTAAGCCGAGACATAGAGCGAGTCCAATACTCTGAGCCAAGCCAAGACATTTTCAGCTTTTATTGTTTCAATTGTAAACTTTTTGCTTTGATTTGCTTATCGTGCTCTCAGTCCGTACCTGTATCTACATGTTATGCTCGTGCAACTGCAGATACATATATACTTGCATGTTAAAATGAATGTATGTTGACTCAGCTGTCGTTGCCTGTGGCCATCACACAATTTGCTACATATCTAAATGCCTGAATACCTGTCTACTCTATACTGTGTGAATCATCAGATATGTATGTACGTCGTTTGGTAACTGCACATTAAACTGCGACAAGTGTTTTTGACCTGTACAAAATTGCATAATTGCCATACTCCATGGTCAGTCTCAGACTCAGCCCCAGTCCCAATCTCAGTCTCACTTCATATAATTGCTCAATGATTCATCCGGGCAGCAGTTGAGACAATTTCAACTGATGCGACCACAGAGATATGCGGAAAGTGTTGCAGCTTTAACTCCAATCAAATCAATGTGGTAACTAACGAGTGTTCACTTGCTGAAACCAACTTGGGTCATTGATTGCATCGGTCAAAGGTTTTGTATCTAATTTTAGGTTAGTTTTTTGGTTGCATAGTAATCGAGAGAACGATCTGACCATAAGTAATTCTCTTGCAAATGTCAAAAACTGTTTCAATCATTCTTTATCACTTTTAATTTAAACTTTACTCAAGTTTTATACAAACATTTCAGTCTTCCACATCTTGAGAACCCAATTGCATATTATTATATGGCAATCGCGCAATCAAAGACGATTACAGTGTCATCAAATAAGTTATAAGTATACAAAAGTATAAACAAGAACTCTTTTGCATTTTTCCCAGCTGCATGTGCAGAATGTTTGCAAAGAAAAGGAAGGAATCAAACAGAAATGAAAGAGGAGGAGATACCATAACCGAGCACAACCAAAATAAACATTACTTAAAAGCAAAAGATATGAGAAAGAGCCAAAGAAATACGAAATATGAGAGCGAAATTGAAACCATACGAGGAACTTTTTCTTTTTCTTTATTTTGATTTTTGTCTTTTCGTTTCTTAAATAAAAATCAGAGAATTTCTGTTTTTCCCAGGCAACTGAAATAATATTTATGTCATTTGGCTGTTGATACAAGGAGCAACTGAAAGAGCTTCAATTTCGTTTAAAATTACGATATTTACATGAGAGTTTGTAGCTGAAATGGAATCGTTGTTAATCGCCTTAAGGGCTGTAAATAATGCCAAAGGCAACTTTTCTTAACTTACGCCTGCACAAAATCAATTGATATCTTATTTATAAAGTGAATTGGACTGAGCTCTAGCGTTGGGCAAGGGGACTCTTAGCTAGAACAGAAGTCATTCTCCCTGAGAGAGCTTTGGGAAGCCAAAAACCAGCACCTTCTAAGCACTAGGCAAACAAGATAGTCGTCGTACACAGACCAGAGATGAGCAGGGAGCAGCCTTGCAAAGAAGTAAACAAACAAGACCATAAATAAATTATTTACATTGGCCCAGCGTTGGAGTAGTCAAACACTAGGAAACTAGGCAGCCTGGGGAGGTGGCAAATATTTTGTTTCTCCCATTCGTTTTTCTTATTTTTTTGCAAAATCAACAGAACTGAAATGACAAAAAAGGCAGTCGGCCAGCAAAAGCTGACAATGGCAAAAGACTGGGGAGACTTCAGATTCTCTACTCGCCACGTGAAACATTATCAAGGCAAACAAAGGCATAATGGACGCGCATAATGGAGGGTCCAGGACGGACATGAAGAAGCGGCTGAAATTGAACAACTAATAGTGGCAGGAAAAAATGAACGAAGGAAAATCCCAGATAGGAGGCGATGTGTGTGGTCTACCAGCGAAATTAAATGAGGCGAGGAAATGACCGGAGGAGCTTTTGAAATAGGAATAGGAAAGCAGGAATGGCAGTAGGCCGGATAGAGCTGGCTCATTGTGATAATAAATAAATAAATAGCCACAGCAACGGTGCTGGCCTCACATCGATTTGACTTACGGGCTTACGGGAATATGCAGAAAAAAAAAACAAAACAAAAAAACAAAAAAAAATAGCATTACAACCGCTATAAATACATCAAAGGGCGTGGCTGGGCTTAAATGCTTAATGTGCCAGGCTTAAAGTTATCACAGCCGCGCATTAAAGAACCTTAATGCAACCGAGATGATTTGCATGAATGCAGATTATAGGAATTAGTTGGAATAGGAAATGGACAATTTTCAAAACAATCAGCAATTAATTTAAAGCGAAATTAGCCGCAGCAAAACTAACGATTTTTGTATGTAACCTAATATTCTGAAATTTGTATACATTTTTTTATCTCAGAATCTATTTAACTTTAATACCAAATTTATAACATTAAAAGTAAGTAATCATAGTAAATTTAAATATTATTATTTTTCACTCAGAAATATAAAAAATATTTTCAATTAGCTTTTTACTTAATCAGAGTATTTTAAAAATTGATAAATGGTTTTTAAATGCAACAAATTAAAATAATACAATCTTGCGAATTATCTAAAAATAAGCAAAATTGCTAAACCTGTCGCCATTAACAAGTTGCTAACATTTATCAACATCAATAACATCGTTAAACCGAAAATTCATGGGAATTATTTGAGCAAAAATAAGAAAACAGAAATATGCAAAGTCACCATCTAACTGAAAATTATAATTTTTATTTCGAGCATCGCATTATCGCATCATTTTTATTTCGCTGTTTCCGCTCAATGCGCAGCAGTCAATTAACCTTTATAATAAATTAAAAAAAGCAACAAAATATAATGAAAAATATTTTAAAATTTAAATAATCCAATTTAGCAAATCAAGAGTATCCAGCTAATAAATACCCTGCAATTCTTATGATCTTACAAATTGTTATAGCTTTTAATCTAATCAATGTTGAAGCTTATGTAAGAGTGATAAACATAATTTTCTAAAAACGTAGCATCTTCTTATTGGTGTCAACAGGGTATATTTGTGAACCTATCAATCGAAACACACTTCAAAAAATACATAAATACTCGAATATTTAATTCCTATATATGTTTATATTAATCTTTGATTGTGTGTGTGCATTTCCATTTGATAATTACGCTAAACGGAATGCGCATTTATTTAACAAAGATTTTGCATAATATATTTGATATTATTTGATTTAAAATAAAAATCGAATGCATTAAATTTATTTGGTCAAAGTCAACAGTTTTCTTTTGTGTGTTATTATTGTTATTTCTTTAATTTTGCTGCTGATTTTGTATTTGCTCATTAAGTATGCAAATGGCCGGGTGTTTCAAATGTTGTACAACTTAAATATGCAGCTTACAAATCGAGCAGATCGAACTAGTTAGTCAGCAAACATTTTATAAAATTTACCAAAATTTTGCATAATGCGCCAAAAGCTGTTTAAAACATTTTCAACTGACCGATCGACAGACAGACGGACTGAGTGACTTTTTTGGCCCGCCTGTTAGATTATGTAGCCATAATAGATGAGGGGCTTTAACCCTAATGAGTTGCAGCTAGTTATCAGGAAAGGCGGAGGGTCGGGGTCACTTTGTCCCCCGCAAAAAGCGTGTCTAATCAAATTTGAATTCGAGTATTGCAGTTGCAAGTTGGCAACAGACGTTGACAATTTGAAATTCGCTTCGGATGATGTCATTAGATTGAAACTAGCCCCGAGACTCCCCGCTTTTGGAATGCATTGACCTAATTTGTTTATTTATTGAAATTGCTTTTTGGTTCAATAATAAAGAGAAGGAAGATAGCGAAAGAAAGAGATAGAGAGAGAAGAGAGAGAGGTTGTTATAGATTTGTGTCTGCAATCAAGTGTTGCCATCGTGCATTTTGCCTCAATTATTATTTAATTTTACTTGCAATTTATGGCGAGCTCAATTTGTCACAGCATTTTGTTATTGTCGTTGGCCCTGATTGTTATTTTTGTTGTTGTTGTTGTTGTGGTTGGCAGTGATTGGGGAATCGCTTGTGTGATATAATTGTACAGGTCATAGCCTTGCCAGTTTAGCATGTGGCATTGATTTTGAGTTTTCTCTTTAATGGACACTGCCCTCGATTTGGATACATTGAGGTTATTTATAAATGACAGCAGCACAGAGTGCAAGTTTAAAATGTTATGCACAATTATATTTATCCTAATTATGTAAATCATTTGAGAAGCAAATGTTTAACATATTCATAAAAACAAGTGATTTGTAAAATTAAAACTGATATTAAAACTTCAAAATTTAGAAAATGACGTGTATATTTCAAACAATTATACGAATACTTCATTTCAAAATATTGTGTTTACCAATTTCTACAGCCATTAAGAACTTAGAATTTCTTCTAGCCTCGGTCCAAAGAGCTTACACAAGGTTAGCCTCATTCTCTTATGTATATTCGAAGCCCCCCAATCAGCTGATATTTGCAGGCCCAACACAAATCAGTATAAATTACCTAAGGCCTCACAAATTTATGCACGCACTTTGTGAACTTAAAAACGTTTTGTGTGCTGTTTTTCCCCCCACTTACTGCCCCTCGTCTGGCCTGGAGTAATGTCGCCTTTGGGCAACGCCTATGCGCAAGTTGTGTGCGTATTCCCCAAGTTTGTTTACATTTTGGATGGTTTGTTGTAATTGCTCAGTGTAATTTATGCGACCGGCGAGGCAAAGTCAATGTCGTGCCAACAACAATATGAAAATGAGACGCAACAAAAGCAAAAAAAAAAGCGAGAAGCAAGAAAAACTTACCGAGTCCAAGTGCAAACACACTGGCGACAGACACGAAAAACCGTTTATCTGAGCAAATGTATCTCAAGGCAGTAATTACAATTTATTGTTGGTAATTATGTAATTTCGTGTGGGGCGACAGATACGAATAGTTTGATAAAGGGCGAGAGAGAAAGAGAGATAGAAAGAGAGAGAGAGCGAGAGAAACATAGATATGACAATCCAAGTGCGTGTACAGACCAATTGCTCTGAAAATTGTGAGCGAGTATTCGTGTCTAGGTCAGTGTTGGCCTTAAAACAACTTATTCTACTGCCATTTCCATGCGTGTGCATTTAAATGACTCTGAAAGCTGAAAACTGCATTGGAAGAGAGTCTGTGTTGTGCCCAGTCACGAATAGGAAAAAGGGAGGAAAGCAGCTGCTGCCACTTTTATTGACGGCTTGTTAGCTTTGGCAATAGGAGGAGGAGGAGGAGGAGGAGGAGAACTGCCCATTGCATGCTGCATGCAAGCAGCTATGATTGGTATGACTACTCATAGTCAGTTGGCCTTTCTTTCCTTCTGTCTGTCTGTCTGTCTGTCTTTATGGGCAGCTGTTTGATCTTCCACTTCGGACCAAGTTAAGCTGTTAGCGGCTGACTGCTTTAGTTTTTCCCATGCAACTTGAAGCTCTTTGATTGCCTGCACTCTGGCTTGTTTGTTAGTCAACAATGCTGTCATTTCCTGTCCACGCACTTGCGACTTATTTTTGTGTCAACTTCATCGCGTAATACACGCATTTCCGGTGTCTTAGCTATAGATTGAGAGATTTGTAAACAGAAATTCCTAAGCAAAAGTTCTGCAAACTACAATCGATATATGTTTTAAAAATCCATCAGCATATTCAAATTTAACACAATTAAAGATATTCCCAATTAAATTCGCCTGCTATCTAAATCACATTAGTTGTAACCCAACCAACCATTCAGAGAATGTATTTCCGCCGAAAACTGGAAAATTGAAATTCAAATCGCACAAAAGAAAAGAAAAAAGAAGCGCAGCTTCATCAACAACATTAGTTTGCACATATTCAAATCATCTACATTTTTTTCATGCTCTTTTGATGGGCACAAAAAAAGTATCATTAAAATAAAAACAGCTAGCAATGTGTTGGATCAGTGAAGAAAGACAGGAAATACGTTTGGCTAACTTAACAAATGCAGGCAAGAGGAAGCAGAAGAAGGGAGGTGGAGGGGAGTTGGCTAGGAAAACTAGAAATCATCGCTGGCATTGTGGACAAGGCAGGCAGCCTCCGTTGGAACCTGGTACATCATTAACATACATTTGAAAACGCAAATTTCTATGCTGCAATGACGCTGTGCCTTGTGTCTGACGGTCCCTGTTCGCTCCTCCCCTTCTTCCCTGACTCCTTCTCTGCCTCCCTCCCTGCTCAGGGTGATAATGTGGTCTCGGCTCTGTGGCCGCCACATGAAAATTTGTAAGTATGTTAGACTTGTCACTTGCACACTTCATGCCCATATTTGTCACATTTGCGCCATGTTCGCATGGGCCCGACTTCTGTCTCTGTCTCTGGTCTGGGCCTGGGCTGAGTCTGGGTCCGGGTTCAGGCTGTGACTCGGGTCGGCTCGGGCCCAGACGCCAGAGTGGCCCGCGGCGCAGCGTCCGGCGATGGTCCTACATGGGTTTCTAGTCCTTGCCCGTTGTCAGCGTCGTTGTCGTGGTTGTTGCTCGTTAGTTGCGCATCTGATTTGCCCAACTACCGACGACGACAACGACATGGAAATTCGTTTGCTCTACGTTTTGTGCCTATACCCTGTACACGAAGTGGGGTTTATTAAAGGTTGTCATTTGACACTAATATTTATTTTTAACATACATAGTAGTGATCTAAAAATCTTAAAATTTTCAAATCAAAAATTGACTTGTCAATATGTCGGAAAATTATACGGGTATATCGAGTTGCTTACGAGTTTTCCCAAATAAAAAACTGAAAAAAAAAACGTAATTGTAGTTCAAATTTTAGTGAAAAGATGCTGATTAAAATAAGATTAATTAAATCAAATTTCACATTAATTGTTTCAAAACAATCAACATTTTAATGCTTGCTTTAGACTTGCACATAGTCATTCTTTGATTGTAAATATCAAATTTCTTTGGTTTATACCTTTCAAATTTTTATGAAATATATAATAATGATAGCATATAACAAAAGGAGTAGATTATAAAGATATTTTTATATTTAAAATGTTAATTTCACTCAGTTTTTGATAGACATTTATGATTGAGTTAAATTGAGTGTTGTTGATTTTTGTCGTCAAAAAATATGGATTTAAAGTACCTCAAAATTGCTCCCGCAAAAATCGAGTTGTTGATTTTTCGATGTAGACACATTTCCAGAGCTTAGAATTTGTAAGACTTGTATTTCTGTCAGGGTATTTTGCAGTCCATCAGCTTGACTATGTATAGCGAGCTGACTTGTTTTATTGTTTCGCCTGCTGTTGCGGTTGCTGCTCCTGCTGCTGTGGCCGTTGGCCATATTTGTATGAATAAATGCGTATTTAAGCACATACTTACAACACTTGCCATGTACATATGAAGCAGACCCAGCGCCAGTCCCCTTCTCCCTTCTCCCGCCTTCCTCCTTCACAACTCCATCCGCAGTCTCTTGTCGCAGCTTCTGCTGGCGAACGTTTTGCATTTCCCTTTGCGCTTTTCCATTTCCACTTCTTTTACTGTTGCGGTTTTTGTCGTTGTCACACATTTGCTTTATGCTCTTTATGCTTTCTCGCTGGAAGCTGCGCCACTTTTAGCCTTGAAAAAAAAAGTATAAATAATAGTTAACCAAAAAAATAGAAAAAATGAAATAAAATTTGTGCAAATTGTTTATTAATTATGCTCAACTTTTAATTGCACTTGAAACAGTTAATTGAATAATAAAAAATTATTATGCATATTTGTTCAAATGGAAATCAGGTCAGAATCATGCATAAATTAAAAACAATGAATTTACCTGACAAATTAAGAAGTATGTTGACAATTTCAGAAGTACATCAAATGATTTTGATTGCATTCATTAATTGTATAGATTAACTATCATTGAGAACAAGTGACTTATGATTGTGACAAAACACACTCCGATTATTCTCTTGAGAACATACCAAACTGAAATTTGATTTTATGAATTTGAAATATACAATACGCTCTTAAAAAAATTTTAAAATTGTAATTTGTATTTATTATAGCCAACAAACTTTTCAACAAAATTGCTATACCCTTAATTTGTACACTAAGACAATATGCTTTAATGGGTTTTATGTACTCAATTGAACCATTAAAACATTAACATAAATAATTGAAAAATGTTGTACAAGTGAGAAAAAATTCAAATACGAGTAAAATGGTTTTTAAAAAATTGTTTAATGCATATTTTAAGCTCATCATAAATTGTTGTTGGCGACATCAAACTGTGACATTATTAACAATTTACTGCTGCCGCAGCTGCAATTTGTAGTTGCTTTAATAATTTATATGCCTTTTTACACATTCCTCTCTTTGCAGCGGCAACAATAGCAACAACAGCAACAACTGCAAGGAAAAATATATAATTACAATATGTTTGACAACAAAGTTCCGGCGTCGAATTGAAATTAACAAAATAAATGTTTTAAATTAAAATTAACAATACACACCAGGGAAAGACGGCGAACGAGAGAAAGAGAATATATTTTGAATAGTTAATGAACGACATAAAGTGTTAAATGTTGATGACGTCGCAGTCGCCGTCGCAGTCAACGTCGCAGTCGCTGCCGTCGTCGTCGTCAGCATCGATTACTCAACAGTGCTGAAAAGTCAATTAAAGGTAATCAAATCGAAACTGATTGCATTACAACACCAAATACAACTGCAATTATATTTAATGCGTTTTATATATCTGTCATTTAATTTGCTAAATACAACAATTAATTTGGCTTGCAAATGTCGAGTTGCATTTTTTTACGCCTTTTTTATCGCACATATTGTGACTGCCCGTCTGTCATTTCAAGGCGTTAAAAGTGCTCGAGTGGGGCGTGGCATTTATTTGTAATATATGCTAAGAATTTAACATACCCGTTAATATTTATGGATGTTAGTTTATTTTGAATTTTGCATGATTTGTCAATGAATCGAATTTCTTAAGTGATTTCTGATTCTCAGAAACATTAATGTTTGTATATTTATGTATTTGAAAAAAGGCAGACGATCAATCTTCTATGGATTCAAGCGAATTTGTTGAAACCGATCGCTTACGTTTGCCGAGTTCATGTTTTTGCAAAGCTCATTCGCGTTTTTTGCACACAGTGTCATATTTGTATTTGGTATGTAGATACATACATACATATATGAAATCCTATACTGAAGATATGCAGAAGTGCTAAATTGCATTGAACATGGAGCTTTTTTAATTGATTGTGTATCATTTATTGCTTTTAATACGAAATAATAGCTATTGCAAATACTTTGAGCTAGCAATTCTACTGTGTCTAGCTCTTTAGAAGCGAACGATACTCTTTTTGTTAAGGTTTGATTCTTGCATCGATTCTCTTCCGCATTGATTGAACGCAACGTTTATGAACTTCGCGGGCCATTGGCCCCACTTGGTCTGCGGCTGTAAATTGCGTGACAATTACAACGCGCCTTTCTACGCGCTTCTCAGCCGGCAAGTGATGACTTTCACATGCCGCCGTGTCTGCAGCATTCCGTACGCTTCAGTTGGTCTGATAGCGTAACTTAATTAAAGCCAGAGGAGCATAAACTGCAATAGATTCTACAGTTTGTCAACTTTCTTCATTTATTTAATTACTCGATGTGTTCAATTGAGGCAACAGCAGCACGCACACACCAAGTGCATAAATCAATTGATTTGGGTCAACCCCCTCGCTGCACCGATTACCGATGTCGATTAACGATTGCCAGTGTCCCCATGCACCCTTGCAAATGCAAACAGTCAAACTTCAAAGCACTCAACTGGCAACTGACAACTTGCAACTGGCAGGCATACATACATATTTCAAATGCAGAACCACATCATTCATTCATTCAGTTAAACACTTGTACATCTGTTCGTTTATCAATTATTGTTTGGTATGCGCCACTTGAGAGTTGCTCGGGGGTCTCGAAAGTCTCGGCGACGTTTTCCACTGCACAGTTGACCGACTTTGAGTTATTGTTGTTGCTGTTGTTATATGTATGTTTGATTTTCATTAAGTCGCTCCCTTGTACCATTATTCAGTTGTTGTTGTTGTTTTCTATGCTTCCAAGCTGCCCACAATCCCCAGCTGGCAACTGTGCAACTCTCAACTTGGAGCTTGCAACTCACATTGCAGTTGCAATTACTTGCGTCATTAAACAAGCGACCGTTGCCGGCATTGGGTTACTTTCTGAACCTTTTGTGTGATTTATATTACTTCCAGTCTTAAAGTCACTAAAGATTTTCAATTGAGTCGCCGTCGCCGTCGTTGCGCAGCTGCAACATTAACAACTCGCAATTAGTGTACGGATGGCTTCGCCTTTTGTTGCTCCTCTTTGACCCCAAAACAAACGGCACGTAGCCAAAAAACCCAAGACAAAGTCAAGCTAAACGAACTTAAGAATATATTTGCTGGTTTGGCACAATAAATGCTGCTGGCAACTGTATTGAAGACAAAATACAATGAATGGCGTTGGGAAAAAAGTTGTTGGAAAAAGTTTTTTAAACAATGGTGAAAATAATCAAAGAATAAATACAATAAATAAAAGGGTAATACCAAATTGAAATAAAAGTTGAAATTGTTTCCTAGAATAGTATATCAAACGATTTAAATACTGTTCTAGTAAATGTACAATATTTTTGGTAAGGTTGGCGACGTTTTCGTCAAATTTTAAAATATATAAATTTTATTCTGAATTTGATATTATATAATATTATATTCGTATTATACTCGTAAAATTAAAGCAATGTAACCAAAAGTTAATTTCACATTACATTATGTCATGAATTAATATTCCAAATTGATTGAATATTAACCAATCTAAAATTAAAAAGTCAATATATAGTGCGTATTTTAGTGTGTATGTTTTATTGCCCGCTGCTGTATTTAAATAATTTATTAAAATTCCTGGTTGCGATGTTCTTTGTGATTTAATCCATTTCCAAATAGAATTTTCATTCAGACAATTTTCCACATGCCTCGCAATGAACAATAAGCTCTCATACATCGTCATATTAGTCTGATATTCACTTTCTTCTGGTTTCGTTATGCGTTCATAATTAAATTAATTAAATTCTTGCGCTTCAATTAAAATTTTATTAAGTGTTCGCCGGCCTAACCGAGGCGTCGAACACACTCTGAACAATGAATAAGAAACAATGCGGAATGGACAGCGGGAGATGGGGAAAGCATCTTACAAAGCTTACTTATTCACACATTGGGCATCCGTTGCAGGCGCAGCAGACAGACAGGGATGGCAAATGGCAAATGCCTTTCCTGTCCCCGCTGCATTCCCTTTCCTGCCTTTCTACCGCGCAACCACAAGCCTTTTTGAAGCAATACACAAAGTGTATATAAAATAAAAGTAGTCCTGCAAAAAACGACGCCAGAGTCGCCTTTGTTGGTCCTTTTTGTGCGCTGTACAAAGTGCGCCATGTGGTTGGGTCGCTTCGGCTTTTGGCTCTCTAGGAGTTCGAGTTGTTGTTGTTGTTGCTGTTGTTGTTGTTGTTGCTGTTGTTGTCGCTGCTGTTGCACATATTGCCGCTGCATTCTTCGCATAAATTTTGCCATCGCACTTAACTCATGTCGGGTTCTCGACGGCACAGAGTCTTTAAACGAGTCTGGTTTGCTTTCTCTCTCTCTCTCTCTCTCTCTCTCTCTCTCTCTCACACACTTTTTCCATTTCACTTGCACGCAGTCCCCTACCGCCATAAGCATAAACAATGCTGATGTTTAAAGCAAAGTCCATGACTATACCCGATCCCGGGTTCCCCGAATTCACGAGAATGTACGCACATGTGACGTTGCTGCTGCTGTTTTCCTTTATGTTTTCAGGCGGAGAACTGGGAGAGGGGAAATACTAGAGGGGGCGAAAATTGGAGGTCGACGGTAGGCAAAAGTTTTACACAATGTTGAGCGGTGGAAATTAAAAAGCAATGCAAGCAATATGGAACATTTGAATGCACAGTGGTATGAGTTAATGCATTCCACTAATGAAAATTCAAGTCAACGTAGTATTCAGAACTTTTCGAACATCTTCATTGGCAGACAAGGAGATTAAGCCATTTCGTTCCTCTACGTATTCATAGCCCTTAGCGAGAGTTTTGTTGCACTATCGTACATAAATCATTAAAATATCATACCATTAATTGGAAAATATTGTGTAAATTGAAAACTATTTATTCACCTTCAAACTTTTTAAATTGAAGCCTTTGTATTAAATTAAATAAATTAATTAACGTAAAATATTACTTTAATATTACTACGTAAAAGTTACTTTACAAACTTCAATTAAAAAAGTCTTAATATGTCATCAGAACTACATATACAGATCAAATTAAATCAATATTTCGAATAATAAAAGAAAGGCTATAAAGCTTTCAATGATTACCAGGTCAAGTTATTTTTTTTTCTTTTACTAAATAAGATTCCTTTGTATCAATAATCAACAACATGCCAAATAGTTTCTTAGCTTTAAGCTCCTTTTAATTCCTTTTTAGAATTCATCGCTTATAAATGTGCATTGTCCCAAATTTAAGGTTATTGTTTAGTCGTCTGACCTCCATTGCTACCCACAGCTCATTTTGGCCACTGTTCGGTTCAGCTTGAGAGCGATGGCCAACTAAATCACCGCAACTGTGCAACTACATTTCAAGCGCACTAAATTTTCCACACGCCAACTGCAACTAAACCGACTGCGAGCATGTGCCGAGGCTTTCTGGCCATGGCCAATGCCAGAGCAGCAACAATGTTAGATTCTTGTCTACCTGCAGCATGTCTCCATGGTCTCGCTGGGTCTCTGAGTCCCTCTCCGGCTCCCTTGGTCCCCAGTCCCCGGTTTTCGGCGGTGGCGCTTTTGTTACTTCCTTGCTGTGCAATTTTCGCCATTTTGTGGTGCACTTTGCACCCGCCGCGATTTCCAAAGATTTATGGCGCTCGACGTAGCCGCGGTCAACGGTTGGCAGGCGCTACTTAGTCTACGAGTAGCTATTGTCTCCATTTTGCCAGCACCGGTTTCTCTTAGTGTACTCCTTTGCTGTTTCTCTTTGCCCGGCAAGCATGTTGCAGCTTTTGCGTGTCGAGTCAGCAGCAAATTCAGCTCCTCCTTGTCTGCTGCTTTCTAATGCCTGTCAGAGCATTGTCGCGAAGGCAACCCTAAACCCTACGCCAACTAGCGGTAAATCCTTTACGCGCTTTTAAGCTTGTTTCATTCCCGTTCTCATTCTCGTTTTCATTTCTGTGCTTTTGCATTTTCCCTATTTAATTCTTAATTTAAGCACAAATCCGATCTGCTTGCTGACTTTTGTCGATAAGCAGCCAAAGTGATGCTAAAAGTTGGAAAACTTTCCGAGAGACGAACGGGAAAAAAGTTACCTACAAATGGAAGTTTAATTTGCGAGGCTTATGCAGCAATTTTTCCACTTAAATTAAGGATTCCTCTTTCAGCTTCAACAATCTTTTGGGACGACAATTATGATTACGAGGACTTTCAGTTTCCTTCAAGCGTTTCCCTTTTGCAAATATGTTTGCTTTAATTAAGTCAATAGCTTAATTTAATGCTCTATCTAACTGTGTGTTTCTATTTAATTTGTTTCTCCTTTATCGTTTCTTTAATTTTTTTTTTTTTTATTATTACGACGCATGCATATCCTTTAGCCCTTTGCTTTATTTTAATCCTCTCGATTATATTCCTTAACAATCTATTTTTAGATACTTTAACCATTATTTCGTATCTTCCTTTTTCTTATCGGCATCAATAATGTTAAGCCCCAAAATTATGCTCACATCATCTTATCCCAATCCTTAACATGCTATTTCTCTACTTTATCCTGTTTCCAAATAAGTTTGATATTTTTCTACTTTAGCTTCAATTTAAAATAAAGTCCATTAAAGTATCTTTCCATTAATATCCATTTTGTTTTCATCACGTTACAATACCAAATTATTTTTATTTTATCTCTTTTTGAATTTACCTTTAACTTTATCAACTTTCTCTCTGCTTTTCCTTTCTTCTGAGTAAAGTCTCCTTAAACTCAGTTTGCTACTTAGTTAGCCAATATCAAAACGCCCCTGTCCAACATTATCTTAACTTAATTTTATCTCCTTGGAGCCCCAAACTATCCTCCTCTGTGTTGGTTGGACTGCAAATTTATAGTTTCACTTTAAGCTGCTCTTAGTAAAAACATTGCAATAAAATTTTCGCAGTGAGTCGTCTTAATTTTCAAGTCCGCTGCACTAAACGTTGCTCTGAATTCGCATCCGCATCCGAGTTCGTGGCAAATCTCCAGCCGTGCAAGGTTTATGTTCGACATGCTCTTACGATGCCATATGCGCGTTTATCAAATGCCAGCCAAGGATGGTACGCTGTTCAAATGTGTAGTACGGCAGTATATTGGACTGGAGCTGGCTCTAGTTTTCCGCTTGAAATATAAATTTGTTTAAGACATATAGCAGGGATCAATAGCATGGATTTATTGTCTGCCACACATAACTTTGCCTTGGCTTTAAACTTCCAGACGCCGCGGCGGAGGGGCACTGAGAATTGCGTGTGGCAAGGTCGCCGGGTAAAGTTTTTTACCTACTTTTGGCCTGTCGCCGTTTTATGGGCACAAGTCCAAAAGAAAAAAAAATAAGAAAGAGAGGGAAAAAAGTTATGACAAAAATGGCGACGACGTCTAGCCCACACCTCTCTGGATTCCCAGTATTCTCCAAAGTGCCTCGACTCTGACGTCTGCTTGCGGTCGTTTATATGTAAAATATTTGGTTTACTTTATGACTGCTTTGGGTATTACTCTTTACTTTCTTGCGATGCCAATTCGCAGTCGCCTTCGCACACTCTTCTCTTCTCCCTCATAGCGCCTTGGCAGTCAAAGTTTTTGGCAAGGCAGTAAAAACAAAAAGACGGCGCTAGGAATTATGCTATAAAAGCCTCGTCGTCGTACGAATATAGCCAACGTCACCGAAATTCCAAATTCTTGGCTAGCAGCACTTGTCCTACAACTTCCCGTCGTCGCTCAGTTAGTCTCAATGTTCAAGGGACACATAAAATACATTTTGATGCTAAAGCGCTGTTCCATCGACCCCAGCTTATGGGGTGAGAGATTACAGCTTTCAGAAAAATTACGAAACTAAGAAAAACAACAACATACCAACAAATGAGCTAACTGTGTTGAGCACTCCCTTAAAGCACATTTTCGGCTTCCCGAAAAGCCAATTTAAGCACCCAAGTTGAACTTAATTCAAAGTGTTGAAGCATTAATACTATACGAATTAGTTGACATTTCTCTGGACTAAGTGAAAGTTCGATCTTAAATTTAACTTACATAGTTGCTAAAAAAATTGTATTACTCAAGTATAATGAGGAATAAATAGTAGATATTATTAACATGATGCAATATCTAAAAAAAAAGCTGAGCTGTGACAATTGGACATTTTGAGTAAGATATCAATTATTTTCTTCACCCTTTGGAAAAACATCTTTAAAAGTACTTACATACACTGGCGAACATAATTATTTTTTGCTATTTTTTTTTTTTAATTTTTGAAAATCCTTAAAATGGCCATTTTATCCCTTTATTCCAAATTTTAACACAAAAAGTGGCTTTTTACAATTTTCAAAAAATTATAAAAAATACTTACAAAAATATTTTTGAAAATTTTTATTTGCAGCTACTCTTAGAATTATTTCAAGATTTTTTTTGCTCATACATACCTTGTAAATCTGAATCATTGAAAGTTTCATGAAATATTGTCTGATGGAAAATTTAGCTATTTACTAAATTATATACAAACAATACATATACAAACAATAAATTATAGATAGCTTTAAATGAAATTTTAGTAGTTTTAATTAAGTAATTTAACTGTAAGCTTTGAAAAAAAAAAAAATTGGAAAGGTTTCGATTGATTTGATAAATACTGTCTAATTTCTTATATTTAACTTCGTTCGCTTTCTTTACAAAAATGTCAGAAATTTTCCATTTCTGTTTATAGCAATTCTAATTTCTATGTAGCTTTGTGGTTTTTTGAACAAATCACTAGCTGCTCGAGTGATTCCAAAAAGAAAACCAGTTCGCTTTCCAAGTAGAACTACAAATCCCAATCAATTGCTAGGCAAACTCGCAAAGCTAAGCACAACTCGCAACTCGCAGCTCGAATACGAATGCCGATTACCATTACCGAAAATTGAAGTAACATGTGTGACGACGGCGAGCGTTGTTGCAATTGTAAAGCGCCCCCTGGCGGCATAAGGAGCTCAGCATCGGAGACTCCTCGTTACACCCTCGCCATCACAGGGTAGACATTGTTTCGTTTTCTATTTCACAGACGACTGGCTGCCTCCGTTCTCCACCGACTTTCACTGGCGGATTGGGTGGAGTTGGAGATGGTGATAAGGGGGGAGATAAGGGGGGTGGAGTTGTTCTGCGAACTGGCCCAAATACTTCGCCCAACTTTGCAGCGTGCGTGAGCTTCAAGTAATTTCTTTCTTTTTCCTATCTGCGTTTTGTTTCTTTCTCAATCTATTGTTGACTATTGTTGTTGTTGTTGTTGCTGTTATTATTATTGTTGTATTTTCTGGGGCATTGCAAATATTTGACTGTGCTTGTTTAGCAACAAAAAGTATCTTGCAGATGCATACGCGAAGCTCCAGCTCGAAAACTGCTGAAACTGTAAGCTGTGCAAATAGTGAGCGGGAGGAATGGAGAGGGAGGGGAACCAGACGACGGGTTCTTCAGCGGAAACTGTGCCAAAAGACGTATGGCACAAAGCAGGATAAATTTGCCAAGTTTATCATAGCAGAATATGGGCGGGGGCGGCGAGTGGCGGGGTGAGGAGTGAGGGGGAAGGGGAGATGATACGTTGGCAAAACATGAGGCAAAGCATGAGCATAAAATATTGTCAGCGATATTTTAACGCGCGCTCAAGCGAAATTGTCATATAAATAACACCAGGACTAGGAATACAGACAGAGGGAGAGACGATGAGAGAGACAGAGAGAGACGGAGCGAGTGGGGGAGTGCAAGTGAAAAATACCCCCCGTACTCCCTCAGCAGACAACGGATATGGAAAGTGGGTTTTACTCAGCTATTGGCTGGCGTTACTTTGAAATATTAAACATTTGGCAAACAACAACAAGCCGCTTGAAGTTTATTGCTGACGTTGATGGGGCAGCGGCAGAGGCAGAGGGGGACGTTGATACAGTTAGTGGAAATTGGAGCAGCTCAAAGATGGCTGTGAAATTAATAAAACTGGCAAAGAGTTGCGGGCGGTCGGTTGGATCCGTTCGAAACTGAAAGGAAACTTTTGCCAAGTCTTAAATAAATAGAAAAACTAGATAAAGTAATTGCCGCTTCTCCCTCTCTCCTCTCTTTCCTTTTATGTGTTCCAATCCTTTCTATATTAAATCAGAAACATGCATTTATTTAGCAATTTCCCGGTTCTAGAGAACAAAAAGAAAAACTGTTGCAAAAGTACGTTTCTTCTATTTTTTTTTTGGCAAATTTTCAAAAACTCGCCCGGCTAAACAATAAGCACCAGCAAAGTGTGAAGGCAGGAGGGGAAACGAGCCAAAAGCGGAAGTCATAGCAAAGGCAAAGGCTGGGCAACAAACCAACACTACCATAGATGGGGACGGGAACAGACAGACACACACAATAACAGAGTTTGCTTTTTTTCTGGGTTCTATGCCTTTTTTGTGGGCCATCGCCGCAAGGCTACACAGCCACAGTTGAACTGACAGCCAAACATTTATAACAATGGGCACCCAGACTCAGACCCAGACCAGACTCAGAGTCGGACTTGGCCTCGGTTCTCGGTCTCGGAGCAGTACTAATAAATGAGTTCAGCAGCGGGCAACAGTCGAAAAAGGTTTGCCCGATGCCCGTAAACCAAATAAGAACGTCTAACAAAAAATCTCAGCGGCTAGCTATAAAATATTTAGAGCATACTTTTGAGCGCTGGACACAGCGGGGGCTGTGGCTGAAGGGGGAGGGTGGGTCCCGGTCTGGGTGACAATTTAAATGGTGTTGGGTAAAGAGTGGGGTTAGATCTGGACACTAAAGTAGCCTTTGTTTCAGCGAGAAATTAAATGGAATAGAATAGATAGTAATGATAAATATAATAAGTTTAACAGCATACAAATAAAAAAGTATTTAGTATTAGTAAAAAATTGAAATGCTAAGAGTTGGGCTGAATAATTAGCAACAAGTTGTTAATTAGAGGGAATTGAATATCAAGTAGTTGAATGTAGCAAGTGTTGTAGGTAACGATTTACTAGAGTAACGTGTTAGATTGCAGAGCTAAATCATTCAGCGAGTAGTTAAAATAGCCAGTAGTCTGGTACCGAGTCGTTGTTATCGAGTCCTAGATAACATAGTAATAATGGCATTTAATTATTATGTAAATCATGAGAAAAATAATTAATGAATAAAGCATTCTGAAACTTAAATTAAATATTTTATTTCATAATATTTCTTGTTTACCATGCTATTTAATATTCTATGATGTCAACCTATGATTGAGCGTTGTTCAAAACGAAATCTGCTAAGGTCAGTACTGTTAAAGGATCGCTTTGAGCTGACCCTCCACTTGCAATTTGTCTACACATGTTGACTCTTCGCCAAAAGCGTTTCTGCCTTCTCGCTCCGTTGGCTTAGCCCAAGTTGAGTGCAAGTGTCTCGACGTAAACGAATTGTCTCGCCCCTAAGAAAACTGACTGTTAACTGCCTTTATTAGGGCGGACTAAGACAACAGCTCAGAACAATTGAGGGGTCATGTCCCAAGGCCATTTAAAAAAAAGAAGCAACCTGGCCTGCGGATTGTTTTGGCCATTTAGCAAGATATATTCACATTTCGGCATTTTAAATTTGATTTTCTAAGCATATGCTCCGCCTTCTGTGTTGTCTCTAAACTGTGTGTTGACTGACTGCCTAAGCAGCTGTTGCCCGCACGGAACTCAAATAAACGGAGCAGTTGCAGACAGGTCCTGGCAAGGACTTGTTTTGTTTTTTTATTTCTTAACGGGATTCGCCTTTTTGACTCGCAGTTTAAGCTGCCAAAAATATGCGAGAGGCCCAAGTGAGTCGCCGTCTCAACAAGTCGCTTTATGGCATATGCATGATAATGATGAGGAGACTGCAGGACCCAGGACCAACGCTGCTCCATTTTTGTGGCGTTGTTTCATATGATTGCGCCCGAGTTGCTGCCGGGTGTTTATGTGATATTTACATAATAAAAACGAGAGTCAAGCAGTTGGTACATACATTCCAAGTTGAGTCCTGACTCGTCTCGAGAGTTGCTGCCAGCAGTTATCCTTTTTGGCGCAGCATAAACAGCACAAAGGCATCAGTCTTCCCCATCTTTTCCCTCCCCCTTACCCCATCCTGCCACTCCCTTCGTTGTGAAGTATGACCCACATCTATGATTATTTTCATGACGCCTTTGGGGCCGAACCATTTTCCGTACCAAACAATGCGTAAAGTTGAAAAATATGAAAAGCCAGATCCAAAAATGTATAAAGGGGCGTGGCTTTGTTTATCCTCGCAAATGTGCGTGTGTGTGTGTGAGTGTGTGTATTTGTGTGTGGGCTGGCCAAACAAAATAAATGTGTATTCACTTTTTTGTTTTATTTATTTTATAGACCGTTTGGGGTTGCGCCTTGTGCCGATATCCTTTCCGGCATCCTTGAACTTTGCACAGTTGTGCGCTAAATTAAGTTTTCCTTGCCATTTTCGTTGTGCTCCTAAACTGATAAATGTCCCCAAAGCAAACAAAGTGCAAGTTGTTTTTTAAGTTTCGGCCAAACTATGTGGCATATCTTTGGCCTCGTCGGTTCATTGGGGACCTTCCCTCGCCCTCGCCAGGACTTTGAATGGGGTTCGACTTTGGGGACTTTGAAGTTGGCTCAACAGGGTTGGCTCAGGGTAGCCGAGTATCCAATAAAAGGCAGCAAAATCAACTAAAATAGGACTTAAAAGAGGTCCCAGTTCGTTCAGTGGGACAATTTAAAGTGGATTTTCAATACAATTACTTGAAGTCGGACTAGAAACCATTAAAACCTTTTCTCGCTCCAAATACAGTCTATATAATATTCGGTATATTTATAGATTGGATATAACTGATAAAAAGAGATAAACAGACTAAAGCAAAATAAACACATTGCAAAAAAATTACAGTTTTTTTTATTTATATTTTAAAGCTGTGATTTTTTAAAAAATAAGTATGAGTATATTTATTTTAAAAGCCAATCTATTCCATCAGTACAGTATTTATTCTATTTACAAGAGTACATCAAAGCATTCAAGTTTAATGTTTAAGTAACATGTCAAGCTGTTGTTTCTATTGGAAGAAGATGTAAGATACTAAAAGCTTCAGCTAGACGATGATCAAAGTTTAGAGAACTGAAATTGACTTTTTAACCCAGGGCCTGGCTTCATTTAGTTTCCATTAAAGCGGTTTCTGTCCATAGTCAGTTAAAGGCTATTCGAACTATTACCAGCTTCCATTTGCCGGGGCTACTAATGTGAATGCCGTTGGTAATGTTGTTGGCTGTGGCCATTTAAATTGTCTTCATTTGTTTACTGCCCGTACGAAGAATACGAAATAGAGATACAGATACAGATACGGATAGAGTTAAAAGACGAAAACAGAGGGCAGAGAAGGGAAAGGTAGCGGAAAATAATCCACAAAACTACCGATTAACTTGCCCGGCAACCCGGGATAGCCAACGAGATGGCGACTGCAGCTGCCAAATCCAATGAAAATCCAAAAGCCAAGCAATTTTGAACTCTAATGGAAAATCAATTTAAAGCGCACATACTAAACCCCCCTCCCCCCCAACCATTCCAGCATACTATTTTACCCGTTCTCATCCCCTCTTCAATTGCTTCTCTTTGCAGGCTGAACAGCAGTCAGAGCGCCACGAATGTCGGACGCCAAATACGAAAGCCATTGGCAAACTTGGCTAAAACGTATTTAACCCAAAATAAAGGCGGACAACAGCGAGAGGAAGAGAGAGAGGACAAGAGGGAGGTTATACCGTGAGGATAGTCCAAACGAACCAAACCAAACGAGCTACACCACAGAGTGTAGGCACACGCCCGCTCCAAAAAGGGGCTTTTATACCCAGGAGCAGACTGAGAGACACAAAAAGCGACAACAAGAGAGATAAAAAGGGAGAGAGAGAGAGGGAGAGGGAGAAAGAGAGTGGGACGTAATGAGCAGACGACGGTCGTCGGCAATGGCAATTACCATGTCGCCGTCATCGTCATCGTCAACGTTGTTGTCGCTGGTAGGTCCACTGGCCGTGCTGTCGGTGCTCCTTGTGCTGCTCGTGCCGTCGACAAATGGCCTGGCAAATTGTCCAAATGGCTGTGAATGCGATGACGAAACGCTGATGGTCAACTGCGGTGAGGGGACGCTGGACGTGCTGCCCATCGCACTCAACCCGTCAATCCAGCGTCTGGTCATTAAGAACAACAAGCTGAAGACCATCGACTCGTCGATGCAGTTCTATTCGCAGCTCACATTCCTCGATTTGTCCTTCAATGACATGGTCACAATACCCGAGCGCTCGTTCGCCTATCATGCCAAGCTGCAGGAGCTGCACCTCAACCACAACAAGATTGGGCAGGTGTCGAACAAGACCTTCACTGGCCTGACCACAATAAGCGTGCTTAACTTGCGGGGCAATCTCATTGCCGAGCTCGAGTACCGCACCTTCTCGCCCATGGTTAAGCTGGAGGAGCTGAATCTCGGCCAGAATCGCATCAGTCACATTGATCCCCATGCCCTGGATGGCTTGGTGAATTTGCGAGTGCTGTATCTGGACGACAATACCCTGACGACGGTGCCATCCGAGCTCACATTCCAGGCCCTGCCCAGCCTGGCGGAACTCTACCTGGGCACGAATTCGTTCATGACCATTCCGGCGGGTGCCTTCCAGGATCTCAAGGGTCTAACGCGCTTGGATCTGCGCGGTGCGGGACTGCACAACATCTCGGGCGATGCTCTGAAGGGCCTGGAGGGAGTGCGCTACTTGGATCTGTCCGATAATCGTCTGCAGGTCGTTCCCACCGCTGCACTGCAGCATCTGGGTCGCCTGGAGCAGCTGTCGCTGGGCCAAAACGACTTCGAGGTGATTGGAGCAGGCGCCTTTGTGGGTCTCCGTGAGCTCCGTCAGCTGGAGATCACAGGAGCTCAGCGTCTGCGTCGGGTGGAGAGCGGCGCCTTCACCGCCAACACGAACCTGGAGCATCTGAATCTGTCGGCCAACAAGCAGCTCAGCGAACTGCACGCCAATGCCTTGGGCGGCTTTCCACACCTCAGCACTGTCATCCTGAAGGAGAACCAGCTCAGCTCTCTATCGGAGAGCCTCTTCCCCTGGTCGGACCTGCAGACCCTCGACCTCTCGGAGAATCCCTTCGTCTGCGACTGTCAGCTGATGTGGCTGCGCAACCTGCTCATCAGCAAGAACGCCAGCAATCTGTATGCTCCAGTCATCTGCGCCTATCCGGCCAACCTGAGGGAGCTGCCCCTCACTCAGCTGGCAGAGCCTTTGTTGGGCTGCACCCACGGGTCGGCCAACAAACAGGCCATCATCGGCATCATGGTCGTGGGTTGTGCGGCCCTGATCACAACCTTGGCCCTGGTCATCTACACGTGCCGTCGTCGCATTCGAGAGATGCTGAAGGGTCACTCGGCCCTGGGGCGCAAGGAGCGCGAGTACCAGAAGACCTTCTCCGACGAGGAGTACATGACGAGACCGCCTCCAGGATGCGGAGGAGTGCACCCAGCGTCGGGTTACCCCTGTCCCAGCAGCTACAACACGCAGTATTTGGGCAGCCGGCCGATACCAGTCACAGAGCTATAGCTAGAAGCTCCACCCCCACCTCAGCTGCGGGGTCGGGGTGGTGCCCCCTCCAGTCACAATGGTCCCTCGCCCTTGCCAGCCTCAGCGACGACGCTTCAACAACTGCAAGTGCCCAGTGTCGTCGATGCTCATGCGCCATTCGCCCAACTCAGCCACATTCACTACATGACCAACAATCCACAGACACAGACTCAGACCCAAAACCTGACCCAGTCGGGGGCAACAACCCCTCGTTCGCATCACTCGCAGCAGGACATGCGGCTCTTGGCCAACGGAGGTGGCAAGGTCCTTGGACTGAATGCCTCCCTGCCCCGTCACATGGCAGCCCGACAGTGTGCAGGAGTGCAGGAGAGCACCCTGTCGCACTACAGCCAACCCCTTGCCAATGGTCATGCCGGCATCCGCCTCACCCAGGATCACTTTAATCACAACGGAGTCCATGGAGTCAATGGAGTGGGTGCTGTCTATGCCAAGCCCTGTGATGCCATGGCCGATGCTGGCTACATTCACAACAACTCGCACTATTCGCTGCCACTGGATCACGATATGCCCCCTAGTCCCACGCCCACACCGCCTCCGCCCGCTCTGCCGCTGCGCAATGGGATGGGCATGGCCTTGGTGCATGGCAACACGACTGGAAGGCGATCCTTCAACAGCAACAGCAATAACAACAATGTGGCAACTCTGTCGAACAACAATCACAATGGCGTCGCTGGGGGTGGTGTAGTGTTGGTCAACGGCAACGGCATCATCAGCAACAACAACAACAACGGGAGTCTGCGCCGCTATCACTGATATACACTCAAGTCGTGCGGCACTTTGGGTCGCACCAAGCCGCAACAACACAGCGCGGACATCGAGTTGTATCACTTCTACAAGGGCTGATGCTGAGACCAGTTCACATTGTGTTACTTCAACTATCCATTAATTAAAACATATTTATAAATTGTATATTTAGTTATCCTTACTCTTATTCAGGCGAAAGCATTTTGTATAAATTAGAGTTTAGTTCCCAAAATAAAATCAGAAGTAAATGCGTGTAAATACAGTTTGACAAGCACAATGCAGTTTGAGGGTCATTAACGAGCGACATTAACCAACACTGCATTGCGCAATGTCCCTTATCGCATCCAGTGATCTTAACTATTAAGTTTTGCGTAAACATTTTAATTCCTGTATATAATTAATTTCTATTCACATATAAAACAAACAGAAAATTACAAAAAAATCAATAAATTTAATGAATCTACTAAAATTGTATACAATTAATTTACGCTTTTTAGCACAAGTCATTAAAAATATATATACGTGTATGTATTTAGTATAAACTATTACAAAACCATCAAATAATATATAAAATGAAAAACAAACTCTACGATCCAAATATGAATATGCAAAAAATTTAATTAATGATATAGAAAATACCCAACAAGTACTAAAATGAAAACAAAAAAATTGGATAAAGATAAAAGAAGAAACATAGACAACAAACCATTTTTATAGTTAATGAAATCAAAACAAATAGAAGACAGAATTGAAACTTGAATTACTTATTTATATAATAAATAATGAAAGTCTATAAAAGGTAACAAACATAGCTAAAATTATGCAAAGCCACGCAATATTCATGTAGATGGTACTACAAATTGACACAATATGAATACGAAAGCAATTTATATAACATAAATAAATACAAAATATGTGTAAATAAAAATATTATGCTTTAACAAATTCAATTTTCTGTTGTTTTTATATGGCCATTTGTTTGATTGGATTTTCAGTTTTCAAGTTCTTTTTTACAGTTTGGTTCTGTTTTTTTTTTACCCTGAAGAGTTGGCCGCGTCATTGAATAATTGTAACTGTATATAAGTATTTAACAATTTAATGGAACAAAATGCAAAACACATACAAGGGAGTTAATCGTAACCTTAAACTAAACATAACAAATTTGTAATTAAAAAACTTATTCAAACATAGATTCATATTCATATTTCACGGAATCTCCACAAATCTCTCATCTAGTTATATAAATAAAAATATATATACACACATCGCTATATAGATTGAGAACAATTTAATTAAACTCCAATAGTGTGTAAGCAAATTACAAGGGACACGAATATAGTTAAAAGAGCGTTTAAAAAGGCAACAAGGAATATGAAAAGTATATTATATGAAATCAACCAAAAATAAAATATGTATGATCAACTTCTATTGGACGAGAATTAACACATAAAGATTACTAAATTATTTGCAACATACAAGGAAATCTCAAATACACTTAATCTTATACAAACGTTCGTATGTATGTATGTAAATTAAACATACTTACATACTCGTTTATGGATGGCAATGAAATGTATTATTGCAAACTGTTCAACAACTAGAAGATAAAGTCAAATAAACAACAAACTTAACAAACATATTAAACAAAATTGACTATTTCTTTGCAAACTTTAAAATATCACAATTATTGATAACTTGCGGGTAAACTAAGTAGTAGCTTTTAGAATGTAGGAATTATTGGGAGACTTTATTTTAGGGCCAATTTATGCTATGAACCATTTCTAGCTACACAGAGCACGTTTAATCATAAAACAATATGTTTTACTTCAGTGACAATTAAATATCAAAAGAATATTTTTAGATTGTTCGCAATTTCTAAGATTCGACTGTTTTTTTTTTAGATTTATTTTATATCAAGGGTAACTCAGAGATATATCTAAATTTAGAGATACATTCAGACTGTGTAAATCTATATCAGCATTTAATTCTAACGGTATTCAGGTGGTAGCGTGGCCGAGCGGTCTAAGGCGCTGGTTTAAGGCACCAGTCTCCTCGGAGGCGTGGGTTCGAATCCCACCGCTGCCAAGTTGAAAATTACTTTTTAAATTCTTAAAATGAATATTTTATTTTTTTAATGAGTATTTCAAGCAATTTTGTGCAGTTTTCAGCTTAATGTCTATTTTGTTAACCCATCTGTCAAGCGTTGCCAGCTGTTTGTCAACACCAGAAGCCAACATGCTCGTATCTAAACACTTTTCTATGCAATTTGGTTAATACGAAGCAAAAACAAAAGCAGCAGCAGCAGCAGCGACATGTCGGCACTCATCTGCATAATTTAATTACATTGAACAATAACAAAACATGCACATTCACAAACAAACACACACACACACACACAAATACATATACATGTGCAAAGCACACGTGGCAGAACGTGCTGCGTTTTGCACTAATAAGCGCGAATTTCTCTTCTCCTTCCCATCTGCCGTCTTCCTTCTATCGCTCTCGCTCTCTGTTGCTCTCCTTGCAGTTGCCATGTTGCTTGTCAAGCGACACACGACGACCAACGTCGACAGCAGCAACAACAACGAGAACAAAAATCTCAAGTGAACAACGCGAGCGACGCTGGCATAAACAGTTACACATTTGCATGACACGCCCCCTGCGCCCGAGAGCTCCCTGAAGTGGAGCTTCATCAGATGCTGCTGCTGCTGTTGTTGTTGTTGTTGTTGTTGTTTGTGCATATGCGACATTAGCGCACGCAAACAACGTACACACAATTAGAAGAATTAACAGTAGTTAAGGCAGCAACAACAATAACAACAACAACAACAACAAAGGCAAACAAGTTGGCAAGAAATGTTGTGGGTGGAGGAAGAGAGGGAAAGATATAGAGGAAGTAATGCAGCATTGCTGGCGGCTGTACTACTTGTTGTTGTTCCTGCAATGCTAGTAATTTAGTTTGGTGAAGAGAGAAGGACGAAGGAAGCAGGAGGCAGGAGGTAGGAGGAAGAGAGTACCGCGTTGCACTTTTCGTACTTCGCATAGTTTCTGCTTCTAAGGCCTGTCGCCTGCCAGGACATACACACACATACACACATATGTATATATGTATGCATGTATGTCTAAACGGAGGATAAGGCTGGCTAGGCAGAAAGAGAGAGGGGGTCTCTGCGGCAACTTATTGGCCACAACATGCCAACTTATTAGGCAAAAGCGCAAAAGTTATAAATTGTTTTACGAGGCGCACATTGTTGCGGGTATAAATATGAGCATAACATAAGGCGAGGAAGCCAAAAAGTTAGACTGCAGGGACAGACTGCAAGACAGAGAGGCCAAATACGATACTCGTAGAAGCACGTCAAATGCTCTTCGCTTTAAAGATACAATTTGTCGAAGATTGAATTGCTATTCATCTTCATAGTTTAGTGATAGTCATCTCCCAATTATCCAACTGAATAACTACCAAACTGATTGAAGTTATCGTCCAGAATTAGTTTTGATTCCGTTTTCAAATTTATCGGTTGAAGTTTGCATACTACTATTTTTATATATACTATATCAAGGACTATCGTTAGAGTTGGATGATAAAACAATTCTCATACATTTGTGAAATTTCACTAAATACTATAAGAGCTAAAAGAGTTTGAAGATATTTTAAATTGTTTTTCTAATAATTTATTTTTGTAAGAATTTAGTTCTTGATAATGATTGCTTATTTTAATATTAATATAAATAGTACTTTAGTAATACATTTAATTTTTTTTTTTTTTTAATTTTATTTTATTAAATTTATTTTAATTTATAAATATTCTCAGTTAATTTTGCTCATTTTATCTTCATTTTAGCTTTATCTTTAAGCTTTCGAAATGAGAGTTGAACTATAACTGGGCTGGCTTTTAGTAGCCGTAGTCTCTAGTTGACCACAACCAACTGACCGGAAATCCGTACAACACGCGCCACAGTCCAAAAATGGTCAACGTCCCCCGCCCCTAGGATCTATTGTGTAATATCCGTTGACTATTATTCTAATTCGAGCCGAAAATTAAAAAGTTGCCTATGAGCTGACGAACCCTCGACTGCCTCCCATTCCTCAACTCTCGCCCGTTTCACTCTCAGTCTGTGGTCTCCTTTCTGGGGCTTTTTTGTGTGCGTTCAGCGAAATTTTATGGAAAATAGAACCCAAAAAACGAAACGAAACGCCTTTTTGAATAGGGACAACGGCTGGCATCCTTTCCTGTTTTGTTCCTGTTATTCAAAATAAAGCTACCGCATCAACAAAAATGGCAAAGCAGCACAAAATACTCGTAATATGCATACTATACGAAATAAATAGAAATATGACAGAGTGAGAGAGAGAGGGCATAAAAAATAAAAAATTAACATATAAATTAGCACAGCAGACAAAACAGTCACAGTAAGGGGAAAGTAGAAGGGGGAAGGGTGACTGCTTTTGTTTTGAAAAACAATTTCTGTTGCATAAATTTGGCAATTAAAAATATTTTTGTACTATATTCGTGAACGTAAGTATTTCCTTATTTGACCGCATTTCGTTCTGGGAAAACTTTCACATTTTGGGTGAAAAAAGCAGTTGCATTGTTTCATTATGAATAACACAATTTTTCTCTGAAGTCATCGGCCAGCCTTGATATGTAAGTAGACCTCGTCAGCAGTGTGAAGCTTGGAAATTCTGTGCTATCTTCAACAGAAAGAAGCATTTAAAAGCGTCTCACATTTCTGAGAAAACAAACAAACAAACACACATAAAAAGTGCTGACACCTTTGAAACATTTTCACGCTAATAAAACACAAAACATGTCAGGCAACACTGGAAAAGCGTGAAAAGCGTAGCCAACCCACACTGATAGGGAGAGACAGCGAGAGAGAGAGTAAGACAGAGAGAGGGGATGATGATGGCGATAAAGTCAGAGCATAAAGCTCCAGCGTTGACAATTCTCAGCGAAAGGAACAACCGCAGAGAAGGCCAAGTTAGTAGGGGTTTGGGGAGTGACTACCAAGCTGAGGAGTGGCGCTGCCAGCTTGTTTTGTATTTTGTATTTTTCGCCCCATTTTTGTCAACCAACAGAACAAAAAAGAAGAGAACAAAATGATACAGAAATTTGTTTTAATGCCGCGCACTTTTTATGCTTTTCTTTATAACTTCTTTTCATATTGTATTTTATTTTTTTTGCTGCTTCGTCGCCTTCTGCTCCTTCCTTCTGCCCCAGATTGTGTTACATTTGTGCAGCGGCAGCAGTAAAAATGTTGGGCCCTTCCCCAAAGCGAACCGCAAGTTGTGCAACATCATAAACCCATTTGCGTTTTTAATTAGTAACAGCGCGTTGCCAGACCGCCAGGACATTGGTCAGGGATATGCGTATGGGAGCTACATAAATGGAGGGGGGGACTTTCCGCAATCTAGATGTCATAGAGTCCCCAGTCTCAGCCCCAGCCCCAGCCCCAGTTTCTATCCCAGGCATTGCCGCATTCCCGGTTACTTTGTGTGTGCGCAAAAAAGGAAATGACCATGCAAAATTTGTGCTGGGGCGACAGGACTGAAGCGAAGCGAATTGTAAGTGATAAGAAGTGGAGGATTCAGGGAAGCTCAGCAGAAGAGGACAACACTCGAAAAGTGGAGCAAATAAGGTAAAAATTTTTAATTGCCACAGCAAAAGTGAAGCAAACGCAGAAAAATTGTTGCAGCAAAAATTATTAAGTTGCGGTTTTTGTGGTCAGTCGGGGATGCTGCGAGAGAGCTACTCACCCAGTCCGTCATTCAGTCCGTCTGTCAGTCAGTCCGTCACTCAAACATAACTAGCCACGTAGCAGGAACAGCAGCAGATGGGGCAAGCTTTGCCGAGGTGCATTCATTCCCCTTTTGGGCCCTGCAGAGTCCGTGCAACAGCAGGCAACAAAGTTGAATAGTTAAAAGCGCAACTTTTTCATTCAAGTGGAACAGTTTTTGGAATTGATGGCCAGCAATTTGGGGCAACGACCGCGGTCAGCAGTTGGATGGTCAGATAAGTAGTCAGTCAGTCAGCGAGAGATAGCACCGCTGAATGGTGTAATCATAGTAATTGAGGTAGAATGGATAGCCAAAACCAAACTCCACTTTACTATGTAATCCACATGCAAATGAGAGAATTTCTCTTTTAAGATATTCTTACTTCAGTAGATTGAGAATCTCAGAATATTGAATAATTTTACTGATTGGTATTCTACAAATTATACGTAAATTGCTACAAATTGCACGTTAAATTGGACATAAAATTGTTTATTTTAATAAATGAATTGTCTATAAACTTAAAAAATTAAATTAAACTCAACTTAGCTCACCGTAACACTTGTAATTTTGAAATTTACTCATTATAAAAACTTTACAATTTAAATTTGAAAGAATTTGCAAGAGTTTTATAAATGATCAATTCAATCAATCACTTGTGTACTATTCAATCGAAACTTGTGTACTATACTGTCCTTGTCTCATATCCTTTCTAAATATTTTTTACATTCTTTGTTTCGTGTTCCAAAACATTAATGTAAATAATTGCTTTCAATTTATAAAAATTCTCCATAATATTTTTGATGTGTGTTTGACAAACACAAAAAATAATACTCTACTCGTGAGCAAATCGATTAGCTACGGTCGATTTCATAATTTTATACTCGTAAACAAATTTGTTTCATTCGCCTTTTGCGCAGCCTTCGTTCTGGGTTCCGTTTTGGCTTTATTGCTTATTGTTGCTGTTGTTGTTGTTGTCTTTTGGCAAAGTATTGAAAAGTAAATAATGCAATTTGCTACGCAAAAATCACAGACATGGAGAAATCAGAACTCGGAACACGGTACATAGCCGAGGGCATTGTTATTGTTGCTTTTGTCTGATCTGTTGCATTTAAGCAATTATGTAATTTTTAATAGTCGTCGTTGTCGTTGTTGTTGTTGTTGTCGAGGCAAAACGTTACGCAATTTATGAGAAGAGATATGGGCAATGGTGAGAGGGCGCTTGTAAAAGTCAAAGCATAATTTATTATTGTCAGTCGGGGCAAAAGTGAAGAATGACGAACAAGGCGAAGCCACCCCCAGAATAAAATGATGAAAAACGATTAAAATGCGTCAAAATGTAATAAAAGCAGCAGCGACAGCAGCTGAAGGCCAACAGAGGGCGCATGTGTGAAGGTGGCGCAGGGAGCAAGGACACTCTGAGACCGAAAAACTCTCGAGCCATCAAGCCAACAAACTGTCGACCCATCGACCCATTGGACACCCCATCAGAAGGGAAGTGCAGGCGAGTGACTTACTTGACATTGCTGCTGCTGATGTGACACGTGCAACGCGCTCCACGGATTCTGCAGCGCACTCACGTCCCGGACTCAACTCAACTCGACTCTGGACTCTCAGCTCCATCCCCAGTTCAGTGCCGATTCCGGGAACAAGTATTCCGGCATGTGTTAATTGTGATGCTGTTCCTCTGCAGGCTGCTGTCGATTGGCCCTTGGTGAGCAAAGAAGCAGGGTGAGAGAGAGGGAGAAGTAAATGGAGAGAGAAGGGGGCAACTCACCCCCTATTCTCCTTTGTACGTGCAACGTTCTTGCTCCAAACTAAAAGCAAAACTCGAATAAAATATGGCTTGTATTTTGTGCCAACACATGGGACTGAAGCTGGAACTGGGAGTGGAATCTGGACTCTAAATGGAAACTAGAACTCAAACTGGCAATGGGACGCCTGGTTACCGGCTCTATAAACACATAAACTAGCGGAACTCCGACCCCGGCACTCGGCACTTGGCACTCGGAACACTGAGAACTGAGAACTGGGGAAAGTATTTGCGATTACCGGGCAAAGCGTTTAGGGCACACATTGGCCATGTCCATAAAGTTGTGAGTTTAACAGCTGGCAAATAAAAAGCGTTGAAGCATTTGGCTAAAAACTGTACAATACTCTTTTTACTTTTACGATTGCCGCCTTAATGATTTCCATTTTGAAATGCACCAATGATGAAAAGTTTACTGCGACATATAAAAATTACAAGGTTTTTGATTTAATAACTTCTTAAAAGTATGAACAATTAAATGGAAAGATTAGATATATTTTTGTATTTAGGCCATAATCAGCTCGTAAGAAATAATATCGTTAATTAGACTCCTAGAATATGAATCAACAGCTAATTAAATATATATGTGAAAGCCAAGAAAATTACATAAATGAAACTTAAACATTGATTTTTGTCTATTCTTTTTTTAACAATTATAAGTATTTTCTGTACATTGAGAATAATAAACGTTTGATATTTGAGCTTTTCTAAGTTTCCAATTAATAATTCCCCTCCGAATTAGATTGCGTGAAATGATACATATAATACAAAATATACATATAATCAGTAATTGCATATTTACTCTGCCAATTTCCACAAATTACGCAGCAAGAAATCATTTTCTTAGTTTTCGTTAAGAATTCAGCTCACTCCCACCTCTCAGCAAAACTTTTCATGTGTCACGGTTGCAGTTTGAAAAGTCTTGAATCGTTCAAAAATGCCCTTGACTTTTGCTCGGAGCGCAACAAAAGCCCGTTTAGAGCTTCATTTGTGTTGACTTCCACCATAACTTGCAACAGAGCCACAAAAACAACATAAAAGAGAAAAGGGAGTTTATATAGAAATATCAAGAACTATAAGAAACAACAACGAAAACTTTTTGTAAACAATCGAATGCCAAACAGTCGCACTCCCTTCAGAAGTTCCCATTCCGACGACCAATCCGAGCGAGGGCTTGAGAACTGGGAACTGGTAACTGGAAACACACAAAGTAATTGATTGTTTATAGGAATACAATTTATGTGGCACAATTTGATGTGTGCATGTAACGGTCTGCAGCTGATTCAGCCAGCAAAGGAAATCAAACGGGAGGCAGGGGGAGTTGTTACAAAATATTGACCATTTGCTAAACGATAATTCAAAATGTTAAATCGACAATTTCAATTTGAAGCGAGCAACTCGCCAACTCCCTGGGGCTCTGCCACATACGACTATTTATATGTGGGTTCACACACACACATACTTATACTTACATATGTCTCTCTGTTTGTAAATATAAACATAAACTCTCCATTTAATAAAGGCGAGTGCGATTTGCCCCCTCACTCGTACTTGGTTCATGGGATCGGTTAAATCAATCGAACGTGTAATAAAATGCAATTTTGCAGTGCTCCTTCTGAATGGGACTTTCTCTCCCTCTGTCTCTCTTCTCTACTCGACGGCGCATTTCATTAAAAAATATAATAAAAAGCACATACACACACATATGTATGTAGCCTTAGCCACCCGTGTGTCCATTGGGGTTTGCATTTACCCTTTTGCTCTTTGGGGTTCAATTGCTGTATAAATGTTGGCCAGTAGTTGACGTCGCAGTTGTTGGGGTCGTATGTGTGTGGCTTGTTAAAAATCAACACAGTTACGAGTATTGAACAAGTAACTCCCTGTACTGACCATTGTTATTGCTCATTTTTTGTTGTTGTTGTTATTTTTACAAGCAATTTAAACAATCTGTTTGCTGTGGGTTTTAGCTTAACACTCGTGTAAACACAGTTCGGGGATTTTAAAGCTCAAATGCGTTGTGATTTAATAAAATATATAAAAAAACCTAACAGATACGAGTGCACTAACCTTTGAATTAACTGATAAGACTGTAATAATGAATTATGTTTTTTAATATTTAATTTGTAAATTCATATTTCTGCCAATTGATTGTTATCAAATAAAGTAGGAGCTGCAATTTTAATAAACATATTGTAAGTGTCATAAAAAATACAATAAATATTTTTTAAAATAATCAAAAATACCTACTTAACTCTGTAATAAATAATTTATTAATAATTAGGCTTAAACTTGTATTCACAAATAAAAAATGCTGCAATAAAAACCAAGATTAAATACTGTAAAATTATACTAACTTTTCAAATTTAAAATAAATAGATAAATTACAATATACTTGAATTCGAATTTTAATTTGATTGCTAAAAATTTGTATTATAAATTTCTTTCATAATACTTACCATAAGTTTTTGAAAGAAACGTTTGTTATAATAGATTCATTCTCTTACTGATGAATAATAATTTCACGAGTTTAATCCAATGATTTTAATTTAATAGAATCTTGCCGAATTTACATTACAATTCCCATAAACAATTCATTAATTGCTTTATGATAATAGCTCTCCAACAAGAATGTTGATTATCATTAGGAGAATATCTTAATTGTTCTGTTAAGTGTGGACTTTCCGGAGCTTGACTTTGGTATAATCAGAAGTTAAAGCTATTCACACGCTGCCTGTTAACTGATATGCCAACTTGGTAATTTGTTTTTCTTCATTTTTTTGTTCTCCTCCACGCGTAATTATGGATTATTAAAACTCAATTAAATGCTGTGGCGTTTTGGCATGAAAAAAGTATGATATTTCTTATTTTTTTTGATATTTTGGCAATTTCTGAGCTGTTCACGTTTCTATTTTTATAGCCTTCAAAATGAGCGCAAAAGGGAGTGAAGGGAGGGGAATGCACCCACAATAAAATAAAGCAGGCAAACCACCTGCCTTCTACGAGCAGCAGCTGCTGGCCAGCTTGAGCAACTTGGCCAACTCGCCAATGGCCAGTCACACTTTTTGTTGCTTTCTTTGTAGGTGTGCTCTGCGGTGTTTGGCTTTTTTGGGGCTTTGATTTTGCTTTGCTACATAATTATTATTTAATTTTGATTAATGATTTGTGTAATGCGGCGATTAAAACGTGACTTTTTATGAAAATCGCAAGGCAGCCTCGTTCGACTGCCTGAAAAAGTTATTGGACTGTGAAACCCCCAGACGGCAACGATTCATAGAATCGAGTCGAGCCAAATGGAACACATATTGAAGAGGGGGACGTTGATATTCGTTGGAATAGGAGCAGCTTAAATCAATATATTGTTCTTGTTGTACTCATTCTTTTTGCTGCTGCTGTTTTCGTCAGAGTCGTCTATAAAGTCTATAAAACGCTTTCTGATTGTAAACAATACAGACGATTTAATATTGCGCGCTCGTTGACTCAACACAACTCAACTCGACGATTGGTCTCCCCAGTTCCACTCGATTCTGCAGCTCCCAGCGGAAACTTCAAATAAGCAAACAACACGCTGAGCTCGCCACGTACTAGGAATCAACCCAAAGTGTTTTACGTTTCGAATATACGACTGGAAGATACCCTGAAGATACAGAATTACAAGTTCATTAAGTTGTCCACCCTCTATATTAATTAAATTGATAATAATACTTGCTGAAGAATTAAAATGATATTTCTTGTGTACAACGAACATTGTTTAGAATTTGGCATACCCTACAAGATTGCTAGTATAGACATACAGCACTCAACAAAAAGTTGAATTGAAACGCATGTGCGCAATGGATTCAGAAAAAGGAGGGGAAGAGTTTTTCTATGTGTGTGAATGGAAATGAAAAAAGTTTAAGTTTAATTTGAAATGGCAAAAAACTCGACAGCAAACGAGCAAACGTTGAAAAAAGTGGATAGGTTAAAAGTGATGAAAAACCAGGCCTAGGAACTAGGATTGAGCACAAAGCGGGGAACGGGAAGTGAAATGGAAACGGATGGTAGTGGGAGAAATGCGTTGTCGGAGGTTTATTGACAGCTGGATGGTAAAAATATTTAGCAATAACATCTTTGGACTCAGCACTGAAAAGTGTTGAGCGCCGTGACATGGAAAATGAAAAAACAAAACCAACATCATGAAATAGCTAAAAGAGTTTCAGCTGATGGTTTACTGATTTGTTTCTGATGGGACGATTTCTTGATAAGGAAGGTGAAAATCAAAAGAACAATTTAAAAAGAACTGAAATGATCCATGTAAAGATGACAGGCTTGGTTATTTAAATAAAAATATAGAAAAAAGTTGGTCTAGATATTCAAATTTATTCATCTATATAAATAATCAAATAAAATATATTAAATATTCTAAATAAAATATATTAAATAGATTAAATAGATTTTGATATTTATTAAGTTTCCGATAATATCACCAATCTCAAATAGCGATACTGCCCTCTTAAAATTACATTTTGGTATGTAGGAAAACCACCTGATAGATTGGATTTCGGATTTCCTTCTACTTCCTGGTATCGATATGAAGCTCATTTCTAACTGTTTGCTGGCATGCAAAAGGCAAAAGGCAACTTTACAATCTAACAATTTAAGTGCACTCCAAGGCAAAACTGAGTGCTGTTTGAGTTTGGATTTGGGTTTGGGTTTTAAGCGTCTATTGGCTCTTGGTGGGCCATAAATAATAATCATGACAATATTTAGCCCAGGGCAATGTGAACTGCTCGCTGGATTTGAGAGGCACAGCATCACTTCCATCTCTTCTGGGCACCGACAACATTTGAGGCGTCTCTTTTGTTTTTTGCCGCCGCGAAAATCGTTGACAATGTTGGCCAAGTTGGATTCGGACTGAGACTGGACTGAGACTGGGACTAAGACTGGAACTGAGCTTGGAGTCGGCTACTGCCAGCTTATCAAAATTGCATTGCTGGCGCATCAGAGCGCAGAATGCTAGCTAAAAATTGTTGAGAAATGCAATGCGAGTCTGAAATGAAACTTACACTTTTCAACAAAGCAACAAAGCAAAGACAGACAAAGCAACAAAACGAACCAAGAAAACAAAAAACAAAAAGAACAAAAAATTGCAGTCTGGTCGTCGGCATAGCCACAATTCTTGACATTCGTTGGCGAGATTAATGCGCCTTTGGTTGCAGCCGACAACCGACGGACCGACAACTCGACAGACCAACAATTCGACAGTCGAGCGTCGGTAAGGGCCGCCAGTTCAGTGGCCAGTTAGCCGTGCCAGGCCGAGAGAGATGTTGGCCAAAGTTTTTTGGCCGACGCCAGCATTGTGCGACCTGCGGCCTCGTCCTCGTCCTCATCCTCGGTCATGGCTCCGGTTGCGCAATACGACGAGCCAAGGGGGCAAAAATTGCTGGAGAGGAGGCGAAGTGAAACCTTCCACAAATTGTTAAAAATAATTTATATTAAAACGCAGCAAAAAGACAGGGCAATGAAATTGTGCAAACAATTCAAAGTCGCGCCGTGAAGATGCACCCAGAGATTTCTGGTTGCATCGAGATGATGATGCAGTTGGGATAGGGAGGGTAACTGAATCCCACAGACCTCGCGAGAGTAGCCGCAAACAAATGTCCAAATGATATTTTGTCATAATAAATGGCACAACTATGATTATTTATGACTCCGAGCTGCAATTCCGAAATGCGATCGCTGCTTCGCAGTCAATTTAAGTCTCATAATCAGCAGAAAAAAACTGGAAAGAAACAAAAAAACAAAAACTGCGGTCATGATTTCGATTTCTTGCTTGGCTCAGCTCAATGGCATAATTTATAGTGCCCAGTGTATTGAATAGCACTTGGATGAGTTGTACTCCAGCCTGGACTGAGCTTGTTCCTCCTTCTTCTTCTAGCTGCTGTTGCTATTGCTGTTGTAATCAAACCAGAGCGTTTACTTCAGCTGCAGTTGTGACTTAAGCCACGAACTTGCTCAAGTTTTGTTGTGCTCTGCCTTTGAAATGGCTAACGTTTCTTTTAGTGCCGCGATTTTATTGCCAATTGCAGCTGATTGTTGTGAGGCATCATTAGAAGCACGTAAATCAAACAGTTCCAGTGCTTGAACAATTCTATGATTGCTACAATAAATGCCAGAATAAAGGGTACATTTTTGTGCTAAGACTTTTTGTACTTGTAGTGTGATTGAATTGCAAGGCAGTTTAAAAAGATTTATGAGATCGATCCATCACTCGCATAGTCCAACTAAGATCTGTCAAAAGTAAAGTTATTTAATCGGAAATTATTATCTCCACAAAAAGTTAACCTTTGTAATCTATGGTGAGTTTTCCAAGCTTTATTTTAATTGAGATTAAATCGATTTAAAATCCATCAAAAAAGTAATGTTAACCCAATGGAAATACTTGTGCCATAAATAAATTCATATTTAGAGAAGTTTCCACGCGAACAGCCGCACAGCATTAGCCCCTCTAGCCATTGGTCCATCGAACGAAAAATCTATTCGCGTTTCCGAAATAAGCCCCAACAATGCACGCACTTCAAAAGGAATTTCAAATATTTATTATCGAACGCTAAATGGGGAAGCGTAACTGTTGTAAATGACTTGGTCAGGCTGTAAATATTAATAACCCGGCAGTTGGCAGTTGGGACTGTGCCGACGAGGGCGCCACACACCGGGGAAAGAGTTGTAATGCCCTCCAGTTGAGGAACCAATTAAGCGCATCTCAAGTGCTACAGAAATAACACCACGTAATAATAAGGTGACGAAGCGTATAGCTCTAAATGAGGGAGCCAAAAAAGGAAAAAAGGAAAGAGAAACAACAACTGAATCCAACTATTGCATCACATTGCCCAGACAATGGAAAGCAGCAGCAGAGTTGGGACAGGGCAGGAATTGGGGGAAACGGAGACGGGCGCTGACATTGAAAAGCGACGCGTGCAGACAAAATTAAAAATATCCATTCATGGACCTGGACAAAGGGAGGGAGAAAGGGAAGCAGATGGGGGGAGGAAGAACAGTGATGATATTTGAGGGAATAGGGGATAATGCAACTCACTCGACGCTCGACGCCGTCAGCAACATAAATTAAAATAAAACTACAGCATTGCTAGTTCGGCAACATTAAGAGATCACATGAGTTGCCACAGGACGGGGCATAAAATGAGTGCGACAGAGAAAGCAGTAGCAGCTGGGCATCTATGTATAATATACAATGTGTATGTGTGTGTGTGCGTAGTACGTACTATTGAAATGCTGTAAATTTTAATTAGATGTGATTCTCAAAATGCAGCAATTTGTGGAAGTTGAGAGTTGAATAAAGATAAAGTTGCTATCAAAATGCATCTGAATATTATTTTTGCAGGTGTAAATAGTAAATAATTACATAATTACAAGTAAATATAATTACATAACAAATAAATGTTCCTTTATGAAAATTTGTCATTATATTACAATAGCCTTGCGTAAATACTTTAAGCCATCTCTGTATACTCAGAATTGAAGATAGATTCTCATCTGGGATTGAATATAGTTCCAATTCAGCTACTGATGAATTCTTTGTTGATTAACCTATGAATTGGCAATGGTTTTAATATTTGAATTTAACTATATTATATAAATATTTTTTGTAATATCTATTGAAACGATTGGAATATTTTCAACCTGATCAAATTCAAAATATATTTCAATATGCGAGCCAAAAAATTAAAAGCCTGCAATTGAACCCATAGATGACCCGCCAAGAACCACACAGGGAAATGGGAGGAGCAGCAAGAAACCAACGCAAAACTTAAATTTATAATATCACATCCACTTTGTCCAGGGTCTTCAAAATACATAGACAAAAGAATACAAATGAGAAGGAAAAGTTGGAAAGGAGTGGAAAAACTGCAGAGCTTGAGCGTGGCATGCGAATTGCATGAAATGCTGAAAGTTGTGGGGCGCGGGTGGGACAATGCACAGATTTGAGTCGAACTGCACGACTTGAACGTTTTTGATGAATGCGACGGGACGGTGCCCACCAGAGCCGCCCAACTCCAGCTCCAACTGTAACCTCAGCTCCAGCTCCAGCTGGACGACAGCCTGTGGGACTGAGTGTTCAGTATTTGCCTGATTGCTGAAATTCACGCGAATGGACAACAGATCCCGAACCGTTGCGACCAAAGCTATGAGCTTTAGTTTTAGTTTTAGTTAAAAGGTTTCGCTGGGCCTCATAAACAAATTTTGTTGGTCACAGCATGAGCAACAGCCATAGCCAAAGCCCAAACCAAAGCCAGAGCAATGGGAAAGTAATTTAAATGCAGCGCGGTGCAGGCAAATTGTGGCCATTTAATGAGCGATTAGAGCGTCGACCACATCGATGGGGAACAAGCACGACAACGACAACGACTGGAGACTGGGGACTAAAGACTAGAGACTAGAGTAACTGGATAGTCTGAGGACGGACAGTTTGCGAGGCATTTGGCAATAAGTTCGAGTTGCCGTTATGATTACAGCCAAACTCGCACTCGCTTCTGGCTCTTGTGGCATCTTGTCAAATTTGTTTCGATGCTCTGAATTGTTTTTAGTTGTGTCAGATCAATATGAGAGCTGATTGATACAGTTATTCTTAAGCTAAATGTGCATAGATACTTATGGAATTGAAAAAATAAAGAAAACAAGACAAGTATATATCAATTATGTAAATGATTTATAATAGAAAGAAATGAGAGCAAAAGCCAAGTCCCACTGTTCATCTTTTCTCTCTCGATCTCGATCCTGCAAGTAAAGTTTTTTTTTTGTAAATTAGTAGATTGAGCTTAATATCACTTTTTTTCAGCGAATTATCCAAAAATATCTTAAATTGCATCCAAACTTAGCTGTGAGCATGTTCAGATAACAGATAGATCAAAGTGTTGGTCCGTGTAAGTGCTCTCTAAATATAGGTGTTATCTAAATTTATATATGTACTCGTATTGTATTGTATTGTATTTAAGGGCATGGCTCAGGGTATTCTTATAATCTATGGTAAATGTTGACGCATGTTAAGTTCTTGATTTAATATAAATCTGCATTTCAAATTAGTAATACTAAGGGTATATATATACATTAGAGTGGGTCAATTTGTATGGACCAAAAAAAATGCACCAAGCGGTTGTCAAAATCGTAATCTACGACGAATTCTAAGAAGATTTTCCCAAGAAACCATAGGTCTAAAATCATTTTCGAGCTTCCGCGATTTTTAGCGAGAAACTTTTTGTATCTTTTTGTCACTTTAAATACGCATAGATACCTAAGCGAGTGCATAAAAAATAATTTGTTTCATTTAATATTTTTTCAAGAAAATTATAAATTTTTAAAAATGTAACAATAAAATAAAAAAATTAAATTTTATTTTTAAAATTATTTTTTAAATTAAAAAAAAAAATTTTAAATATGTAATTTCAAAAATTGGCATTAATTTGCATTTGACCGTTAATTTACGCCTTTTCTAGTGCCACGCCCACTCCAATTTTTTTTCCAAAAATTCTTTGAAGTATTGAAAATATATAGTTCAAGTTTCAACTCGATATCTTTCCTAGTTCAAAAGTTACAGATTTTTGCCACCAACATTGGCAAAACAAACCGAAAATGGGTACAAAATACATATAAATTTGGTACCATTTTATATGTATTTTGTACGTATTTTGTACCCATTTTCGGTTTGTTTTGCCAATGTTGGTGGCAAAAATCTGTAACTTTTGAACTAGGAGAGAAGATATCGAGTTGAAACTTGAACTATATATTTTCAATACTTCAAAGAATTTTTGGAAAAAAAATTGGAGTGGGCGTGGCACTAGAAAGGGCGTAAATTAACGGTCAAATGCAAATTAATGCCAATTTTTGAAATTACATATTTAAAATTTTTTTTTTTAATTTAAAAAATAATTTTAAAAATAAAATTTAATTTTTTTATTTTATTGTTACATTTTTAAAAATTTATAATTTTCTTGAAAAAATATTAAATGAAACAAATTAGTTTTTATGCACTCGCTTAGGTATCTATGCGTATTTAAAGTGACAAAAAGATACAAAAAGTTTCTTGCTAAAAATCGGAAGCTCGAAAATGATTTTAGACCTATGGTTTCTTGGGCAAATCTTCTTAGAATTCACCGTAGATTACGATTTTGATACCCGCCTTGGGTCGAAAAAAATTGACCCACCCTAATATACATATATACACGTATTTCACAGTTTTATTCTTTTTCGATATCACGAAAAGCTTTATTAGAGATTTTTACATTAGTTCAGTTTTAAAATAACGTGTATTTTTCCAAAAAATTATTAATAGAAATGCTGGGAAAACTCCTGTTATCTCATATCAACTAAATATGCAGCCTACCGACATCATTTCTTAATTACCCTTAAACATAAAGGTGTAACATCTTTTTCTTTTAATTACTTTTCACAGAGAAACAGTTTGTCCACAATGTACTTTATCTACTTCAGCTCTCAATATAAATCTATTTAACCGTTGTTTTCTGATTGGCAAAACCCTTGGCAGGAATTGTTCCCATGTCGCTACTCTGGCTGCTGTGGCATGTGGCTTCATTTGCCGTTAGCTGAACCATTAAACCTCCAGTTGATTGCCACGCCCACATACACACACACACACACAATCGTTATGAGAATGAGATTGAAGTTAAGAGGAAGGAATAGGAGAGCCTGCAATCAAGCACATAGCTCAATTCTGATGTTCGAAGAGCACACGCCCGGCTAAATTACCAGAAACAGCTCCGAGACGAGCTGCGACGACGACACAACGACGACAACGTGGCGCACTTTTTAAATTAAAAACTAAAATCGATTGACATTCAATTTGAGCAGGCAACATCAGCTTTCAACTGACTGCGCCTTGGCCCTGAGCTACAACAGCAGAGGATGATGCATGGAGAATGGATGAGGATGAGGCAAAGAGGGAGGTGGACAGGGACAGGGAGGATGTCTTCTCAAGTCGTATCTCAAGTCAACATTTGTCGCTATAAATTTGCCACTGCACAACTTTGCACATTTCCTTGACTTGGCTGTCGATGCGTGTGCGTGCGTAAGATTTAGCGGAGTTGAGAGATAGGAACTGAGTTACTGGAGGAGCTAAAAAGAACTGCTAGAACTGCTGTTAACTGGGAACTGGTAACTGGTAGCTGGTAGCAGTCAGTGGATGTTGTTTCCTTCCTAACGACAGCCTTGGCAGCAGCCGACACCGACAACGTTCAACACACGCTGACATGTGTGCGAGGCAAGACGCGTTGCCTGCCTCACCGACTTGCCCCTGTTTTCTCATCCATATCTGAATCTGTATCTGTATCTGTTGCCATGTGGCTTTCCGCCAAGTCGCGTGCAAATTTTGTGACACTTCACCCACGGGAGAGGTGCCAGTCTCCAGCTTCCCGCTCTATTAATCCTGCCTGACGCTGACAAACTGCACGAGAATCAATTTTGAAGCTGACTAAACCTGAGACCCAATGACACTAGCTGACTAGCTGTTCAAATGTTGGGATTAAAAATCGCATTAAAGTAAAAAAGATTTAAAACATTTAATATCTAAAGCCAAGTAATATTGAATTGGTAACTGAATGGAACTATAAAGTAATGAAAAGAACATTAAAGTTCTATAATAATTATAAAACTCAAGCGTTTTTTCTCGGTCAATAAATTGGAAGAAATGCTTCATGCTAAACAATGTTTGAATAATTTGTAGCTTTAGAGATACATAGATCAGAGATCTTTCGTTACTTTTGACTTTAATTATTTTTTTTTTATCTGATTGAACTTATTTATACCCCAAACTTCTTTTTCAGACTTTAACCCAAATTGAATTAATAAATAATTTATATATTTTTTTTAGCTTAAATTTAATTGCAAACATTTAATTTACAATTTGCCGACTGCACTTAGTCAAGCTATAATAAATAACATAAGAAATAAATATAAAAAACTTTCATTTAGTGCCATTCGAAGTTGAAGTGCGACTTCGAGTGAGTTAAAAACGTTACGCAGTGACAGGAAATTGCTGATTAAATTTGAACGCAGCCTGAGAGGAGGGCAACCCTTCATTAGACGCGACTCGAGCCGCTCATTAAAGTGGAAAAATCTGCACTCTGGAGGCGGCAGAGAGGTGGAATGGAGATGGAGGGATTGCAGCATTCATTAGACAGCCACTTGATAGCGTGTGCATAATTTGCAACTAGAGTTGCAAGAGTTGAATGCAGTGTAAGCAACAAGCAACAGAGAACACAGAACAGACAACAAGCAACAAGTTGCTGCTGTTTTTAATTGATATTAATTTAATTGACACTTGAGTCGAGTTTAGGCCTCCACTTTTTCACCATCTGTCATTCAGATGCTCCCTCGCTCCCGTCCCATTTCAGGCTTCGACTAATCGAGTGACTTGGCGTGGGCTGTTTGGCAGCTTCGAAGCGTTGCATTTGCAGTGGCAGCTTCAATGAGCTTTGCATGTTAACTGTTTACTTACAGCACTGCAGAATAAAGGAGTGAGAGAGAAAGAGAGATAGCGATAGAGAGAACGTGATAGAAAGGGAGGACAGTGAGGGGGAGCTTTCTGAAGTGCATTTTATGAGTTTCCGTTTAAGTTCAATTATGTTGGGTTTGCTTTGATGATTAGCGTAATGAGCAAGTGGCGTAAAACGAGTGGATTTAAGTGGCCTGAATAAGCATGGCCAATGGCAGAATCGAGTGTGGGAAGCAAGTTGGCAACAACTTATTGTAGAACGTCCAAAAGTTCTTATCTTTCTAATATTTGTATTTTGTAGGATGTCTTACAGAGAAATAATATTGTTGCGAATATTAATTAAATAATTATTAATGATTAAGCAATAAATAGTAATATTTTTATATTTTTAGTTATACACTGAAAGCTGTATTTAAATCAATTTAATTTTATATTATTATTTTCTTAAATCAATTTAACATAGCATGTGTTTGCATGCTGTCGACATTAAATAAATAAACATTTACTCAAAAGTATGTATAGTAAATAAACATTTACTTAAAAGTATACATATTTTTTTAAAAAGAAGTAAGCTTTCAATAGTTCTATGATATCCAAATAAATACTTTAAGTACAGTAAACATTATTTGTATTTTGATTTAATTTTAAATGTTATATTAGTAGTTCTATAATAAATATTTGATTAGCAGTGACTATTACCCAATAAAATCGATCATGTATTAAATCTATTTTATAGTTCTAAATCTAAATCTTAATCTTTGCCGTCATACATATCATACAGAAGATTAAACAGGAGCTGCACCAAATCAAGACTAAGTACAGAGGAGAAGCCTTTGCGTAAATCATAGGCATACATCCTGTCAGCATCATAATTAGATTAATCAATTCGAGGAGCATTAAATTAAGTATACGCACAATTCAAACGGCCCAATTGCAGGGGGGAGGGTAGGGAGACACCTTAACTCAACTGTGAGGTAAACTGCAGGTGTAGCATCAATAAAATATAATCTATATACTCAGCATGAGTGTGTGTGAGACTATTGAAGAGGAGGTGCCCTGTGAGTGGTGTTAATGCGCTGGCTAAACGGGTTTGCAAATTGCAGCCGCATTAAATCCACTTCCGGTTTGGGGCCACGCTCGGCCCGCTTCCGTTGTGGAGACACACTTCGGAACAGGTGTAAACTCTGACGCCCGCCCATGGGCGACACATTTGGCAGCCATTCAAGTGTAGCAACAACAATGCGGTGACGTTGAGAGGATGAGAGATGTAAGGGAAGGAGAGGACAGAATTGGAAGGGTTGGAGCATTGACAAAACAAAAGGCAAATCAAATTGAATAATTGTTGCATGAACGTGCAAAGGGACAGACAGACAGACTGGACAGCTGAATAGACAGCTGTTGGTCGAAGAGAATGCTGCTAACAAGCCTAGGCAACAACAGCAACAACAACAGCAGCAACAATAACAATAACATTGAAGCGATGCGATGCGATGCGACTTCAATTCAATCAATTGAACGTGCCGCGAATGGTTAGCAACAAAATACGAGTGTAAAACTCATCCTGCCAGGACAACGAGTCCAGGACGTACAGCGAGCGACCAACTGGCGTGTGAAATTGACAATATTGCACAGTAACAGGCAAAAATATTTTTACACACGCGACAAACGGCCAACATGTGGGATTAACTAGCCGAGCAGAGACAGACAGACGGACAGACAGACTGAGAGACAGACAGACATGTAGACAGAGTTGATGCACCTGCCATGTCCTGGCGTCCATTGATTGACTAGAATACACGTCACCATCACTCAGTCCACAATTGGATGCCCCGTTTGCTTCGCCATTGTTGCGCAAATTTGTATAAAAATGCGAACGCGATGCGGCGAAAATCGAGCAAATAAAATTTATTTAGCTTGTAGACAGTCCCTTGAGAGCAACAGAGAAGGATAGAGAGGGAGACCGACACAATGATGCCTGTGATTTTCAATATTTGCAACGGGCTGGCTACATACATGCCTTATAACAGGTGTTGATATGTTTATCGACTGGTTTGAGCCCAGTCAGAACTACGTGCGTGCAATTTGCACAAATTGCTGTTGGCCAGCCACAAAATGGAGCAGCAACGTGAAGAGGATAAGGTGCAGGAGGAGGAAGTGCTCAATTCTCGGTGAATGTCTGTCTGCTATTGCTGGTGTTGTATAGGGTTTCAATTAAACAATTAGTGGACTATTATTTGAGTAGACGTAGGCGGCAATGGGGCGGATGGAGATAACATTGTGCACCTGGATTAAGTCTGAATGCCGGGTTATTGTTAATTGATTGATTTTCAAGTGAGGCGATTGATGTAACTGGGGGATAAAATGCGGCTAAAGCAGCATTTTGGCAAGAGAATTACAGAGAGAGAGAGAGGAAGAAGAGATTAAGGATATACAGGGTGACCAAAAAAAACGGAGACAAACATTTTTAACTATAATTTTACTAAACGAGAGAAATTTAGCAAAGCAACAATTAGTAACGATAGAGTGGATCACTAGTAGTAAGATTCTCAGCCGGCTCTGAAATGGTCTCCTCCAGCTGCCATGCACAGGCCCAAACGTGATTTAAAATTGTTGGCCATGGGCCGCAGGTCTACGATAGGAGCGCATCCTTTTCACAGATGAGAAGCTGTTCACCGTCGAGCAGGCCCACAACCACCAAAACGACTGGATCTGGTCCGTAGAGGCTCCGAGTACGTCGGCCATTGTCAAACATCGCCAAAATCCGAAGTCCGTTATGGTCTGGGGCGGCATTTGCGCCAGCGGCAAGAAACCCCTGGTTTTCGTGGATCAAGGGGTTAAAAGAAACCAAGAAGTGTACCGCCGCGACATTCTCGACGCCGTGGTAATTCCTTGGGCCCAACTGTACTTCGGCGATGCGGACTGGACTTTTCAACAGGACTCCGGCCGGCTCACAAGGCGAAAATGACGCAAGACTGGTGCAAAACCCATTTTCCGGACTTCATCTCGTCTGCTGAATGGCCACCCTACTCGCCGGATCTCAACCCGATGGACTACAGCGTGTGGTCGATATTGGAGGCCAGGACCTCTGCTAAGCCTCACAAAAGTTTGGAGGCGCTGAAGCAATCGCTGCTCTTGGAATGGAACCGACTGTCTCCCGAGGACCTGCGGCCCATGGCCAACAATTTTAAATCACGTTTGGGCCTGTGCATGGCAACTGGAGGAGACCATTTCGAAACCGGCTGGGAATCTTACTACTAGTGATCCACTCTATCGTTACTAATTGTTGCTTTGCTAAATTTCTCTAGTTTAGTAAAATTATAGTTAAAAATGTTTGTCTCCGTTATTTCTGGTCACCCTGTATACGGGAGAATCCACAAATAGTTTTTGAAGTAAAACTTTGATCACAAACAAATATGAAAATAAAGGGTCATTGAAAAAGTCAAAGCATTGATTGAACGATAATAAACTAAGAGAAAAACATTCTAAATTTTTTTTTAAAAAGTTTGATTTAAGCATTTATTCTTTTAGTTTGTATTCAGAATATTGTATAACACCATGTAAATAAGATATGACTAATGATTTCACTGAAATATTTATTAAAAGGCTCCGATAGTCAAAGTATTTTCAGAAAAGAAATTATAGAAAATACTTGAATCAGTTCCGAGATTACCAAACTTTTAACACCGTTTGGGATTGATTGATTGATTGGCTTTTTTTGTGTGCAGTAATAAAGAAAGTACGGAATGAGTCTAAGAAGATCTCTGATCTATAAACAGGGTAACTACTTCACAGGTTCTACTCTTGCCACATGTCTGAACCTTGTCAGGAGTTCTTGTTTAAGAGTTCTTTATGATCTGCATTGCAGGCTAACAAGCAAAAGAGCAACTCGACTCACAAATGTCTTCTCTCTCTACTCTTGGTAAACTTTATGATCGGCTAGTGCATATTTTACACACTGCTAATTTCCGACGAGGGCTACAGCTCCAAGTCCCAGATGGAACTTGCTGAGATCTCCCCTGGAGCAACCTCTCTTGAACCTTAACAAATAGCGACGAAAATTGCAACAAATGTGTTACGAATGGTTCGTGATCGTCATGACAGAATGTCGCCAGTAACAACAACAACAACAGCAACAACATCAGTTACAGTAACAACAACAAGAGTCTAGAGAGTTGTGGACCAATGAGGAAATCGCTGCCTTGGCTTGAACCACTAACATCACGAGTTGAACTCTTAACAGCCTGAGAGCGTCCAAGTCCGAGGCGAAGATGTTGGTGATGAGGACGTTGCCGACAACGACGACAACGTCGGCCAACTTGACAACAACAGTAACAACAACAGCAGCAACAACAACAAGATTAGCGCGTTGATGAGGCTGCCGAAATGCCAGAATACTGAAAACTGAAGACCAGAGTATGAACTCTGAAGTCTGAAGAGTGAAGACTGAAGACTACGACTCGTTTTGCTGGTAGCCTTCTGGGCTGCTGAGGTTGCTTGTTTTTATTGTATCTGTTGGGCGATTACAACGTTAGCGAGTGTTTGCTGTAGTTGCTGCAATTTTGGTTGTTGTTGTTGTTGTCATTGTCGTTGTAGCGACTGATGCAATAAATCGCTGACATTGTTATCGTTGTTGCTGCTGTTGTTGTTGTCTTGAGTCTGCGATAAAATTAAATCGTTGCAAGCCAAGATCGTGTCGCTTAGAAGGGTTAGGCAATTTTTTGCATCCACTCGTCTACTCATTACAATCTTAACTTCTGGCAAATTATTTTAGAGTCAGCTTTAAACTCTTGATTACCAAATTCCGCAAACACTTCCTAATGGCCCTAATAGAAACAATATTATTCAAAATCTATGTACTTAATACAGTGTGATCATATATAATGCTGCATATAATTTCCATATTTTTGCGAAAGAAAATATTTTATATTTTTATATTTTATATTGTCTAAACTAATATTTTTTTCAATTTTAATGCAATATGCAAATCTTTTATTTTGATGTACTGTTATTGTTAGAAGAATTTTAATAAATACTATACTATTATACTTCATTTTATTATTATATTTATATTATATACATTTTTAAATAATTTTAATACATTTAATACTCTAAGAAAAATAACTTGAAATGTAAGTTAAATGTAAAATGCCTTGAAAACTCTTGCTAAGTATACAACTGAATCGGTTATTTGAAGGAAAACTCATATGTATTTTTCGATAATTTTGCACCAGTTTCCATCTACATTTTGTACTCTTACATTTAGAATTTCTTATCAATTTCAAATTGCCAAACCAACACGTAGAAAACTTTTTGCGCAACTCGTTGCGTATCTTTTGTGGATGCGTGTGTGCTTGTATGTGTGTGTAGCAAGTATCTATGGGATGCGTATATGAATGTAGGAAACTTGTGCTTTTTGGCATTTTGAACATCCCCAAAAGCGTTGCGTTGGCGTATTCTAAACTTTGCGTTACTTTTTGCTCAGCTAAAGTCATTATCATTAAAGCCATACTTTTTAACCAGGCGAAAAACTTTCACTCTTGTGTGCCAAGCGGTAGCGAAAAATATTGTAAATTGTATCCAACAGATACTTTATCGAGCCGCAACAGAAACTTTTGCCATTGTCCGCGAGCGCACAACTGACACACATGCACACACACACACATGTATCAACGAGAAACTCTGCATTAGAGAGTTGAGAATTGCACTCCCTCCAACATAATGAGAATGGAATGAAAGCGGGAAAGAGGGCGTGGCATAAACTTATTCTTTAGTGCGAGTCACATGGCAAATTACAAGCATGTTGAGAAAACTTTTCTAATATATACAAATATGAGAGTGTGTGTGTGTGTGTGTTACAGTACGTAGATTCATAAGTATAATTGCACATACATTTGTTGTATTTCGAGTTTTATATTTTAGAGTTTGAAATTATTTTATTTTAATTTATTTATTTAACGTTTACTAAAACAGTCGACAGAGAGAAAACATTAAAATAATTTAAATATAACTATAAAATAAGATTGTGAATTTAACAATTAAATTATATTTAAAACAATTTAAATTCATAGCTGAAAAGATTAAATACCTAGTTAAATACAAATAAATTAAGCCTGGGTATTGATAAATTGTATAATTGATCCAACATATGTTGCAAAAATTAGGGAAAGCCCAGAAAATGCCCAATTGGGCTAAAGATATTAGAAAACGCTTTTAAGAAGCTGGTGGACTCTAAGTTAATTATTCGAAAAAGTTTGTTTGTAATCGTCACTAAGTATTTCATCTGAACACAAATATAGCGACAATAAGCTATTTTGATTATAATATTTTAAGCTAAACCTTAAATAATAATACAGTAATAATTATTAAATGATTATATGTTTAAATTAAAAAAAAAAATGCATGCAAGTTCTGACCAAAACTGTCAGACTCTTCTCACACGTTCGCAACTGCGTCCCTTCTAATGCCAGGAATCCAGAGCCATAGGGCAGCCATAAAAGCCGCTGCTTTGTGACCATAATATGTCTTCATTGCCCAGGAACTGACAAGCCCAGAACATAGAGCAATCGATTCGTTGGTTGGAGTCATAACCTCAGGCCATGGAAATCAGCGTCGCGTTGTTGCCATAAAATTATAGCAGCGAAACAACAACAAACAGCGAATCGATGCCAAAGATGCCAGTGCTAAAGCCCAAATCCCAGTCCGTTCTGGCCGGGCTCGCAGTCGCATCTAACTGAAGCAAGCGGAAGAGTGAAAGGCGACGCTGCAGGAGAAGAACGTATGTTGCCAGCTGCTCGAATTGTGGGCCTGTCTCTCTGATTTTCTGTCTGTCTGTCTGTCTGTCGTTTGGGCTGGTAACCTGATTCAATGAGTTAGCGAATCTATCACTATGCCTTCCTGCCTGCTAGCCAGTTGTTAGCCAAATGCGGGCCTTTCTTTTTGCCACAAATGCTGCACTTTACGAGTTTTGAAAAATAAAACTTGATTGTCCAGCCAGGCGTTGTTTTCTTTTTCAAGTATTCTATGTTACATATAAATACCTTCTTTCATACTCGTACTTTCTAAAGCAACTACGAGTAAAGCTGCCCCGCAGTTGTTTTATTACAAATTGGAAATTTGTCTTAAATGCGCTCAAAGGTGCAGATTTCAAAGCACAAGGCAGTTGCTGGTTGCTGGTTGGCAACAGGCTGATTGGCAAATGGCAAATAGAGACCAGAGACTGGATAGCTGAGAATACGGTATGGAGAATGGAGAATGGGGAATGCAAGCCAAGGAAAGTCACAAAAGTCATGCGAAATTTGCATACGACTGAGTTACAAATTTGTTTGCCGGCACTTATCACAAGCCAAATATCTCAAAAACAGCCACGACAAATGCTGTTGCAGTTACCATTGGTAACATCGCTTACTTGAACTGTGATTTTATTTGTTTGTTTCTTTTTTGGAAGCTTAATTAGTCTCAGTTAATCGAAAGACAAGCAATGTGAGCAATAAACAAAGGGAAAGAGAAGGAGAAAAAGAGAGAGAGACAGAGAGGGGAAAGAGTTTAGTTTTCTATTTATTTAAATCTAAAAAAAATTTCTGTTTAAGCAAATATTCAGAAATACTATATATTAAGTCAAATCTTCATATTGCGAATTTTCTCAACTTTTAATCTTAATCAAATGATTTAAAGAAATGTTCATACTAATTTTTTTTGGAATTTCTAATTTTTTAAAGCTAATAAAAAAATAAAAGCGCACTCTAGCGCATAAGAGAGTAACACATTAAAATCTAAAAACAAATACAGCATAATTTTGGGAGCAGCGCTAATGACGATAACTGTGTAAAAATGTAAGCCTAAAAGTATGCTTTGATATTTGAAATGTGATAAAAAGAATAGATCGGATCTAAATTGCTTTAATTATTTTTAAGCACAGAATTTAAATTAAAATAAGATTAAATTCATATTGTCATTCAATGCATTGGCTGTGGCAACTACATGACTGAAAGATGTGTAACTAATGCAGAGTATAAAATAGCTGAAACAAACAATAGTATTGTATATCAAATTTTACTGATGTCTAATTCAAAACATAAGTATGTCATTTATAGATCCATTATAACAATTAATCGAGCTTCAGCAAATTTAATCTATAATAATTATGCAAATCCGTCGATGCATAGGATATTGTATGACATATTGCATGCTTTGTTCGAATGTTGCTGACATGTAAGGATGCAGAAAGGAACCTCACAGCGATTGTTATTGTTCCAGGCGACTGTTTGCAATTAGCAGCCCAAGCAACTCCTTTATTGTTGTTGTTGTGGCTGTTGTTGCTGTAACTGTTGTTGTTCGTATTCGTAGTGACAAATGCAGCACCATATGGCGGTACAATGACCCACATTATGAGGCGCTTTTATTAGACGACAGTTCGCGATGCACAAAAACAAAAGGATTCACAATGGTTGCCATAGTCGCAATAGTCTCAGACAATGGCCAGGAGACGACAACGTTGTCATCGTCCTGACACACAGACACACACAGTGGTCCTAACAGACATACAGACACATACATATGCAGACAATGCAAATGTGGCACATGGCTTCAACAGGACATTAAACTCACAAAGGAGTCAGTTTATTCAAGGCATACGAGTATGCATGCTAGTCAGATTGAAATTTTCTGTCTTGAAAGCAAAAGGATTTAAATTAAGAATAAAGTATTCTAACTTACGTTTTATATATATAAGCTGATAAAAATATGTATTTTTGTCTATTTTCAAACAGAAAAACAAGTAATTAAAGCCAGTGACGTAATATGGGCGAAGGCTCAATACCAAACACATCAAGTAGTTACTTTATTTTTACAAACTTTGAAATTATTTTATATAATTATTTATGTTATATTAAATTAAAAATTCTTTAAAGTCCTTTAAGCACTTGAAGAATTTCAATTGTCTTTAGCATTATAGTGCATATACATTTATGCGATCATTTGGAAGATTGCCACTTAAGACTCGTCGCCCATTCAGCTAAATATATGAGAGGTAGAACTCAAAGTCCCCCAATTCATTTCGGCCAAGATCATTTTGGCTTGGACCCCAAAAGCCCTTATAATTGCATTTCTGATGAGCGGCGGGCGGCGGGATGAGAGGGTCACGCCCCCAAGCTGCAGGGAGTTGGGTCAGTTGGGTTAGTCAGCCACGACAGCGACAACAATCATCATCAGGAGTGGGAGGGCATATGACGAGGACAGTAATGCCACACACACAACAACAGGCGACACATGCAACAAAGTGAGCCAGTTTACACCTGCAGCTAGTAGTGGAGTTGGCTTGTGGCCAAGTGGAGGAACATGCAACATGCAGCTACGGGCTGTGTACTCGTAGGTTGCAGGTTGCATAGCTTCAACTATGCCCTGGCCTTTCCATGTAATTATTTGTAATTTGTTTGCCCAAGTGCAGACACCGAGAGGCAACTGTTTGCCTCGAGTACGAGCATGTACACATGTATGTAGCATGTATGTATGTATTTCTTGTTGCACTTAGTAAATGTACTTAGTTAGTTGTAGCTGTACTAATTCTAACTGCTTTCCTTGTTGTAAATTCAAATGCTCTTAGTTATGGCTATTGTAATACATAGTAATAGAGAGCTTGTCGTAATTGTAAACGCCACTTTAAGAACTTTTCCGTCTACTCGTGTTTGTATTCTCGAACTGATTCAGATTGATGATGACATCGCATTCCGTTGACATTTTCATGGACAACGGAACCGGAAATGCTTCCACTGACGGGCCACATTAAGAAATAATTAGCAAGCCGAAAAGATGGTCGAGAGAGAAAGTCTTGGCTAAAAGCCTATTGCGTAATTGTCTAATGGACTCGAACTGCGCCACAACAAGTCAACAGCAGTCAAGGGCAATTCGAGGAGTATTGGCCAATGGAACTGAGCTCATAAATTATAAGCAATGTATAGTTAAGCCAGGATAATGTCTTTAAACGGCTGTTGATGGGTCACATTTCGAATTCCATGCCCAATTTAAGAGCTTGGCAATTAAAGATGTCAAAGACAAATAAAAAGTTACCATTCGCTTAGAGAAATTCTTTTGGCAAAATAATAAAAATAAAACGACTTGTTTTTAAATTATTTATAGCAGCTGCAAAACCACATACAAAATTTCCTTACATTCTTAACGCCCTTCATTCGATGTTTATTGAATATATTTCGATTAATACAATTTTTGATATGCAAATCGAATTATGCGCGGAATTTAAGAGGAATTTGCGAGCCGTAGCGCAAATTTACATCAATTTTTCTTTGCATTAACAGGCATCCCGTGCGAGGGCGCGAATAAAAGTTGGGGTGGGTTTTCTGGGCCATAATTGAGTTAATAAATCACATGCCAGCTTCAATTACCACTCCTCCCCAACCTGCTTTAGCCAAACAACCGCGTGGTTACCTCAAAAATGCTCTCAGTGAATGAGTGACAGACTTTGTCGAATGGTTCGGGTTGCTTCTGACGGAATGTTGGGGAATTGCTACTTGAGAAAATGTCATTACCAGCCACTTGAAATATTCGATTTTCTATTGAAATGCTAAATTCACGCAATAATTCAACATGGCGTCTCTCTGTCTGTCTGTTTGTCTGTCTGTCTGTCTGTCTGTCTGCATGTTTGTCGATCATTGTCTGGCCTTGTGTATTCTTATGTAGTTGGAATCAAATTCAACTCGCTTGTTTGCCATTTGCCATCAACCTGCATTGCAATTGTCGTGCGAAATTGAAGTACTTAGAGTGCACACTGGGCCGGATTGCCGAATAAGTGGCATAAAGTCGAAAATTGCATATATCGAGCTGAAACTTGGCATATTTATTGAATATACCACTCTAAATATTTAAGCAATATTTTGAGTCAGCTTGACCACGCCTACCCCGACTGCCCATATAAGACAACATGACGTATACGTGATTTAAATTATATTTACATACAAACAAGCACATCTAGAAAATTAAGCCATCGGAAAAGCCGCAAAAAGCCGCAAACCGGATTGTTATTATATTTTTATAAATAGATTCTACTTTTTTTCAACATACATTACACATCGCAGAAATACGCAGAAGACTTTTTTTCTCTACAGAAGACGAACACTTTGGGTAAATTTTTTCTTATTGAAGAACACAAAACAATACACATATTATCACATATAACAAGTTTTGACAAAAAATCTTTTTAATCAACTCCAATTTACATACCTCGGTCTTCAAAATCAATTTTTAATAATAACCAATTTGCTTATCGTGTGGAATTGCCAAGCGCACAAAGTCAACAAAAGTTTGCCGCCAATTTTGTCACAAAAGTCAGCTGTTTAATCGGCTGACTTTGGAGCTTGATAAAAAATGCCAGGGTTGCATTTTTAGCAAAAATACTTATTGATGCTTTCTACAGAGGGAATCTAGTATATATATGTTAAATAAAAATGTAGATTTGCTTCAATTAGATTTTCGACTTTATGCCACTTATTTGTCAATCCGGCCCAGTGTGGAGTGGATGTATCGTTGACTGATGCCAAACAGTTTATGGGAGCCAGAACACTCTACGACAATTATTGGGGAAATATTCGCATTGATCTTAAATTGAAATTGGCAATACCAATAACATATGTAAATCAAACATTATATAGATTAAAATGGATTAAAATTAAGAGAATGATAGACAAGAAAAAAAAGTGATTATTACGATAAATTAATGTATCAGACTACAACCAACAAGATTTACAAACTATAATATTTAAATTGTGTCAGGAAAGTCAAAGGAAGAATTATTTAAGTTTTAAAAATATTCCAGAATTTTTATTGTTAGTTCGAATAAACTCTTTCATAAAAGAGCAAAAGAAGTAATAGATGAATCTGAAAAATAGATTTTTCTCTTAGTTGTTTTCTTCAATATTACATGTAAAATACTGTGCAATTCCCTTTCACTATCGACATAAAAGCTTGAGTGTACATTTTTTTAATTAATCACAGGGTAAAGCCTCGTCGATCACACAAAAAATTTCCCAATGAATGCATTTGTGGCTTAACAAGAAACAACAATAAGAGCTGACTCTAGGCCCAGGCTCAGCTCATGGCTCATTCCTTACGCCTTAAAGGCCGCCTATTAGGCCATTGTGCTGTTGGCCCTTTTCAGTGGCACAAGTCGAAGGCAGAAGCCAGGGCCAGGTCCAGGACCAGGCTAGAGCAATGTGAAACTGTTTTTCTCAATACCAGCACAGCGTGAACGTGCGAACAAACCGGACATCCGCTTATGGAACGGATGTTGCCTGATCTCCGGTTTGTTGACAGCGTGTCGCTTCCCTCACAGCTTCTACCCCACTTACCCCACATCTGGTCTGGTCTGGTCTGGACTGGTCTCGATGTTGAGATGTTGCTGTAGCTGTAATAATTTATCTTCACTTACATTAAATGGCGATTTTGAGCAGTCATTTCAGTGGCAATAAAAACACAATTCGCAATCCGTTTTGGCCAAGCGTTGCCAGGCTGCATTTGTTGTCGTTGAACTCGTTGTGTTGGAGTTGTATCCATAAATCAGTGGGGCCACTAAGAGTCAGGCACGGTAATTGCTTCGGAAAAGTGGGTTAAGCTGAAATTAGTTGCTTAGCAGGCTCAGATACATACCATACTATATAGGGGATTCATCTTCAACTGCTTTGGCTCATAGAAATTTTGATTTAGCTTTCGATGCGACGCAGTTTCCTAGCAACAACTTTTACACACAACGACAACCGAGAACCGACAACTGGCACAAGCATATTTCATTTTGTGGGCGGGAGAACGAGGAGGAGGTGGAGGGAACTGGAGCTGAGGCTCTGCTTCTGGCAGCAGGAACATGCACACTAAATTTTCATTTGCAGGACAGCCCGAGCAAGCAGTTGCAGCTACAGGCTCTTAGTATTTGACTCTGCAGAGAGAAAGTGAGAGAGAGAGAGGGAGGGGAGAGAGAGAGATATGTATTTAAATATGTGTTGAATTATTGTTGTACAGCTGGGCAGAAGGCAAACTACTGGTGCAAGCACTACGTATCGCAGTGCGAGTACAAGGAAGTTTCGCCCAGTTTATGCGAGTACGAGTATTTCGCACAATGCACAATTCCATTCCCAAAAGCCCCTCTTCCCACACCCCACACCTCATGCCTCATCCCTCATCCCGCCCACCCAAAGCATTCCCATTGCCATTTCTACTCACTGCTGCTGCTTTGTATCTATTAAATTAAATTGCTTAATTTTCTGCACTGTTCGTGGTACGTTGCAAAGCGAATGAATGAGACAAGAGACACATAGAGAGAGAGAGAGGGGAACATGTAACATCAAACATTACAAAACTTTCATCATTGTGTGACATGAAATTATTTGTTTGTTTTTGTTGGCGTTGTCGTTGTCGTTGTTGTATTGTCGTTGTTCTCTTGCTGCCTAGCAACATTCATTTCAGTTGTTTAGATTTTATGCTTCGGAATTTTATTTATAGCAGCTTGTTGTTTCCTCCAGCTCCAGTTGGGAACAGTTCTCATTATTTACATGTACACGATTCTATTTCTTCTTCAACTCTCTTGTGCTGAAATAGAAATACGTTTATGAATATGAGTACGAGCATTATATTCTTCTGTTTATCTCCGAGTACATTGAAATAATAACAATCGCAATAATAATTAACATAAATAGAGTGCTGTCTACTTATTGGGATAGTAAATTAAAATACAAGCATGGAAATGTAAGAAGTAAACAGATATAAAGATTGGGAAAAAATATAAAGGAACTGGTCTGACAAAAAAACCTAAATTAATTTTGATTTAATAAAATATATAATTGAACCCCTAACAATTATAATAATATATTCAAACAATATTTTTGTTCGAAACTAAACTCTTAATTTTTTTCAATTTGTCAAGTCTATCAATATTATTAGTATTATCACGTTTTACAGTCAAATTACTTTCTCAAATAAATTTCAACTGAGTATTGAATCCAAAGGAAAGATCACTTTACAAAATGAGAGAGTTTTTATTGTTTATTAATATTTAATGTTAATTATTAATATTTATTTTTACCGTAATAATTAATAACATTTTAGTTCCTAACTTAAGAGTGAAATATTTGAGGAACTCGTTTTTATGAGATAATGTATTTCGTGTATCAGCGAATGGATATCAAATAACGAGAAACATGAAGCAAATTAATGTTGGAATGAGCTTTGAAGCCTTTTCATAATCGCTATAATCACAATTATCGCCCCGCAAATCAGCTTCAATGCGCAGACTGAATGAATAGCCAACTCAATTCAACTTTTCCAACTGGCAAATGTAGACGAGACAGCAGTCGGACAGAGAGTGAAGGCAACGGCAACGGCGAGCCCATAATTCATTAAGACTTTGAGTTATTCAGAACTTTTTCTACCATTTATATAAAAGGGAGACGACGGAGTGCAGGGAGAGGCGACTGTCTGCCGCCTGTAGACAAAACTGATAAGGAGCTGCCACTGGAGCTGCCTGAGAACGATAACTTGGCTACCGTTAATATTTTGCCAGTCAGAAGGCAGGGAACATGGCACGGCTGCGAAGAGAGAAAGAATGCTTTACTTCTTTAAGGTGTAAATTGTCGAGGCTATAAACAAAAGGCGAAAGGTTCCTCTGCAGTTCCCACTGCGCTTTTGGGCTTTTGTTTGCACTCCTTGAATTTGCTGCATTGTGTACATTCGCCAGAGAGAAGTCATCCTCGACCGCTGCCCAGCTACAGCCTCGGCAGCCTCAGTAGCTCCATCTCTGGCCAAGTTTATGCTTGTCCCCCCCCCCCCTGCAATTCTTGTCCTTCTACCGCTTGTGAACAAAATGAAATTGTTTTGCTGTTGCCGTCGCTGCTGCAGTTCGTCGCGTCGCCTGGGTCTTGAGTTCTTCTTTTTAGTATGCCGAACAGCTGCTGATTCTGCTTCTTCTGTTGCTGCCGTTGCTGCTGCTTTGTCCCTGGTCCCTTTGGTCATGAGGGAAACGGAGCACTGACCGTGGACATGGACGTGGCCCTGGTTCAGTGCGCCGCGTTGCACAGAATTTGTAATTGCAATGTCGGTTAATTAAATACAGTTCTACTTTATGCTTCCTCCTCCGTCCAGCCGCAGTCCCCCCAACTCTGCCCCATTATGTTGTTTATCTTTTGTATACACCATTTTTCTTTATTTTTCACTTAGAGCCTAGTGCCGCTTTGAGCCTAGTACTCATCGCACAATATATATCACTTGGGACAGAAGTAATGTTTACGGACTAGTGAATTCCATTATGAGCTCTTGCTGCGGAAGTCGACAGTTCAATGCCAAGAGCAGTAGACAGGATACAATGGTAAAAAAGACATGGCTAATGAAAGGAAACAAACACTTAAAAACTATAATAAAAATGCGATATACTGATGATGATCTAAAGTTTTTGAATGCACAACTTGGTAGATATAAAAATTAAAATAAAACACAATTTATCAACATCGACTGAATAAATAATGAATATCGGTTTAATCATAAGTGAATCAATAATCCATTCCATTTTGGGTATATTTTAATACATATTATACTGTGTATTCCTCATTCAATTTTATATAATTAACAATAAGTTATACAAGAGGCAAAAAGAAATTGGATAAATTTGTACTCTTTTATGAACCACAGAGTGTGGTGCGTGCTTTAAAAATCGTTCTCATCTCACTTTCACAAGTTTCCACGCTGTTTTTTTCTCTCCATTTTTTCTCCATTCTCTGTTAGTCAGTTAAACTGCAACAGCAATTTCTAAAACATATGTTCAACAATTAAAAACGTTGCTCATACGCCCTGTCCGACATTTTTTTGTTCTTTCATTTTCATTAAATTTACTCTTCGGTGCCATTTTCTTTCGGTTTCTTTATCGCATACAAATTTATCAAAGCTTCTTGCTTTGCTTCCCTCTTGCGGAATGTTTTTTCTGTGAAGTTTTGTTATCGTTGCGCTTAAATTGTTTTCTTACTCTGTTAACGATTTCTATCTGCAATGTCAAGCAATTGTTTCCAGCTAGAAAAACTGAATCGGCTCGTGGTGCAGTATTCTAGATTTATTACGCTTCTCAAATTGATTGCAGTAGTCACTTTTACGAGTACAATATAGATTAAGCGACGGTTTTTTATCTGGTTATTAAAAAGTTAGCATATTTTGTTTAAATAAATTAAATTTCACATAAAATGTTCCCATTTTCGACTTTCTTCTCTTAATCCCAACTTAAATTTTATTTTTAGACCAGCGAAATTTCGCCATTATCAAACTGGGACATCTGACACAATAGTAGTTGAATAATAAAAATATAGCGACAACAAGAAGATTATTTGCTGGACTTTGATGGTTGCTTTTATTTGTATAATTCCCAGCAGAAAGTTGTATAATAAATCAGCTGGGGGAGGGGCTAAATTATGTACTGGGTGGGGGGCAATCAAATATTATTTATTTGCCATTTATACATTCAACATTGGCCCTATATATACTCAACTCGTGTTAAATAACATGTGCCCCGACCAATTCCCTTGACAGGGCCCGTAAATTTATGTAAATTGTGCGTTTCTTGGCTAGAAATGCGAACATGGCGCATAAATTGGCTTATTACGCTATAAATTGTATTTATTTTGATGAAATTTACACAACACATAAACGAAGCATGAGGAGACTCCTCAACCCTCGACCCTCGTACTCTGCTCAAAACATCCATATATGCAGGGCAAGGTCTTAAAGCTTTAAATCAAGCGAAGTCTTTCATAATGAATCGCAACATCTAACAAATTAAATATGTATAAAAAGCGTGCGAATTTTGTATTTTATTTTTTTTTGCGGTTATCGGCAATGAGATACATGACGCCCAACCCCCCTAAGGAGGAGTAGGGGGAAAAGGATCTCAAGCTTAAGACTTGGTCCTGGCCCTATTGATTTCGCTGCTTAGCGACGCTGATGCTTATGGAATTTGATTGGCGCTGTGCGAAAACTGATGCCTGGATAAGCACGCTTCCATGCACAGAGCAGGCAGCCAAATAAGGGACCAAAGCGGGGACTGGGAGGAGTGAGATGACGCATTTAATGAATATCAAAATTGCCAATTTCAATATTCGAGCGATTTCCGAGCTACATGAGCTGTGTTATACCCGATAAGATTGCTAAGATGTGCCATATAACGCATCTAATGCATATGGGTTAGTGTACGTGTGTGTGTGTATATAAATATATGTGTGTATATATGTGTATGTTTGTGTGTGTGTATTAAGCTGATTTCAAAGCCATTCGCGTGTGAATTATGCCAGTCATTGGTTAGGTGGCTGCGATTTGATGGCCTGGAAAAGTAAACCACAGCCCGGTGGCTCATAAATTGCGTCAGTAGCCCAACAACAAAAGCTCTCTCACTCTCTACCTCTACCTCTCTCTATCTATCAGAGAACAAGCAAATGCCGGGCAAGATATGCAAATGACAATGCAGTTGAGGCATAAATGGGTCCAGGGACAGATATTGTAGCTCTATCGCTCTGCGCTCTACGCTCTACGCTGAACGAGAAACACACACCCATAAAACAAAACGAGCATCAATTAAAATGTAGAATTAGTCAGAAGTACACGAGACACGAGAGGCAGGAGAAGTTGATGGGAAAGGGAAAGGGAATTTGACTCTAGCATTTCATAGAGCTGAAAGTTTTCAATATAATTGGCCAGAAGGTTACACAGCTGCGACTGGGACTGAGAGGATGTAGATGAGGATCTGGATGTGGCTGTTGGATTCATCTCTGGTCTGGCTTTGGGGATGCTTTAGTGTTATTGCAGCAATTTCTAGTTGCCCCAAAACTCATAAAATCAAGTCAAGAGTTGTTCTTGTTGTTGTTAGCTGGAGTTTCAGTTGTTGGCTGTTTGCTTGCAAATGAAGTTGAATTGAGCAAATTTGGGAGAACTGCCGGCTTACTGGTGGATCTCGTGTGGGGTCCCTGTGCTGCCTAATGAAATTTGCAACCACCAAAAAAGAGTAGCTACATAAATGGGAATTAATTTCCAACGGAATGACAAAGCAAATTGAAACTCTGGGCGGGGGCTGGACTCAAAAGCAACAGTTAACAACAAAAAGGTTTGGCCAAGAGCTACATTCAAAGCTGAATATCAAAAGCAAAGAAAATTAAACACAATATGAACATATTTTACAAGAATTGAAGGGTTAATCCAGCGCTGAAGTAAATAAGGGAGTACTACAGGAATACGTATTTCAGTGCGAAGATAAAGAAAAGTTTTAGGGAAAAATATTCATTATCAAAAAAGAAGGTTGATATTTTGCATTGAGAATAAAATATATAACCTTGGTCCTTAGTCGTCACCAAATCGAACATTTGGTAAAATAAAATAGTATTTTATAAAGAAATTTTGCTCTTAGGCTCTCGCTCCGAACGAAACTAATTCGTAACACAGAATCGGTTATAACTCTGTATTCTTCTTTCTGTTTCTCTGTCTGTCCCAATCAATTATTGTAAAATCTAGAATGCAATTCGAGTTATCTCGGCACAATCTTAAACAAAATTATGATTATCTATGCAGATAGCTTTTGAAACAGCTGACATTTAATCTGACAATGTTGATATCATTGTAAAAGATGCTAAGCAATTGAATATCTTAATCTTTCTGCTAAAGTGACAAATGCTCGAAATCGCAGAAAGTAAATACCTAAGCTAAGCCTCGTTTTATCAGTCAATCTGTCTCCATCTCACTATAGAATCGAATCCATGGCGTTGCCTCTTCACTTCAATTCATTTAACTGTGTTAAATTAAATCACAAATCAAAAATCAATTACAGTTATTACGACAACGACAACGACTGCGAAGTCGACGTCGACGATGTCTACGATTTCCAATCTCTAAACGAGCTCACGAGCCCTTCCGTTGTGCCCATGCACCCCGTGCACCCCATGCATCCCCAAGAGCCAATGCCAGTGTCTGAGACCCCTCCACTGCCTATTCCCAATCCTATAGTCGGAAGTGAGAGCCGTTGCCGTGTGGCTGTGGCAGCTGAGTCTGCTGGGGCTGCAGAGGAACATTCCTGCAATCTGTTCGTGCGCCGCACGCTTTGCTGCCTTTTTGCCATTTGCCGACTGTGACTTTTGTCCTGGCCCAACCCCTCAGACTCCGGCAACCCACGGCTTCATCAATAATGATGTTATCGGTTACGGAGCAGACAGCAGAGGAAGACTACAGACATTGGCATCGGCATCGGCATTGGAAACGGCATTGGAAACAGCAAATGGCAAATGGCAGCACACGCTGCATATTTATTTAAAGTTTTATGGCCAAGCCAAAAGGATGGAGATCTGGGCAAATGGGTCTCTAGCTTTCTCTCCGTGTGCGTCTGCCCTATGCGGGGGATGGCACAAGGAAGCAATTCAAACTGGTTTTTAATTTCGATTTGATAAAGATTTTAATATGGTTAGCAGGGCCGCAACATCAAATTAATGCAACGGATGTTGATTGCTCCCCGTTAAAAGCGATTAAATTTGATTGATTTTTTACTTACTTGTACTGAAAGTGTAAAACACTTTTGGCATAATGAACATTTGATTTAAAGGCTTCGGATTGTGGCATATAATCCTTTGAAAAAGGGTTGACTACAATTAAAGAGATTTGCTCTTCATATTAAAATTTATAAAAATAAAGTATCATCAAAGCCATTGAATTGACATAAATAATACTTATTGTTTTAAGTAATTTTATACACTCTTTCCTTTGCAATACTTTAGCCCGACTTGTATAAATTTGTCAATTTTTTAAATCATATATAAAGCCAGTTAGCTAACGAACTTTTAAGAGCTCTTAAGAACAGCCGTAGAATAATTAGAGTTCAATGGCCATTTGGAAGAAGATGTCAAAATAGAGCAATGATAGAGAGGATGAAGGATTTGGCTGAAGCTGTCAGACCTGTTGTCATCTGCCTTATCATCGCCGTCTGCACTTCGCGCAACATTTAATTAATTGTCCTGCCAGGCTGTGACACAGTGAGTGAGAGGTAGAACACTAAAGCCAATGACGATGAAAGTGCGCCATAAATGCCACAACTTGCAGCAGCGACGCCGAAAAGACCAGAAGACCACGACAATAACAACAAAAGCCACAACCGTTGCAAGGATGGCCTTAACTTGGCGTTGATGATGAGCCCAAGATGCGACCAAGTGCTCAGCTATCACCAGCTGCTGTCAGGTACTACTGCCAACTGCATTGCCAGCCGTAAAAGAACAACGCTCTGATTGCCACAGCCGGAGAAGGCAACAAAAACAGACAACAGAAGCACCAGGCACCAGACGTTCTTAATGTCCAACCAAGAGTTAAACACTTCAATAAAACGTGTGTGTTGTCTATATGATTGTGTGTGTGAGAATGTGAGTGTAAGTAACTGTATATGTGGTGTCATAAAGCAATTGTCTGTCCCTCGCTTAGTCGCGTCGTATACGCAATTACATTGCACATACGCCACGTGTTGCAGCGACAGCAACCACATTGAGATGACTTTTGAGTGGTGAGAACAATGTCGAAATGTTCAACTGTTTCAAGTGTAAGCTGCTAATAAAAGGAATTAGAAGCCATTTATGAAAGACACTTTACACTGAAAAACAAAAAAGCGATATTAAATCTAAATAAAGAGTGATAGAGAAAGAGCGTAGAAGAGAAAAAATAAAGTGGATTTTATTTTATTTTCGCTGATTTAAGTAAGTCTTAAATTTATTTGGTAATCAAAATTATTGCATACCTTTAGGCGCCAGCATTGCTTGAAAACTTAAAACAGCCATAAGCTCCGGAATGTCCATCTGATCTTGATGCAAATTTATTGTACGATATATAATACTATCAGATAACGTTAATTCACAATTAGACAATTCTATGTTGGACACTGTGTGTTTGTCTGATTTTTTTTAAGAAACTAGAATATTTCAGCTATGTAACATGAATTAGATACAATGTTACTATCCGAGAGAACATGGATTATAATTGTACATCGCTTTATAGAATATTTGGGACTCTCATAAACGTACTTATTCCGTATGCGTTTCCGGTGCGCCAAATGGCTCTTTAAGAATTAACACCAAACGGTATAGTTGATCCCCAGCTATTTCGATATTACAGAGCAAAGCCGAGTTGTTGGCGCTTTGTTTGTTCCCGAGGCTTAAGTGCACAAATTCGTGGTGTGGGTGTCTTTAGCCGACAACGGCAAGAACAACAATACACACAGCAATAACGAGAAGAGCAGCAGACAAAGAGCTTTTGGTCAAATAATATTTTATTTGCAAATGCATGCGAGATGAACTCTTAGTTGTGATCCCAGAGTCTGGGACTGAGTCAGAGCCAGAGTCTGAGCCTGAGTCTGAATACGAGTCTGAGTCTAAGAGCAGCTGCAGCTTTGCGGTCGTCTGCCCTGTGGTAAGTGGGTTATAAATTATTTCATTTGCCTGCGTTCTCCACAACGAGGGTCGGCACAATTAAAAATCAACAATACCTTAATGCAAGTTTGCAGTTTGCCAGCGGCAAATCTATCAACTAAATTCCATCACTTGCCTGGGCCAGCGCAAGGATATTCGACAAAAACGGCTATAGGCCTTTTCACAAAGGGCATTTGAAATGTGCAAAGGAATTTGGCAGCATTCAAAGCAGACCAGGTCCGGCAAATGGCACATGATATCCTGCAGCTAGAGATTTTCAATTTAACAAATGACAAAAATTTTTGTGCAAATTGATTGTATTGCATTGAAGGCAGCTGTATTGAGTTATCAAGTGAATAGAGATAGCGATAGAGAAAGAATGAAATAGAGATAGAAAGAGAGAGGCAGAGAGAGAAAGAAAGGAGAACGAGAAAAAGAAAGAGGGGGAAACTTGAAGTTTAATCCAATATCATTTGTAACAGTCTGAGTTGTAACAACTACACTGGGAGAAAGAACTTGATTGTTTAATGTAGAACTGGATTGAAGGTTTTCATAAATAAAATAAATAGCCACAATCAAAACTCATCACTTCTCTGTTAAATCTAACATTGTAAATTCCCATATGACTAATTAATTACATTTCTTTTTATTTTAATTATGTTTGGAACAGAGACGAGGAAATTCCCTTTTAGCTTTATTTCTATTTCATTCGATTTTATTCAACTTAATTATCAAGATTCAAGCCACTAATAGAAGTAAGAGGGTTTTGAATCTGCCGGATTTCAGATTAAAAGTTTTTATTATAGCATAATTTTAATGGTTTTCATTTATTCTTAATTAAATTCTGAGACAATTCTTTTGACAAGGATTCGACGTGGTCTTTAAGTGATGTTCTTTAGAATCTCATTGTGTAGCTTGAGATCTTCTTATAGAGAGCATTGAACAACGGATGCTTAATGTTATTATTCAAATAAATGTTTGGGGAATTAAGAACAATTTGTTCGTTAGAGATTTATTTCGCACTAACCAAGTTTGCTTAAAGCGCTCAGACTCAGTTGGAAAGATTAGCGACTACTTACTCATTTCCATTCTCCTATGGAGTGTGCCGTTCGGCAATCAATGCATATTAATTTGTCAGAAACGCCCAAATAGTAGCTGGCATTGGAAATTATGTGCTGAGCTGGCGGCGACTGGCGACGATGCCGCAGACAAAGTGACGACAACGCGACCAGACAGACCATGAAAGAGGCAGAGGCTCGTGGAGCAGGAGTCCTGATACTGCGTCTGCCTGCAGCAATAACTCAAATGATAATCATAATAAAAAGAAAGAATGAAAAGAAACGAGTCGTCGGCCATAGCTCCGGCCTCGGCGACACGTAAGTATGCAACAAAAAACTAAGGCGCGTTGCGGCCGGAGAAAGTCAATTTGTTAAGCTGCAGTCAGTGCACACTGGTTCCTGTTGTATGGGGAAGGCGGCCAAAAATACTTCTAGTAGAGGTAGAGGCTTGAAACTTAACACAAAATTTTTATAAATTTATAGTAAGATTATGTATAAAAATCAGCCGGATCGGACCACCATATCATATAGCTGTCATATGAACTATCGGTCTGAAATCAGGTGTTTGTATGAAAAACTTTTTTGTTGTTTGAGATATCTCAACCAAACTTATAGAATTTGCATGTAGGACGGTTTTATATATCCTGACTAAATTTGGTTGAAATCGGACCACTATATCATATAGCTGTCATATGAACTATCGGTCTGAAATCAGGTGTTGGTATGAAAAGCTTTTATGTTGTTTGAGCTATCTCAACTAAAATGACAAAACATGCATATGAAATGGTCCCACACATCCTGACCAAATTTGGTCAAAATCGGACCACTATATCATATCATTAAGCTGCCATTGGAACGATTAGTCGAAAATCAAGGCTTAGTATGAACAACTTTTTTGTTGTTCGAGATATCTTATCCAAAAAGTCATAATATGCATATGGGATGGCCTCATGCATTCTGGCCAAATTTGGTCAAAGTCAGACGACTATATCATATAGCTGCCATAGGAAATACATGTGTTTTTTTAAAGTTGAGGTTAGATTACATTTTTGTATATAGCAAGAGCCTGGGCGCCTATCGGCACTTGAAATTAACATCACATAATCTTCAAATGTTAATTTATAATAAACAAAAAGATTTTTTTAATCCTGATTTTACCTTCATAACGAAAACTCTAACGAAACACAACAAAGACAAACACAGAACGTCTAAAATAACGTACTTAACACAATACCGATTTACACAAAACATAGCAGGAAGTGCATATACTTTTTGTTGTATAAATATAGATAATACCTTTATTTATAAAATTAAATCCTTCCATTGCACAATAACTTTGTTTTAAATGGGTTTTGAATTTTTTTATTAACTGCTCTACTTGCAAGTTGCTCACGCTGCAATACCAAAATACTATTATGTTGTGTCTTTTGATGCTATTCTTGAAGAGGACAGCTAGAACATAACAAAAACAGGAATACAGTTTAACAGCTAGACCAATTCTAAAACAGTGTGGACACATTTAAAGTCAAAATTTCAACTTGGACTTTTTATTTTTGGCCTATGGGAGGAACCACTGTGCAGTGGGAGCAGGCGCAGGGGAAAGGGGCAACAATGAGAAGGCGCTCGGACCACAGGGCGAATGCGTCACAAGCAAAAGACTGAGAAGGAGAGAAAGAGAGAAAGGAGGATTGGTTGGCGTAGAGGTAGAGGTAGCAAAAGTGGTACAAAAATATGCTTGGACTGCACACGATAAACTAACCGGGGAGCAGCCACAACTTTTCTTTCACTTATTTTATTATAATAAAATTGATTTCTTTCGCCGGGAAGAGAGAACGCAAAGCGACAAAGACGCTGGCATAAAAATTAATATAAAATGAAAAGTTTGAAATTTATTACAAATTGAATTGATTTATGCAGCCACCAGACTCAGTCCCCCAGCTTCAGCATTCAGCGTCAAACGCTCTTTCCACGCTTTCCTCGCTAAAAAAGGTGACAAAGTGAAAAGTTTTGCCATCGTCTGAGCTCGTTGGGCAAATTAAATTGGGGCTCTGCTTCGATTGAAGGACGCGTCTGGGATTTATTCTTCGGGCGTTAATCAGATAAAATGACTAAAGTCAGTAAAAATGTGGATTCATGAATATTCAATGTGCAATAAGCTTTGCCATTCCCAGTTACAGATTCTTGAATGCAAATACAAATGGGAATGACAGTGTCCGCCTAAAGTTATGCGCCCACACGCGCCACATGAGCAGTTTTGGGCGTTCCTACATGGAAATGCAGAACATACCTGGAATTCCAATATAAATATACAACTACAACTACAACTACAATAAAATAAGTTAAATAACAATAACACACATTTACTCACACACATTTGTTGCTCACGCAGCAATGCACGCAATTAAAATAACACTTGTTAAAATATTTATTTTATGTAGCGCGTAGCACACACACCCACACACAAACACACACACACACACACACACATCCGTGCATAAAACAGCAACAATGGTAAAAATGAGCTGAGGAAAAAATAAAACGCTGACCCAGGCAAAATGAAGTTTATGTGTATAACCCAAAACGGAAATTGCAACTTTTTAGAGTTAACGAATTTAATGTGCTGTGGACGTAGCATACCATAAAGAACTGATATAAATGTAGAATTGAATATCATATGTAGAGAGCTTCTTGAGCTGCAACACAGGATTATGTCAAATAAGAAAAGTAAATTATCTTTTATTACTGTAAAATACATAAGATTTTGTATTGGAATTTATATAATTTAGATTAATGGTCATTAATTTATTAATTTTGTCGCTCAATTTTTAAAATATAACATCTATATTATAGATTAAATATGAAACTTGCTACAAATGTTATTATAAGCAAACTATATGAATTTAATTGAATTTAAAGTCAAACAATTAAACTGACAGATTCCTTAATTAACGAGTTTGAAAATAGAAATCTGAGCCCCTTAAATGTCAAATGGGAATTGGTTTTGTTAAATGAAACAGTCTGGTTGCTACTTAGTGTTAAATGCTGATGATAATTAGATGTGGGGAATCACACAAAAAATAAATCCTGATACAAACTGAACAATGGACAGTAAGTGTAACGTTTCACCAAAGGTAATGAAATTTCCGAAATCAGTATAAGGGAATAATTTATGTAGGCAATTCATCTCGAATATGGAATAGTCTGCAAGTATAGTAAATCTTTAGCACACTTTAACTGCTAGAAGTTAGCTATAGGAATTCTTTGAGCTAGTTATTGAAATCAAACTTTCATTACAATTTTCAGCCGACATTTATGAGCATTTAAAGTGTTAATGTTAATGCAAACTATTGGTCTTAATTGACAGAAACGAATAATCAATTTAAAATACTATATGAAAATCATTTTATATAAATAATTTCACAGAGAGATTGAAAGAAACTAAAAAAGTAAAGCAGATTTTATTTAAATATCGCTACTAAAATTAATTCAATTCGACCGAAAAAATGATAAAAACAAAAAAAAAAACGTAACACAAACGATTTATATTCAATTAATTTATTTTAAATATGCATAAATGAATTTTTGGTATTTTTATTACTATTTCAATGAATTTTTAAAACAGGTTTACTTTTTCTGTTGAGAACACAAAGTTTAAATGAGACTCTTCAATTGTCAGGTTAACAAATGTTTCACTATTAAAGTTTACAATTCAATAAACTCGATTGCTGCTTCAGTTTTGCCCACTCGAGAGTCTTGACGTCATTCTGAAACCGTTGCAAACAGGAAATGAATACCCCGTTGATATAGTGCGAGTACTCGTAGTACTCAGAGTAGCACTGAATCGAAAAAAAAAAGAAAAAATTCGTGAGCAACATTTCGAACGGAAATATGTTCAATTTAGAGAATAACACGAACACATTGACTGAGAGACTCCCGATGCCGATTGAGTGATGCACACAACCGAAACAGAACAGACTTTTTAATTTTGTCGAATTTCGAATACTCTTCAGGTGGAGTTGTTGTTCTCTTTGAGATTGGAAGTCGACCATAATCTTAAGTGTTTTTAGAAGGCAAGTAGAAGAGTGATGAAATAAATAAAACTAAAAAGAATTCAATTTATAATAAAAAGGCTATAATCGAGACCCTGAATTTGAGATACCCATTACACAGATTAGAAATAAATGGGAATGGGAATGGAAATTAAGCTCGTACGGTATAAAAGTTATTTGAGTTACTTACCTAAAACCTACAATTATCTTTTAACTAATGGGTGTTAAAATCAAAACTTGATAATTTACTCTCAATTACAAAACTACACATAACTAGGGATGGCACGATTAATCATGTGATACACAATAATCGATTATTTTGCTTCCATTGTCGATTTAATTGTATCGTAAAATGTGTTGCGATTAATTGAAACACTAATCGATTATTCGATCAAATAATCGCGTCAAAATTGCCAAAATTTTTTCAGAGAAACACACGTGGAGATTTTATTCCAAAAAAATAGTATCAAACAGATATTTGAAAATTTTTTTTGCAGTTACACTTAGAATTGTTTAACAAAATTTTCTGCATCAAAATATTTTTTGTGAAAATCGAGGAAAATAGTTTAAAAAGTTGACTTTTACATAAATTTGAAATTTTCAAAGGGTACTTAATGGGTTTAAGAAAGTTTTGTGTACTGTATTTATATTTTTTGGGCATTTTATTATTGTTCTTAATTTTTTGTTGCTATACAATGACATTGCATTACACAATATTTTAAAAACTATAACAAAAATTAATCATTTGATTAATCGATTATTTTTATTTTTCGTCGATTAATTGCAATTAATAATCGCGTAGCTTAAATTAATCATATGATTCAATAATCGATTAATACATTTTTTTGCCATCCCTACACATAACCAATTTAAAAAACTTGTAATAGAAACAGAGTTGTGCATTGATAAAACTAGTGCTAATGAAATTTCATTTCACTAGCATTGAAAAAGTACTGCTAATGAAATTTCACTTCAGTAGCATTACTTTTTTCAATGCCAATGAAATGACAAATTCATTAAAAAAGTAGGTAATTAGGAACAACTCTGAATAGAAAGAATTCTCAATCCACTCACAACAGATTTATTTTGGCATTCAGATCATTAAGTCGAGTTGACTTTACTTTTGAAAGAGTATTAAACGAAATAGCAGCAGGTAGTAGCTGAGGCAACAGCAGCAAAAAAAAACAAATGTAACAAAACAAAACAAAGAATACGAGCACCACGAAAACACGGCCAAAAGCCAGCGAAATAAACGTGGCCGTTGTCGACAAAAGTTAACAAAAATGAAAAAGAGAAAATGTTGGTGCAACAACAATAAACAGGAGTCTAGGCCAACAGAAGTTGAGAGCAGTAGAGAAGGAGCTGCAGTTGAAGGCGAGTAGCAACTGTAGCAGCGCCAACAGCCAAGTGGTGGTCATTGTGCGGCTGACTGGACAGTCAGTTGCAGTTGCAACTGCCACCAGTCTGAGCCATCAACCGGCAAAGGGACATGCACATGAACGCCAACGAAAACGGGAATGGAAATCGGAATGGGAATCAGAACATCAAGTCGGAATGTCGTTGCCATGGATCAACATCCGTTGCCTGTTCCATTCAGAATGTCAATTGAATCATGGCTGGAATCTTTCGCATCGCTTTGGCAATTGAACCTTCAGAAATTGTTTTGGATCTAAATACGAGTACAATTAGAGTGCATTTTTTGTGGTTTGTAGCTGGCTTAAAGTAATTTGCAGGTGTCCCTCCACACTCTCAGTGGTTCGCAGCATGTGAGAGTGTGAGTTGAAATGGAAAGTGTCAAACACAGCATTGATTGTCATTCATTATGCAATCAATATTGATTGCTGTGCGGCAGCAACTCTCGCAGCATCCACTGAAGAGTGACTTGCCAGTCTTCAATAGCTCAAAATAAAAAGGTTCTTCACAATTTATTGAAGCGAGCGAGGTTGGGATACCTCTTGACATTTCTAGTTCAAGGAGCGGCATATTGGTTGATATTAAAGAAAATCGAATTTCACAAATGTAATAGAATCGAATGTTTAAAAAGTCTTTAATCTTTCTCGCAATTCAGATGTAATGTTTTTTATAGGGTATTTTCAAGCGCATCACTTACAGCAACCCAATTTCCATTTGACTTTTCGCGCTGACATTTTTCATGCATGCCGCACGCTGATTGATGAATGAATGAAACGTTGTACTCGTATTGCTCTAGCCGGCCAGTTTTTTGTCAGGTTAAAAAAATTTATTGAGTGGACGAGAGAAGATTATTCCCCCTGTGGTAAGTGGAGTACTTGTTTGGTCCAAAATAAATCACCTTTCTATTTTAATTTCTATTGTACTTTTTAATCAAAATCACATGTGCGTCACAAAAAAAGGAAAAACTTTGCGAAACTAATTTCCAAACAAGTGACATGAAAGTAACAAAAAAAATAATGAAATAGGGACAAAACAACTTTTTGTGGGCACTAAATTTCTTTTGCAGCTGTGAATCAAGTCAAAACACAGCTGAGTCAGCGACCAGAGACATAAATCAAACTTAAAGTAAAACAAACGGAAGAGGAAGCTGTGAGGGGATCCCGAAGACGCCTTGACGACATTAACTAATGGTGAAAGCCAGAAGGACTTCGCCAGCTGATAAGGGACCAAGGCAAGAAAAACTAAAGTAAATCTGCTACAAAGGTTTGTGTCTGAGTCTGAGACTGAGTCTGCCAAGAAAAATTGTAAAAATATACGAAAGTAAATGTTGGATCATTTAACATTTAAACATGGTGAAATCATCATGCCAGACTCTGAGGTCTGAGGTCACAGGTCTGTCTTCTGTGCCTTCCCTGCTCTCCTGCCGAAAACACACGTGTCTCAGCCTCATGTGTCTGCATTGCATGCGCTTGTCAAATAAATACACAATAAATGACACACTCACTCAAACAACTCGCGAACTGGAGCACACACTCGCACACCCCTCTAACAACACACCCAACACCCCAACACACACATTCACACATACACACCCAGACACAACCTTTGGACCTCTCAAGTGTTTTGGGTCCGTGGCTTCCTTACCCACCATAGCAAACTTAAGTGATTGAAAGGCAGTCTCGAGTTCTTTCAGTGCGAGAATGGGAGACCGCATGATGCTCACCCTCTTGGCCATTGCCTCACATAACCATAACCGTCACTCCCAAAAGGGGAGTCCCCACTTCACTCCACTCCACTCCACTCCACCTATTGACACCACCCATTGGCGCACTTGAAATGCTCTTAGTGCATTTGGTTTTACGCTTACATTATTTGAAATAAAAGCCAGGTATGGAGATAGAAATGTACTTGAAAGCCGCGCGATACGTAGAACGTGTTTCCACTAACCTGCAAATGGTCGAAGCCGGAAACAGTTACTCAGCAAAAGAAAATACATGTCTGGTACTTGTTGGTAACATAAATTCAGCATTATTTTAAATATGTCAAAAATTATTTTCTGTATAAATAAATAAAGAAAATGTAAAAATTATACCAAAATTGGTTTGCTTAAATGAAGTTGAATGATATTTAAACGTTCCTCAACTCAATATAAAGAATTTAAATATATCTAAAATTAATTAAATTAAAATTAAATTAATTAAATTAAAATTTTCACATATTAACAAAATGGTGTTAAATATTATATATAAGATATTAAGAGTCTCTCTTAAGAATAATATTAAATAATATCTATTACTGAAATCAGACATATTAAACAATGTAAAAATTAGTTTAAAAACTCTAAAATATAATTATTCTTTTTTATTAAAACTTGTGTTTCCACGTCTTTTCGTTTTTTGCTAATGCTATGACGACAACTTCGGGCAGAGGAATCAACTCAAAGAACTTTGTTGGCTTGTGTACACTTTGTATGAGTATCGTGTGCTAAAGTGTTTGCTCAATGTGTTTATGTGTGTGTGTGTGTGTGTGCGGCTGAGCCTGAGAAGTGTGCGTGTTTGTTGTGAAGGCGCGGGGGCGTGGCTGCAATTGTTTGGGCATGACTTGATTACGCGCCAGGTGATGGCGAAGGGGCGTAGACTGATTGAAATTCGCGTGTGCCGAGCAGAAGTTGAAGGCGCGCTTTAAGAGGAGCAGTCGCTTCTTCGAATGGCAGCTCAACTGCCATTAAGTGGCCATTTCTGTGGCTAACGGCTGGGGTGGGGTTAACTCCTGGACGCGGGATCATACATCATGTTAATGTGCGAACGTTTAATGCAGAGAGACCAGACCAAAGTCTCCGTCTCCGTCCCTGTCCCCGAGCTCGATGCGTCGACCATTTGCCTGGGCATCATCAGTTATGGTGTCAAATGGAAATACACTCGGGAATCCGAGTGCTGCTGATGTACTGGTCACGATGCTTGTATATACTAGTATATATTGGTCTGTTCTGTGCCATTGAGCATAATGTGCTGGAATTCAATTTGACAACTGACAGGACAACAACGCAGAAACAGACAGACAGACAGACAGTCACTGGCATGTGTTTGGATCTCCAGAGAATTGAAATCACTTGAGATTGTGATTGCGATTGGGTTTGGTTAATTTAATTAAATGCAGCTAACAAGAAAAGGCAAACACAAACTAATGTAGAAGAAAATTTCAAAATTTAAATGCCTAAGCAATGGCAAGTGACATTCTCGCTTTTCACTCGCATTTCCTGCCTTGGAAAAACTTTACGGCATTTGCCGAGTTGTTTTCCTTTGGCCGAGTGACACACGCTGTGAGTGCCGACGACCGAGAGTCCGATTGCAAACTCGAGTCCGTCTTGACTTGCAGCTTATCAACATTGCGAGCTGGTCACTTTGAGATTCTTCCACTCACTCCTCCCATCGTCCATTATCATCAAGCAATCATCATCTCCTTGTTCTTGTTCTTGTTCTTGTTCTTCTTTTGCCATGTCACTGTTCCGTTGAGTGCATTAATACGCTTGCATAATACTTTAATGTTGGTGTCTTGTCTGTCGTGACAAACGGAAAAGCTGCTGCAGCTAGGAAAGCTAGAAAACTCTCTTGCACTTTGCCTGCTGCAAAACTTTGCTGTGCAGGAAGCGCAAGAAAATTAAGAAAATACTCATCGTTCTCAACGCCAGCGTCTTCTTCCTCTTCCTCTTCTTCTTCAGTTTCTTGTGCTTCAGCTTTTGCTTCTTCTTATGCTATTTACGACAGTGCACATTGAAATTATACGAACCGGACCCCCGCCCCGATTTCCCCCTTAGATTCCATTTGCTAAAGTAAAAGTCAACATCAAGCCGGGTCTAAGCCAAAAGCAAATGTCCAAAGAAATTTCAAGTGTTGTAAAATGGCAACATGGATTGTTGAGCAATTTGTGACTGTGTGTGTGCGTATTTCTGTGTAAGTGTGCATGCCCCAAAAAAGTTAGCGCCACACACAAATGGCCAGGCAGAAAGTTTGGCCGTTCTCAGCAATCGGAAAAGGGGGACTTGAAGGGGTCTTGAGATATGAGCACAATTAAAACTTATCGCAAAGGGCAGTTCCCGTTAGCGGCATATCAAAACTGAAGCTTTGAATGATAAGCCAAATGCCGACAGAAGTTGACAAACTGAGCAAAAGGAACTCAAATTTTCCTTCAAGCAGTTTTTTCTACAAGTTAGCAGCACTTTAAATAAATAATTATTACTAGCAAGTTCAATTTGTCAGCAGGTGGTCATTTGTATTCCCTAAAGGAATAATAAACAATGTGCAAATAAATGTTATTGGTGCAAACAAACTGATCTTTTCTAATTGGCTATTAGGCTGCACTACAGGAGACCCTGTCACAATAACTCAGTTACAATAATCATATGATTGGCAATAATTTGTTATTTTATATACCGAAATACATACATACTCCAGTAAACCCCTGAATTCTATTGAGCATTGGTTCACTTTAATAAACTAAAATATTATTTTGTAATGTAAGCCAATAATATTACTTATGAAAATACCTCTACATTCAAACGAATCGTACTTAAGATGGAGATTTAAATATAATTTATCCAAAATATTAGTGATAAAATATTATATTTTTTAGCGAAACGACTCTTTTTCTAAAAAAGTAAAATTGTAGTGAAATTTAAGGCATCAGCAAAAGTTGAAACTATTATTCTAAATATGTGTACTATGTCATTTCTTAACTTATTTTTAAAGTAAACAACTTACAACAAACCAAAATTAAGTTCATTATTCCCAAAAGTTGTTGAGCACATCCCCTGTTTTATTTGTATCCATGTCTAACCAGTGTTTATCTAAAGGTTCGCGGTCAAATCAAAACTTTTTAACTCAAACTCAAAGCAGCTGCAAGAAAACTGACGAGACCATGACCATAAACAGGATTCAATGAGCAGTAAAGCGGCAATAGATTTGAGTTATGGTTATTAATAATGGCATAACAGTACATGGTACAGGATGGTCTGGATACAGAGGACTCAGACGGAGGGCAAAGAACATGGTACATGCAGCAATGCAGACTTGTCTGGTCTAAAAATACAATATAATATGAAGGCACATCATGTTGCTGCTGCTCCTGCTGCTGGGCAAATGAAAGAGGGCAACAACAGAAACAACAACAACGGGCAATGAACAACGATATCATACACCACCCACACACACTCGCCCCTCCCCCGTTGCCGGAGCACAACGTGTGAATCCAATATTGGTGGCTCTGAGTTTCGGTTCTGGTACTGGCTCTGGTTCTGGCTCTGGTTCTGGCTGTGACCCGGGCTCGTCTCTGTGCCGGAAATGCCTTTGTCTGGGTTCATAATATTTTCCTCGTTACTTTTTAATATGACTCACAACAACATCCGCAGCATCCGAAGCCAGACAGACGCTGACAAACAATGAAAGAGGCTGAAGTCGCCGCAGGATTGGGAACTGCTACACAGAGGTAGAGCCGGTCCAGAACCCCACACACCACACACCACTCACATTATCTACTCTAACGACAATGCAAAAATCTATCCAGAAGTGAGAATTTTATTACCAGTGCTGGGATAGTCGACAGTTGGCAGTCGGCAGTCGGTAACGCTACGTAATCAGTGCATGTCCTTGTCAGCAGCTCTCACCCTTCCAGTATCTTTGGCCTGGCATGAAAAGAGTGTCGGGATTACTCATAAAATTGCGATATCTTTTGTCACCTTTTGTTGGACAACCAACCGCAGTAGCAGAGGGAGGAATGATGTGTTTCAAACTGGAATGTTGGATTATTGTTGACATCGCCGCTTTCGTTTTGGGACTGGGATTCCCGTCCATGCAACTAATGGATGTTCTCCCCAAGGAGACTGCGATGAAACCCCCAAAGCAAAGCTCATCCATTAGCATTTATTGCTTATGATAAGCTACCCCCAAACTGTTTATAACTTCAGCCCTTGGCCTTCCCATGCAAATGTCCAGACTCCAGAGCTATCTGTGCTCTGTCTGCTGCCTCGATAACAATTGAATTTCACTTGAATGAAAATGTTTTTGCTTACGCATCAAGCCAACAACTCAGCTCGGCTCTCAGATATTGTTAGGGAAATGCTTGACCGCACTTGATATGCAAAGTCAAGAGGCAACAAAGGATATCGAACGTTTTGGATCATTTGCTGAGCTTAGCGCTATGAAATTTCAAATATTTCACATTATTTTGCATTTATTTCATTTTCTTCTCCTTCACAGCGCCTTCAATCACACCTGCTGCACCTGTCTGTCTCTCTGTCGGTCTGTCTCCTTTTTTTTTGTGTGCGTTTCCAGCTGGAAATCTTGTTTGCTTTCAATTGAATTATTTGTACACACAAAAACACCCTTCAAGTCAAATATAATGCATAAACAGCACGACAACATTTGACATTTCAATATTGCAATATTGGAAACTTTTGGTTAGTGACACGTATTAAAAAAATGAAGTATACGCCTTGGGAGCAACGGCTGTTGCCGTCTTCCGTGACTTTATTGGAGTGCGAGTAAAGTAAAAGGAGAAAAACCAAAATTAGCGTGCTTTCTAGCGATAAACAAAGAAAGTCATGATATCATATGCCCGAGGGAGCTCAGTGAAGATAGGGAATGATAAACGTGAGAAGCTTATATTCTATATACACTATAAAGGTATTGGCACTTTATTGTAATTAGTTTAAATTATATATAAAATTTTATGGTTAACACTTATAAAATCCTCTGAAAAATACAAAAGGAAATAGTTTATGTTTATTTTTAAAAACATTTATTTAGGTATCTGTTTATTCGAAAAATATGTATTCACCCGCTTTGGTATGGAGCACTCCATCCTGTTTTAAATTGGAACTGAAAATGTACAAACTGAATAGCCGTAATCAATTCAAGTCTATCCACAATCAAAGGAGGAAGCCTATAAAAATGTTAGCAACATGCAGTTGGCAAATTATTCGCATTTTTAATGTGAAGGTAAATGGGGAAACACTTTAGGTTTCCGCACTTAGCTAAATAGCAAAAACTGCTTAGGAGAAGGTCTCGTTGTGCCAATCATAATTTGAACATCTTAAGCGCCTTCACATTACACTTGCGCCCTAATAGAAACTTTCACTCGGCGCGCTAACAACGAACTCATTGCCTCAAGGATCGAGGCCAACTGCTATAGGTAGGTGGTGGGACAGGCAGGCCGAGGGCAGCCCAGTTGGCAATTTAAAAATTAAGCAAACTATGCTCGAGGTTCCCACTGAATAAAATGCAGCTCTTTAAGAAAAAAATTGAAAAATACCGTCGACTGCAACAAACGGGCCATAAGAAGCAGCGCATGTTGCAGGCGTCCACTTTGACGCCATTCTGTAATCAGCACTTGCAACATGCCAAGAACACCGGCAACACTAACAACAACAGCAACAGCAACAACGTTAAGAACACGAACAAGAGCAACAACAACAAACTAACGGGTAATAAGCAACAACAGCACTGTAATGAAGCTATCAGCCGTAAGATGGCGCTTAGGCACGCAATCATACTTTGGGGCCGGGAACTGAAGAGAAATGGAAACAGGACTCCCCAGGCCATATAAGCTTTTCGCCCTCTCTGTGTGTATGTGGCTCACATTTGATTGTGTTCCAAAAATCAATTACGAACCAAATTCGCTATCTTTAAATATCAATTGATTTGAATGCCTGCTGTCTTTTTTAACTGTACGCGAATTGTGAAATAATATCAAAGTTGAAGCCAAATCTTAAGCCAAGCAAACCGAATGCAATTTTAGAATCATTATCAGTATTAAACTCCAAGTCTTCCGCTCTCTATTACTCTTTTTGTCTTAACAACATTATTATTATTTTCAGTTTGATTTTTTCAGTTTTGATTTGATTAATAAACAAGTTGACGTTAAACAAATAAAATAAAAAGAATATATATGAAAAGTGATTATCATTCAAATTATAAGTTCAGGGGCGATTTCGGTTTACAGAACACTCTGAATATTAACCGTTCCGCTCGTTACGGTGACTTTGGCAACATCACGCTATGTTCGCCACTCGCGATGCGGCATACACGGCGTATGTTTAATATTTCCGCAGCAACTATGCGCATATTCATTTTGACGACGCTTTGACGTCGCCATCGTCAACACCGTACGTTGACCGCTGGGAACCCGAAGCCGAAGCTGTTGCTGTTGCAGCATTAGCAGCCGCTGTCATGCATGTCCCAGGCTCGGGCCAAGCCCTTGCCTCATTTCCACTTACTAACTAGTATACCCCGTGGTTGTGACCTAAATTTGCAGTTTATGAAAAATATACGTATGTGTAAAATAAAATGTAGCCGGTGCATGCATAAAGCAAAAAGCGCGCTGCGTCTACCGCTTCATATTTATATATTTTTATACATATAATATATATATTCTATGTGTGTAACTACATAAACAACATAGAAAAAAGCTAACGCTGGTCGACTTTATGAAGCATGATGTTTTTAGTCGAGCCCCAAATGACGACAGTAATGGCGGTGGCAAAAGAGGAAATGCCCTCGAGCTTTGTTGGCAACATCACAGAGAACGCATATTGCGTATGCGTCATGTGGCACAAAGACAGAGATAAAGTAGAGGATGAGGGTGGACGACCCAAAGCAAATGCAGTTTGCAGGCCGCAAATTGAAAGGCAATTTTTCGCGAAAACGAACAAATTGCGGTTGCTCAGCTCATAACACTTGATTTTTGTGGATAGATGACTTTGGTTCTTTGGTGATAAAGGTGGTCCATTCGAAACTTATTTAAGCACTTGTCAATTTGAACCATTCGAGTTAGTAAAGTGGTTATATCACAAAAAATATATTTTAAGTTGGGGCTTACAAAATTTTTAGCCGCAAAAGAAATATCTTATTTTCCCCGGTATTCAACTAATAAGTTTGTGGCAATGTATGTTATAAAGAGAAAGATAATCAATATCAGTATCCAAGTCAATATTTGTTTGTCCATCTGACAGTCTGTCTGTGTTTCTTTTCGTTTGTCTATCTGTATGAGCACCCAGTTCTTTCTCTTGAAAAGTTAATAAATTATAATCAATGTTGTACCTTTTACTTTTTTTTAATTTTTACAATAATTGGCAACTTGCTAACGGAAGCAAGTTCTTTTAGCCTTTTTTCTTCTGATTCTTGAATTTTAGTTTCAACTGAATACAGCTTATAATATTGATTGCAATTAAGAGGCAACTTGTTGCTTAATCTATAAACGTTTCCATACCAAGGGAAAAGACTTTATAAATAGCAGTTGAAAGTGCAGAGCCGAGTCAGCTTACTTTAATTTCGGTATGTAATAAAAGATTTTTTGCATATGAGTCCATTTCCGAAACACTCCTGAGAAATCATGGCAAATATTAATAAATGCGACGTATACTTTATTAATGTAAAAAATACTAAATTAAAGCAATAGTAAGTGCGGAACAGGGGTCAAAGGTTAGAAAACGTACGTCGTGAACGTTTAACACTTCATTAGAAGCCATTAAGCAAAGTTGTAGACAATTAAAGACAAGCGATGGCACTTAACACATTTCCAATGTTCATTGACCGGCAAACGAAATAAAAATTGCAACAGCTACTTCACAGAGAATGCTTCATTAAACAGCAACAACAACCACAACAACAACGACAGCGACAACAACAATAATGGAGTACAAGGGCAATAGACAAAGTTCCCGGACCACAAATTACACTTGGTTTCAGCTCGGCGCAACATAAAATGGCGTAAAAATTGCAGCTGCTTTTGCCACGAGGCGAAAATATTATTGAATGTGTGTTGGAGTGTGTACACTCGTATCTTCTCAGTTGCCAGTTCTTGGTCCTTGGGCTTGCTGCCTGATGCTGTATTTTTTATGATGCTTGAAAATAAATAAACACTCAATACCCAATGCCAAAGAGCAGACAGACCAACTCAGTCCCAGTCCCAGTCTCAGTTCCAGTTCCAGTCGCAGACTCAGCTTTCAGCCACAGACAGCAGCGAAAGCGTCGCGCACATTCAATAAATCTAAAGGCTGTGAATAGTCACTTGAGACATAACGAAGGAGAAGGAGAGGGGAAAGTGCTCGGAGAAGCAGCTCTTCGGTTTGAACGGCTTTCATTTTCATTCCATAATGGCAATAATCAGGAGCCCAACACAATGATAATGCCACTGTCGGAGTGTGTGAAAAAGCGCAGCTTGCACGTAGCCCAGGCGGATGTTTGTGGAGATAGACAGAGAGAGAGTTTAGTAAGCCTCTAATAGCCTCACATATTCTGCAGCAGAATACATAACTCAGAGCCAGAACTGGAGTCAGGAGCAAGGCCAATGCTGTCGCGTTTTGCACTTGAAAACCATGCAAAGAACTTGAGCACAAGTAGAAAAACAAAACAAAAACAGAAACAGAAAATAAAAGCAAAGGACAAAGGACATTGAAACGGCGGAAGTCCTGAAACAACGTAAATCAAATGGGCTGTAGAGTGGGACAACGCTGCAAATATTCAATCTATAATGGCATTTACACGACTAGGAACAGGATATGTAATATCCTTTTTTGGGTCTTCTGGCAAGCCAGAAATTTGTAAACTTGTTTTGGCCAGGCTTGCAGGCATGCATCACAAGCAGCCCGCTTGCCTATGGGCCAACTTATTTTCCTAATAAATATGGCGCTGCCCTCTTTTTACCAGCCGCCATAAATCTCAAGAATTTCCGTTGTCTGCTTCGGAATGAGTCACCCAATTCCCATCCAGTCAGCCACTAGTTGGCTTAGTTCGAGCCATCTATAGATTGGGTATTACAATTTATGTACTTGGGTTGGGTTTCTAACTCTTTTGCTCCTTTATTTACTACTCAAAATTCAAGCAAAAGGCCAACTTTCGGTATATGAAAAAACTTGTTAATGGATTATCTGAGTAGCTGAATAGTATATGAAATCTAAGCTTTAGATTCTAAAGTATCGAGTGATTCCATCGAATGTTGAACTTTAAATAAATTGATGCAGCTTAAAACGGAGAAATATAGGTACAGTATATAGTATCTGCAAGATATATGTATTTAAGGTGAAAGGGTGATATTTGTATTTGTTTATTTGTTTCATAGTGCTACAATTTGAAGATTACTTATAAATTATTGCACTAAGTAAAATTACATTTGGGGTGTTCATTTGACTCTAGCAGCGTTGTAAATATTCAGGATCTGACTTCCTATTCAACGTCTCATTTAATTTATAAAATTCAACTGATTTTTTTAACAACAATTTATTAACAAAATAAAAAAGATCTGTCTATATAACTATTATTTATTTAGTCATTTATTGACATTTTCAAACTCTTATTTCAGTCGTGTTGTGCCCAGTGTTCAGTCAAGTTTATTTAATCTCGTCCTTGGCTCAATTTCTTAGATAAAATTGTAGTGATTTTCATGTGGTCCAGCATCGCAGATACCTTTTCATTTCACTTTCCAGTCCCACACACAGCTGTAACCAGCAATTTTGTAGCTGGGAACAGCATCTGGCTGTAGGCAATCAAGCCAACATTTTTGACAACTCCAAATGTACTTAAAGTCGCAAGCTGGCTGTTGGCCAGAAGTTGCCAACTCAGCGCTGATGCAGCACGAAATTGAGCTACTCTTTCTCAAAGCGTCTCTCCCTCTCTCTGTCTATCGCATTGCCGTAGAAGAGACCCATTCCATTCTGACTAGCTGTCAGAGCTGGTATTTCTGCTCGTCTGTCACACAGTGTGTCACATAATATGGACAATCACTAACCACGCAAGTGTCAAACAAACAAAACGAGCGCAAAGCATCCGCACCCGCACATGGTCACACCATTCTTCAGACCCTTAACAAAAATTTGCAAGCAAATCCTATTTTCGTATGCTACAAGGGGTGCACTCACTCGTAGACAGACACATTCAGCATGACAGAGCGAGAGGGGCAGCGTGAGAGCGAGAGGGAGCTAACAGATAGAGAACGAGAATCACATTTGAGTGCTGCGGGCGGTTCGATATTTTTTGGGCGCTCGTCCTTCACATGCAAGTCAGTTAAGAAGTAGGGGCTAAAGGGGGGTTGTGGGGGGAGTTGAGGGGGGTGGAGTCTGCTGCAGGCCGGCTGCTGTTGCTGCTGCTATGCACACATCAATCTCGCTCTAACTTTACAGATACGAATCTTTCATTTTCGTATTTCCGTTCAAATTTTGTGTGTAACTGAACTGGAACTTTAGAGTAACAAAAAAAAAGAATCTTTTTTCCTACCCACAGACAGTATGTGAAAGGCTCGATGGGCCATGGTGCCGCTTGTAACGATAGGAACCTTTCATAATACACACTATGAGACACTCAGTGAAATCACAGGGTCAGTTTAAATAAATAAAATTATTACTGAAAACAAAATATGTAATATTAATAAAATAAAATGAACTATCTTAAATTTTTAAAAATAGTCCATAAAGTATAGAGTACTAATAATTAAAGAAAGTTAATATAATTTTCTGAAAAATGTCTACAAATATCAGATATAAGTTTAAAATTTATACATAATCACAGTATTCGAATCGGTATCTTAATTACCACCTTATGTGTTAACTTTGCCTAATGGTAACTCTTTGATATCACTGCACATGTACATACTCAAAGTATTTTTGAGGATACCCTATGGAGAAAGTGCTGATCGAGTGGGCGTCTTCGTCTGATTGCCGTCGCCGGCATCAAATTTAAATTTCTTCATTTGCCTTGTCCGTGTGCAAGTTCAAGCGCCAAGCCCAATTTTTATACCCTACATTGAATATGGGAATAATGGGGTGTAAAGGCTTTGTGCTTGAGTATGTTACATGCATGAAAAGACATCAATAAAGGAGTAAATTTTGTTAGTCCCTTCCGTCTGCTCGTCTTAATGAATGCGTCAATCTCTAAAACTAAAAACGCTAGACTTTCCAAAATTTACATATAGTTTCCTGTACATTGAACATAGACGAAAAAGAATCGCAGTTTAAATGCTATGGCTTTAAATCTTTACAATACTGGTTGGGTTATATGTGGGTCTGAGCATTGGGTATATTCGAATCGTGCTCGCTCGTCTTGAGTGCTCTACTTGTTTTTTCATTTTGTTTTTTGTTTTTGATGTATGTGCTGGAGTATGTGTGTGTTTGTGTGAGTATGGGTGAATTTGTGCAGTGCACAAAAATTCAGGTCATGTGCGACCAAAAGTAAGTGGATGCGTTCTTATCAGCGCATACAAATGTTTTATCTCGCTCAGCGCGTGTGCAAGGCAGCGTAGCCTGTGGTTGCCCGCCTCTCCACCTCCTACCTTCCATCTCCCACCTACCACCACCCACCTCTCTGCTTACCCGTCTCCCCGACTACTCGCCTCTCCATTTGACTGGGTTCTGGTTTCTATCCTGACTAGATGGGATCAGGGGCGGATTGATATGTTAACTTCAAAGTAACTATTGAAACAAGGTTTAGTTTAATTTGTTTTTGCGGCATATTCGTGTATATTTCACTGACAAATCTGGTCTGCTTAAATTGGAATTAATGGAAGGCAAAAAAGAAATAAAAATATATATTAAATACATTAAAAATATACAAAGTAAATTTCAATAATTATTATTGATAATTATATGTATGCTATCATTTGAAATACTTTGTGTGCAATCCGCTCCTGTTTTTTTGGTTATTTGGCTTTCTGTTGTGTTTTGCCAATTGTCGGAAGTGCCTGTGGCTCTTGCATAAGTCACACACACACAGACATACACACACACTCACCCTCACACACACACACATTAGGAGTACGACACATGCACACAGCCAGTTAGACACTTTCTTTTGCTACTTGAACTTCCGTTTCCGCTTGCCTGCCTGGCTGCCAGGCTGCCTTCGTATCTGTCTGTCCGATCCGTCGGCACTGTCTGCTTATTTACTTATGCATAGCATATAACCTTAAACATAATTTTGTTTGCTTTTGTGCTGTTTTGTCTCCTCGCTTTGCATGCAATTCTATGTTGCCAGCCCTCTTCAACCCCTTCCGCATCCTCAACCTACTCTACATTCACATTCCATTAAAGCAATCTACCACTTCCATGCCCCAAGGTTCTTATCGTTGTTGCTCTTTTCATCTACCCTCAATTTTTATCTATTTGACTCGTGAAGTACTCTTAAAACAGAATTGAAAACAAAAAATGTTTCCTTACAGACATTAAATATTTTCGGCTTAAGGATAATAAATTAAAAAAAGCATTCTAAATATATTTAAACTTAATATATAACAATGGTTTTCTTTAATTAAATTGAAAGAGCTGCTTGATAATACTTTTATATTTTTCGCCCTTCCATAAACTACAGATCTCACTAAGAACATATATTATGTCGAGTCTGCAGTTTATGTGTCCAAACTATTGCATTCATTGCGGTGGAGCTACAACAGGAATATCCTCTTCACGCAACTTCTTTAGGCGTCGTCGAATTTCCTTGAATTTATCATCCATATCCACAGCTCGATTTGAGATGCGAACATATTTGAGAGCATAAAACAGATCCGACATTGGCAGATCGTTTTCTTTGATGAATTTCATAGCCTTTTCGGTCTCATCCTCGCTATAAGTCTGAGGCAATAATTATGATGGGATTGGCATAATTTATAAGTACAAAAAGACTTCAAACCTCCTCAACTTCTGGAACATACGAGAAAAAGTCGTCGTCAGCCATTGTCAATGCTTTTGATACTTTTAACAACATTCAAATAAATAAATTTTGCTTTGGGTGTAATATTTACTTGATTATTTAACATTTTGAGCTGGGCATGCCTTGTACATATGTATGTATATTGAACTCATTGCTGTCATACACGAATACAGCTTGCGGTCGCAGTGACCCATCAACACTTGCAGAGTTGCCAAATAAGCCAAGCCTAAACCAAACTAAACCACACCAAACCCAGACCAAACCCACACCGAACCTAGACAAAGCGAACCACATTTTGCATTTGCAGTTTACTCGGTTAACCGCTTTTACAGCGGATTTAACACATTTTCGCTACTCTGGATCAATGACAGACTTCTGCATTCAGAGCTGGGAAAAGTGAAAACTGGCCAGAAAATGCCAAAACTTTTGAATCGCACAATCAACGCATATCGCAAGCTGTCCCCCTTTCCCCCTCCCGTACCGCGCCTGATGATACCGCACTTGAATATACGTATGTGTCCCATTTGCCCATTTGCCCATACTCGAATGTCACTGGTGCATGGGTTTCATTTGGTTCCTGTTCCCATTGGTTATTTCTTTTACTACACGCCAGACTGACAGTGTGTGAAAGTTTCAGACACTGGGTGTTGACTGCTCTCGGGGATTTCCAATATTGCTTTGTTGTGCTCCAAATCATTTTAGTCGACTTATTTCATTGTATCATTTTTACTGGTTTTACATTATTAATTTAATTACTATGAACTTAAGATGTCATGGAGATTAAAAAAAGCTTCAAAATTAGATACATTATAATTTAAAGATTTAATTAGATATTTCTTAGAAAAATATCAACTAGTACAGTCGAACTTCCCTAACTCGAACTTCCCTAACTCGAAGACTCTCTAGCTCGAACAAAATCGAGTGGCAATACTAGGCAAATTTCATACAATTCTACTTCCCTAACTCGAAGTCTCCCTAGCTCGAACTTTTTCGTGGATAATGGTGATTCGAGTTAGGGAAGTTCGACTGTAAATTAATTAAACATAACATTTACGAGTGCATTTTTATAACAAGTACTTCTTAGGCATGTGCAAACTAATTATTATCCTTGTTGAAACAAAGACATGTAACATAATTAATTTAATTGCTTTTTAATTCGCTTAACAAACAAATATTTTGTCTTTAGGTTATGTGTTTAACAGAAAAGTTTGTTCATCAGTTCGTTTGATCCTCTGTCCGTCTGTTTATAAGCAAGTTAAGTCTCAGATTTTAAATTATCTTGATTTTACTTGGTTCAGTTATCATTTTGCTGCCGGCAATGTATAGCTGCCAAAAGAACGATCTTTATAGTCGGCCTTTAGTATGATAAACCTGGTTGTTTTCTGATATTTCCACCCATCTCTCGAATCCTCCTTAACACTTAAATTGAATTCAATCAAATTGCACTATAACAATATTTTGCAATGTAATTGCTGATAAATACACGTAAGAATGCTCAAAATATTTATATGTTCATATATGTATATTGAATAATATGAATAAATGCCACTGTTGTTTATTTTCGCATGTGTCATAATATTGGCCGTCGCACGTTCTGTCTGGTATTTCACATTGTTGCTGTCGTCCTATCTGCAGATACCACTTATGTGTTTTATAAATGTATATAGTATATTTAAGTCTGTGTGTGTGCCAACATTTATCCATTAATTTCGCAAATAAAGTTGCCACAACATACGCGAACTCATGAAACCGCAATTGGAGCGAGACAGATAGACACAAGAAGAGAGAAAAACTTGCCATCTCTGTCAGTTGAATGTAGATATATGAATACGCTGAAAGGTAAACAATTTTAATTTATTTGCCCAATAATAAACCCATCAATAAATATTGGGGTGGGGGCCTTACGCAGCCTCAATGGCAACGTCGACATTGAATTATACAAATCAAATATGTTAACACACACACATACGCCCCGTTAGCAGCTCATTGTGGGCCAAGTAAGAGCGGGTATTATATCTGCCGCAGTATAACATTGGCTGGCAAATTAAAGCGCAATGTGTTTCAAGCATTACAATTGTCGCTCAAAATTAATGAGCTCAGAAACTTTCACAGCTGATTTTTATAGTTGCTCCCGTTTCGAAACTGTACAGCGATTAATTTGCTTAAGAAATCAAGTGCATTTGCAATAAACGAAAAAACCATCCAATAAAAAACAAACATGTACCCTCTAGCAGAGAGTACTCGATTGCAAGATTTCATGTGTCTGACATATCATAACATAAATTTGTTCACAAAGATAAAAAAAATTTAAAATAATATTGGGTCTATGAATACTATACTTACAATTAAAATAAAAAAAAATGTAATTAAAATTTAAAACTGAAACAACAAAAATGTTAATTTTACAAAGATTTTTCGACCTTGATTAAATTTATGAAGCAGAAGACTTGGAGTCTAATACTAGTAATTTAAAATGAGTTCTCAATTTTTTTTATGTAAAATATTTAGTATACCTTGTACCTTTTTTGATTAAAATGTTTAACCTCTCTTTATATACTTGTTAAACTTATTTTATTATTTGTTATAGTTATTTTCTTTTATTTATTTTTGTTGTTTATCTTATTTAGTTTTTAAATATATTTCAAGCTTCCCAAAGGTTTTTTTATACGAATTTCACTTATATATCATACAAATTTAAGTGAAATTCAGGCGAAAGCGATTTGTGTGGCACACCAGTATAGTTTTTTCTATGAAAATTCACGAAAACTCGCAGAATTTCTGGTGAAATTTCATTTGAGTGCTCATATTTTGTAATGATATAAGTGAGAAATGAAGTCAGCTATTTAGATTGCATTCAAAAATTATTTTTCACTCCGTTGCATACATTTATTATACCATATTTTCCACACTTTCAGGTACAGGGTATTTTAGCCAACATCTGTATTATCGGATACTTAATATGATGTTTTACTTGAGGCTTCGGGCAGCTGTCTGGTTTTCAGCTGATTGCAATTTTTAATTGTCAAATGCAGTCGAGTGACAAATGAAGGCTGCTCCTTCGGGCTGCACTGGACCAGGATCTGAACACAAGGAGCGACTCAAATGATATCTGATATTTTATTTAACAAATGCAACAGCTGAGCAATGAAGTTGCCAACTCACGAATTGTTTTTCCGAAACGTTAAAAAATGTATAAGAGGAAAATGCAAGAAAAAGAAAATACCGCCTTCCTCAAGTGACCACCAGACGAGCAGGTGAAAGCAGGAAACGAGTCGCCCACTCGGCGCACTTGGATGAAATACATCCGATTGTCATTTCAGGATACACAGCTCAAGATGTCCAGCTCTAAAATGCAAATGAAGCTGCCTCGTAATTTTATTTGGAGATTTAACAAATACACTGGATCGTCTGTCTGGCAGAGGAAGGGAAAGAGGCACTCGCTGCATTTAATTAGACATTAATAGGGAATGCTTTTAACGCTTTGCTGCGGTTAAGTGAAAGTTGAGCTTAAGAGCTTAAGCCGAGGCTAAGTTTAATGTCCCAACAATGAGTGAGGGGACCAGACAACGACACGCTCAATTTGCATTTGCATTTTTCGGTACTTCACTAAAATCCACTGACGTTTTGTGGGTTTTCCTCCCCCTTCTCTCTGAGCTGCTCCCTTCTGCGTAAATTCCTCTTATCAATGTTCAACCCCCACGGCTACAAAGCGAACAATTTATTGTTTTAAACGGATTCGCCGTGGCAAAATTCGATTACTGGTAATTGCCTATTGCCTAGACTGACACAGTGCCAGACAGACGCCCAGACAAGAGCGCAGCTTAATTCAATTAAAAGCGTTGCAAAGCTCAAAAGCTGTACGGTTCCTGCAATGATTAACGTTTTAGAGCGTAAAGTGATTAATCGAAGCGGACTAAAGGAGAACAGAGTTGCCTGGGGTTGATTGAGAGCGGTTGAGATTATTAGTATATCTGTTTGATTAGACATACTGACAATTGAGCTAGATCAAGATGGGTTACTCATTGGTTTTATAATTCTTATCAATTGCGAATATACGTTTTTATTTGTTACATTTTTGTAAATCAAGTTAAGATTTGGTTGTTGAGCTTCAATATTGGCAAATATATCGTGTTATTATTAAGGTGTCAGAAAACCTTTTTGGCTTTCAATAATAACAAGTATAAAGTGATGTGTATTTAAACTTTAGCAACATTTTGCGTCACTATTGGAAAATTTCAACATGTCTCAAAGTAATTAAAATAGTTATGCAACATTTAACACAGTTTAAGATATCTATCCACATTTTGCTTTTTGTGTTCACTTAAAAGTTCAATCATCAGTCAACATTTTTTATTGCACACTTGAACCAACAAACTATGCAAATCAAATGAACTTTTGAGGAGAAAAAATTCTCAACTGCCTCCTTGATCCATAGTTAGCACTAGAAAAAAGTGAAAACAGAAAGGAAAACTGTGCAAACTATTAATATGTACATATTTGTACATACATATATGTATGTATGTTGGTATGCAGAATATGTATGGGAAGTGAATGGGCAGCTAAATCTTTTCAAGTTGTTGAAAGTTTTTGCGTTGTTGTTGTTGACTTTACTACAAAATGACGTTTGTTTTTCTAAACTCAGTGAGCTTTTAGGGAAAGGCTGTTTATTTAGCTTGTTCAGAAATAGTCTAAGTTCAGTTCAGAAAAGGCAAAATTATTTTCGTTTTCTATTTATATTTCAATATTTATTTACATAAGACAAACCGCACAATGAGCGTTAGGTGCAGCACAAAATGCTTAGAGTTTTACGAGGCGATACGCAAGAGCAAAAAATACCGATACATTATCTTCCGAATCGCTTCTGATGCTGTGGTCGATGTGGAAACTATAGGACCCCGGGACAGTGATTATAAACAATTCATCGAGGACCTGATGCGCAACGGACCAAGTGAATGTCGTTATGGGCTCTTCGATCTGGAATACACCCGAGTCTGTGAGGTAACCAAACAGGAAATGAAGAGGGAGAAGTTGGTGCTTCTTTCCTGGTGTCCCAGCAATGCCAAGCCCAAAGGCAAAATTCTCTACCTGAGCTATCTGTGCATCCGTTTATGAATCAGCTAAAGGGCATTCATTATTACAAAACAGTTCGCGAAATTATGGAGCTATCACGCGATGAAATGGAAGGATATTTTCACTAGTTAGTTAACTTCTAGAAGCAGGGAAAAGTTATTTTTGATTATTAGTTAATCAAGTTTAGTTTTATGGGTTTTTGGAAACATTTAACCCATTAATGGCTGCCCATAGATCGGCTGGTACGATTTTGACGAAATTTGGAAATGTGTGCCCAGAAGACCATAGAAGTTGAAAGAAAAAATAAAAAATTTTTATCTTCAAATTTAATTTTTTCGATTTCCATACATTTTTCAGCTATTTTCGATAACATTTTGTATGCAGAAAAATAGCTAGATGTTCACCTGTAAAAAACTACAAGTATAACAAAGATAACTAAACTGTTCAAATTTTATACTTATATTTGTATTATTTCTCTTTACTATGAAATAAATTTTGCCTCGATATCTCCACATGCCCCGAGCTAGAATTTTTAAAGTGTCAATACTTTTTGGGTATTTAAATACCCATTAGCCGTTAACCCATTAACGGAATGGGTATTTAAATACCCAAAAAGTATTGACACTTTAAAAATTCTAGCTCGGGGCATGTGAGAGATATCGAGTCAAAATTTATTTCATAGTAAAGAGAAATAATAAAAATATAAGTATAAAATTTGAACAGTTTAGTTATCCTTGTCATACTTGTAGTTTTTTACAGGTGAATATCTAGCTATTTTTCTGCATACAAAATGTTATCGAAAATAGCTGAAAAATGTATGGAAATCGAAAAAATTAAATTTGAAGATAAAATTTTTTTTTTGTTTCTGTCAACTTCTATGGTCTTCTAGGCACACATTTCCAAATTTCGTCAAAATCGTACCAGCCGATCTATGGGCAGCCATTAATGGGTTAATGGGTTAAGGTTAGTGAAGTTAGGTAAACATTGTATGGCGCTATTTGTACATTTTGCATTAATTTCGACACACTACATATTTTGTCAATATACATCGAAATAAAATATAGTACTGGAAGAAAATAATATATAAAGCCCCGACACTTTTTCATTTGAAATATTAAATTCGGTATATAAGTATTCAGTTTAAAGTTCACAAGGTAAAATATCTGGTTAATACTTAAAGAAAATTTCATCAACACCAAAATTCTCTCGAAGCTTATGATAATAAGAACTCCAAATTCATTTTTTGGTCCTCATTCTGTCTGTTGTTAACAAAAGATAATATGTTTTGTTTCCTTGGCATCAACGGTAGCTGCAAGGCATTGCAGCCGATTCCCAATATTTAATTACAATTAAATTAACGTTAAATAAGAGAATATGTATGTTTGCATATTTATTTTTATTATAAAACGTCTTGCATTTAAATTGTTCAATTCCTATTTGATACTTGACCTCGAAAAAAATATATATATGTTGACTTTTGTTTGGTTAGCGCAGTTGTAAATAAAGGACGATCGCGTCCGTTTATTTGTTTTACAATTTACACCTCCAAGGACTACACTGTTCAGAAAGAACGATGACAAGGACACTGCGCAGCAAGTTGCATTCAATTTAGCAACAAACAGGCAAAGTTTTCTGCGCTGGACAATAAGCGAGCGCAAACTTGCCGCACCACAGCACAGCACAAAAGTAGGCAACGAAAAGTTGCGGCGACAACTGCAGATACATCTGGGTGGCATGGTGAGTGGTGGGCGTGGCACTGGGATGCAGCACTGCAACGCGCAAACATAAAAAGCCAAGTAGAAAAAGCAAAAGTTTTCACTGACAACGAACGCCACAAGTAAAAGGTGCTACTTGCCACTGAATAAGAAGCCGGAGGAGAAGGATGAGAAGAGGAGGGGCCGGGGCAGGAAGAGTGTAAGAAATAGAATATCCGGGGGAAGGAGACCAAGGAGTTAGGTTGTGTACCCGGTCCATTGTTTCGTAATGGAGAAATATTGTTTAGCATGCTGCACCGTCGGAGATGGAGGCAGAGACGAAGTCAGATGCAGGAAGATGCAGATGCAGATGGAGCTGGAGCCCAAGCAGCTGCCCGGCTCTATAGAAGTTTCATGTGGCGCGACTGCTGTTTGGAATATTATGCATAATGGTTTTTGGTCTATTGACATTTATGGCATTGGACTACCACAGAGCTACCGGCGATGAGTTTGAGATTGTGAATGGGGGATTGGGTGACTGCAGTCCTAAAGTTTGTCGTGGGGAAAGTTAAAGTAGAGTTGCTTGTTGAGGTTACTTAGGTGAGAAATGTTTAGTGCGGAGCGAAAGTTAAAAGCCATGCAATTGAAATAGATACAGGAAATCGAGCAAGTTGTAGCTTCCAGGCAAAAGATTGTCACAATTGATATGGATTTTAATTCAAACCAATCAACGTAACCATTATAAACTACATTGAGAAAACTATTCTGATAACGAATGTCGTATGATATTTAACAAGTTTAATCAGTGATAATGATTAATTTAAGTAACTTTATAAAAATGGGACTATTGTTATCATTCATTAATCAATAATTAAGTCAGTAATCTTTTATATTAAAAAACTAAAAATATTCAATATCTAGAATCACTTTTTTAAACCAGAAATTTCACGTCAAAATTAAAAGGGGTCTTGGGAAGATTTACTCTAAAGTCTAAGTCAACATGTTCATAAATGATAAATACATTTTTGAGTAAAAGGGAAAAAGTTCATATATCTAAGATGTATCGATTGTTTTCTAGTCAAATAATGATGTTGATCAGGAATTTACATATATTTGGAGAAGGGTCAGAAATGACTGTAACTAATTTTTAAATGCATTTCCATAAACACAAGTTTAAGCTCGTATTGAATAATACAGAAAATAGGACTAAATGAACCTTAGTTAGTGTTATGTAGAGATAGTTACTTTCTGCGTTTTACTCGTATTACAAATGTTTAGCCATCTCTAAAATTTAACATGATCAACTTAATGTAGTTAACCCCTCTTTGATGTATATCAAATCAGGCATAGAGTTTTAGTTTCAGCCATTTTAGTTGCCAATTACGCGTGAGCCACAGACGAGTAAATCGCGGACATAACATTTAACGGCTTATTTTGCTGCCACAACAACAGCGGCATAAACAATTCAAGCAATAACAATAGCAACAACGGCAACAACAACAACAATTTACTAGTAATGATGACATATGGAGAGGCCATATGGACAATTGCAGCTGCTAACTATGGTAAGACCGTGGGGCAAAGTCCATTGCACTATCATTAAATATTTATTCAATTTAAATTTGCCAATTAACTTGGGCGAAGCACGACAAAGGGATAAAGGGGACAGCGGTCTGTTCCCACATTGTAAATATGACAATTTTTCAAAAACTAAACTAAACGCTGTCAACGTTTATAGAAAAGGGCGGCTCGTCTGTCCGATTCGAGGGGAGAGCCGTTTGTTTGGTGGCATAAAAAGCATTTTGAATAATAAATGCATAATTCCTAGATACAAAAGCGCGTGCTATAAATATTGCATGATAAATTATAGAAAAGCTATTAGGCCAAACAAACGATGGAGCGCGTGAGTGTCCTCTGTCCTGTGTCCTGTGTCCTGTGTTCTATGTTTTGTCCTGGTTTGTTGAACGTTCCTCCCACCCGGAACTTAATGGCCGGACTGCGTTTGACATTTTTCAAATGAGGTTACCACGAACCAAAACAGTTAGGTGCCGAGTGCGAGTGTGAGTGTGACTGTGTGTGGGGTGTGTGAGTGTGCGAGTGTGCGAGTGTGTGTGCGTGAAGAAGGCATTTCTCTACGTTTATTTATGTAAATTTGCGTAAATTACTACGAAAATATTTACGGTAAATAGAGCATTTTAAATATTAAACATAAATTGAGCTTGGGCAGGCTTTGCATGGACTCCTGCAATTGACTCGCACTCGCACACAGTCATTCCTTACTGACGTCTCATCGCATTGGCCACAAGCTGTGCACGTGCGAGTATTTGTTGAAACGAACTTGGCAAAACAAGTTTCAACTTTACATTAAACACACAAAAGAGTAAACTGAAAACCGGAAACGGAAGCATCAGCACACGCTAAATGCCAATGACGATATGCTAAATGGTAAGCAAGATGCAGAAAATGACTAAAATTGAAGTATAACGACAATTTCTTACTCTTATGTATAGTCCGATTTTTTACATAAGCCCAAAATAATCTATTAAACGTTATTAATACTGAAATGACATCAAATGCGGTGTGTAATATTCTAATAAAAAACCAATGAGACCTTTGTTTGAAAATCAATGCTAATAATGTTAATGACAGATTTGCCGACTTTGAGAAGATGTCGATTATTTCACGTTACATCGATCTTATTTTATTTCATTGGAGGTGCACAGCTGATATTTTATTTTTGAAATCTCCCATTATTCCTGTGAATACCTATTTGATGCATAACATAGCATATTAAATAATACTCTATTAATTTCAACAAAACATTCAATAAATAATTTTATTAAATTTTGGCCAACAATTTCAATTATAATTATCTGGTACTTTTCACAACTAATCTGCGGTGAGAATAGTTTTATGATGTTGACTTAAAAATGGACATTAAAGATATTTGTGATTTGAATTGCTGCCAACTTGAATCAATCTTAAGATGCATCAAAAAGTACTTGTACCCAATGGTACTTGACGTTGCGAGTTGTGTGTTCTGTGCTGCAGTTGGTCTTGTTCCTCGGCAGTTAAATTAAATATTCTTGTCAAATGCAGTAGTCAGTGAGTCAGTTGCAAATGTTTCCCTAACAATTGCAAATATTTGCACCGCACTTCATAGATTTTAGGCTTTTAAATAATAAAATACAATACCACTACAACAACAAGTAAGCCCCAAAAACTAAAAGAGAAATACTAAACTGAGGCAACGCTGAGTGCTGTCAAGATGAACAAGGGGATGAGGATGAGAATGAGGAAGTCGGCTCCTATTTCGACAGCTCCCCGTGCAAAATGTCTTTTTGGACGCAAAGTGCTCTCTACTTGGATATTGTAAATGTGTGGAATTGTACATATGTGTGTGTGTGTGTTTGTGTGATGGGTGCTCTATAAAACATTTGCTTTTGAAGTACGTACTTAAATTGCATTCAAGCTGAGCAGCAGTCGTCGTCTTCGTCGTCAAGTAATGTACATCGCACAAGATCTATACAACTGTTCCAACTACTGCCTTCTGCGAATGTGAGTTGAGTTGTTAAATAAGTTGGCAGGACGTGTGAATGAGTGTTTAAATATGTGTCGAATTCTTGTTGAAAGCCTCAGTGGTGGGGCTTCTGATTATATGAGCCGAGACAAATGTGGAGGAAATTCAATTCATTCAAACTAGGTGGCGAAAAATCGTTGGCTTGACTAAGAATTTTAGAGAACCACAGAGACGTGGTGCTGGGAGAAATTTAACATTATCAATTTAAAATGCCATAGCCTAGTCCCAGACTCAGAGATACCCAGTACATAATTAAAAGTGTATCTACAAATTAAAGTCTGACGGTATCCAACATTACTGTATACATTAAGGCGCTCTCCATTCAAAAAAGTCAATTGATATTGGTATTTAAGACATATTTAGACTTAATTTTAATTCATGTTGTCAGTTTAAAATAGAAACCCAATCTAATAAATGTGCTCAAACTAAAATTATAAGATGTATACCTAGTATACATTACGAAAGCCTGTGTTATATCGAAAGTTAATAGAATTTCTTTAGAACTGTCTGTTAATAGCCTGTTTTATTTTGTAAAGAATCAATGACCAAAGTGCCGAAATGCTCTATATCTATGGGCTATAGCGAATGCTTAATGGCTATTAGTTATATTGTGTATTTGGGCTATAAATAATATGCGACATATATTTGTGTAACTCACGTTATAATGACATTAACATAATACAGTGAATTTAGCTTGCCATGTGGCACTGTTTGATAATCGGGAATAGATACGGAATTCAATGGGCCCAAAAAGGCAATTAACAAAACTGACCACGCCCACTCCCGCCCACCTGCAGCAGGGAAACATTCAGGCTGCAATAGGCCAAGCATTGAGCGATAAAAGCTTATGAGGTCATTAAAACAACAAAATGCCATGTTTATTTAATTAAAGAATTGCCCAAAATATACAAATAAAATTAAATGTCTTCTGCATTAAAATTAACCAAGCAAGAAAATAGATAAAAATAAATACACAAACAATAAAAGGAACCCTTTAGCAAATATTTGTATGTATATGAGGCTACTAACATGGGAAAGACCAAGCGCGTATAGGCCAACTCCCAATTAGCCTCGACAAGCAACAACATTACTGATAGTTACAATGCAGGAGATTTCAGCAATTTCTCGCATTACTTCCGCTAAATTAATGACGATTCTGGTGGCCAGTCGGTCGGCGTCAGAGCGTCGCCAGCATTGCCAGATCTCTCTCCCTCACGAAATCATATTTTCCTGGCAATAAACAGTGGGCAACTTTTAAAATTTCATTCGATGAATCTTTCTGGCAAATAAAATACCCCCGTCGTACCGGTGGTGTTATTAGACTAAACTTGTAAATTCATTTAGGCTTTCTTTTCTTTTTAAATTCGGATATTATCCTTACAGTCCCCGGCATAAGTATTTTGGCACCATTTAAAGTTAATTCTACTCAAAGTTTGAACTTCATTTATGCAAAGTTTGGCATCAATGGAAAGGTCATTCGAATACCGTTTGAATGACATAAAATTTTTCTTAACCCATTATATACCCATTGAAATTTTCGAATTTTTGTAAACGTCTAATTTTTCAACTTTTTTCCTCGATTTTTTAAAAACAATGTTTTGATGCAAAAAGTTTCTCTAAACAATTTAACCAGTGACTGCAAAAAGAAATTTTCAAATATCTCTTCGCTAGTATTTTTAATAATTTTTTGAAAATGGCGAAAAAGGTTTTTTTTGCGTGAAAATGAGGAAAAAGCGCCTTTTTTGACGTTTACAAAAATTCGAAAATTTCAATGGGTATATAATGGGTTAAGAAAAATTTTATGTCATTCAAAAGGTATTCGAATGACCTTTCCATTGATGCCAAACTTTGCATAAATGAAGTTCAAACTTTGAGTAGAATTAACTTTAAATGGTGCCAAAATACTTATGCCGGGGACTGTATATTTATTGTATAATGTATATTCATATTTTATTTGCAAAGCAATGTTTGCTTTAAATAAATATAAATAAATAAATAAATCTTAAAGATAAACAAATTTAACCCACAAAAGTGTTTGATTAATACAAATAATGTAACCCAAACAGTAAAATTTTAGCTTGTTGAAAAATAAATTATAAAAATAAATCACATAATTTCTAATTCGATTAAATAAAACTTTAAAAAAATTCAAAAAAATATTAAGGCGTATCAAACTACTTAAAGAAATACATGTACAAATTATCAAATCAAAATAAATATTTTTAAATTTGAAATATTAAGGCATAAAATGGTAAATAAATGGTTTGGTTTTTAATTTACTTTGAGCATTATAATGTGCATTTTGTGCCATAGTTAAACAGATTCCCGCTGTGCGAATGAAGATTCGAGCCGAGCTGCTACTATTTTGAATATATTTCTCTTTCCGTTACGCGTATTATATATTTTCTTTTAATTTTTTTGTTCTCTACTTTCTGGTATATTTCGATTGCGACTGTCGTGTTGCGTGTCCCTTAGCCAAAGTGTCGTCGAATTAAAATTCATGGCAGCGCATTTAACTGGCACTGAAAAACCCGCCCAAAACTGCGACAGGACATGGCCGAGTCCCAGTCCGAGTCACGGTCCGAAATCCCACTGTCGTAACTGTTCGCCCGTCTTTTACAGTGCCGTCCAGTTTGGCGTGCACATAATTTCAGTTATTTATAGTTGACTATAAAAAATGAGGTCAGTGCGTAGCTGACGTCGCGGTCGCAGTCGCAGTCGCAGTCGACGTCAATGTCTGGCCACGACTTTTGCCTTAATTAAAGTCGTTAAATCGCAAAGGTGTGAGGTGAGTCTTCTGTTTATTTCCTTTGTGCAATTGTGTGTGTGTCTGTGTAAGACTTCAAATCAAATTAATGAACTGCAAGGCAGCTAATGAGCAGCTCATAGATTTAGCTGCTCGGCAAATAAATAGACTTGGACTTGGACCACACCGTAAGGACCAAACAAAGCGCGAAACTTAAAGTAAGCCATCCAAGGGAAATCCATCTTTAGCAGCTCTTGAAGTATCCAACTCTTTGTTTCCAATCTTTCATTCTTAGCCTTTGTTCACGGCTGCTTTTAATGGCCTTTAAGTGCTTCGGAAGCCAAAAATGTTGGCCAGCTTAATCGGTCCATAAACAATTACTTAACATTATAACACAATTTTCAACTTAATTGTGCACAATTGCAAAAAGTTCAAAGGTTAAGTGACTGCAACACTCAACGCAACAGACTAAAAGAGCCATTGAGAGAGCCAGTAAGAGAGAGAGAGAGAGAGACTTAACATAATGAGCGTAGAGTTCAAATAATATCAATTAACTGCAAGTTACGTGCTTCGGCTAATTATCTCGCTTAATAAAGCGCCTAATGAGTGGAAGCAGCTGCCAACGCCCAGCTGCCAAAATACAATAACAATACCAGCAACAAAATAAAAGTGAGAGTGAGAGAGACGGTGAGAGAAAGAGAGAGAGAGACAGCAACTCTATCGCTTAACACTTTTTTCATAATTTGGCTATCGCTATTTTCACACTTTTCCTTGCTTTTCTTCAGTTAATTTTTGGCTTGCCGTAAAAAATAATTATGCGGGGCGGCCTACGAAGTTTAATTGTTTTATGTCTTCAAACGGCTTTTGTGGGCGTGGCTTGCAGCTTTAAGACGGGCGGCCCTTCACCTTTTTTCAGCGGCTTTGCATGCTTCGCATAACTTCATTTGCATTTGTTGGCTGAAATCAAATTTCAACACGCTAAACTAAGCAAATTTTTTACACAATTTAAACAAGAAATAATGAAATGTGTGGCTGAACATAACGTTCAGCAAATAAAGGCCAAAGTTCACAGCAGCATGTGAGAGTGTGTGTGCATTTCTATACGAGTGTGTGTGACGTTTGAGCTCATTAAGAAAATTCGTGCGGTCGCTTTGGCAACTATTTCCACGTTAGAGCGGCAAGTATGCGCCAAGGGGCAGAAAGTCCAGGGCTGTAGTAATTTTCCAATTCCAAAAGGGTTTATATTCACTTTACGAATAAAAGAGTTAAAATTAGTAATTAACTGTAATTTTTTCTATTCAAATAAAATTATTGCATTTTTTTAAATATTATTCCATTTACTTTTTCTTTATCTATAACTACATACAGTATAAAATGGATTACCCTAAAGTAAAGAAAATGTATAAAAATATATTACAAACATGTCTTTTTTAATTTTTGATTGCTCAAACTAATTTTTCAACAGTTACCTAAGTATTATATAAACTTGTAAAAAAATTTTATGTCTTCAAATCCTATAGTTGCAGAGGTCGCGATCAGACGAAAAGAAACTCGACTTTGCCGAAATATTAAATTAATTTGTCAGTTTATTATTATTATTTTGTCTGCACATTTTTTAAAGATATATCCCCCTCCAACGACCCGCCCATGGTTAACTCTTTGAAAGCGTTTGCACGAATTCAAAGTGTTGCGTTGGCCAAACAAAACCCAAGTGAACTCTGCATAATTATGCGCAAAATCTACCTACACATGCATGCATACATACGTATATATAAATATGTATTTACACTAGCCTGGCCGCGGCTTGTATGGAGTTTTTTCAAGTTGGCGCTATCAATGAGCGCCGGGCTGAAAAATATTCGTTTTTACCCCTAGAATACACCTGCAAAATTTGAGCCCGATCGGAGTTCATTTGATGGACCCAAACGGTCAAAAAACGGGTCAAAGGTCACCCAAGCCATTTGTATGAAAAAAATCAGTTGTTGTATGGAAAACTTTTTGTTTCTTAAGATATCTCTACGAAACTTATTACATGTCAATATTTTATCAGTTCACACAATTGGGTAAGGTTTTATCAAAATCGGAATACCATATCCTATAGCTTCCATAGGAACAATCGGGTGAAAATCACCTTTAGTAAGAAAAACTTTTTTGTTTCTGGAGATATCTGAGCCAAACTCACAGATTGTATGCTTAGGACTTTCTCCTACAATCTGACCAAATTTTGTCAAAATTTGACTACCATATCCTATAGCTTTTATAGGAACAATCGGATTCAAATTCACCTTTTGTATGAAAAACTTTTTTGTTTTTTTAAGATGTCTCTACAAAACTAACAGATTGTCAGATTTAGTCGGTCGAGTACATGTAGTGGGACATTGTAGAAAAAGTAGTAGCCTCGAGCTTTGATACAACTTCTTCCAACACTGGTCTCGAACGAGGTGCCTGCAGTATAGTGGATGATCTTTTTGGTCGAAATAAATCTGAACTATCTTGGATGCCGTCATAACATTTATGAAATCGTACTCAAGGCTGTCTTTGAGAAAAAGTTTGTAAAAAGCAGTGGACCCGAAACTTTAATTTTTAACAGACTTGCGGATATATGGCCAAAGATAAATCAAACTGAGTTTTAATACGGTTTGGAAGATAAAAGTGTTGCAGCAAAGATTTCCCAAAATGATTGCGAAGATCTCAAAGAGTTTTGTCGAGCAAAGCTTAAGCTTCCACAGATTCGTAGCGACTACAAAGAGCTTTTAGAGCTGAAAATGGTATTGCAAGATTGGTATCATGCAAGATTTATGGCAAAGGCAATTTATAGCTTAAGAATCTTCCTTTTTCGTAAGCATTTCAAAAAAAAGAGCTGGGAAATATTCGAGACGTATCGATATTTGCAGTTAAGCTCTTCATAAAGGCTTGGTTTACCAATGCTATTGCATGTCCCAATCAGGACTTAAGTTTTTTGCATCAGCTATCGAATTTTCAAATATCGATACAATCGTCTCTGAAACAATTGCTAATAAAAATGAAAAATCACTTGTGGTACTTAATACCTAATGTAGTGGGCTTAAATGAAAAAAATGAAAAAATAAATATGGTTAAAAGACTTAAAGCAATGGAACCTGCAGTGCCATTTAATAATTACAGACAAATTTCTGACGTCAAAAATGTTATAAAATGCAGCCTTGGTGATCTTGTGTCATACAAAACCAAAAATCTTTTGTCCACTTTCGAGCTTCAAGCTGATTTCCTCGGGGTTGACCCTTCCGAATGAAATGATAATGAGAATTATCAAAGTGCTTCTAGGTTTTTCAAGAACCTTTGTGTAGTCAATGATGTTGCTGAGCGTGGAGTAAAGTTTATGAAAGATTACAACAGAATTTTAACACGCGATGAGGCAGTGGCACAGTTCATTTTACAAGTTGTTGATCTCTATAAACAAAAACATCCGAGCCATAAAAAGTCCGAATTGAGTTATTTTTATATTTTTTATGTATCTCTGTGGTTTACTTTTAATGTCCTTATTTAAATAAGAGAAATAAATTTTAGCATTGAGAATATATTTTAAGTACAATAAAATTTGTTTTTTTTTTCTTAGTTTGGCTAAAAAATCTAAATCTTATACCAAGCTCATTTTCCACCCGATTCTTCCTATTTTTCATATATTATTATTTAAGCTATAGGATATAGTAATCCGATCTTGAATAAATTGGGTCAAAATGTATTTAGCATAATAACATACAAAAATAGATACAATAACAATGTCACACAACTAATATTTCACCCGATTATTCCTATAGAAGCTATAGGATATGGTAGTCCGATTTTGACCAAATTTGGTCAGATTGTAGGAGACAGTCCTAAGCATACAATCTGTGAGTTTGGCTCAAATATCTCCCGAAACAAAAAAGTTTTTTTTACTAAAGGTGATTTTCACCCGATTGTTTCTATGGAAGCTATAGGATATAGTAGTCCGATTTTGATAAAGCTTTGCAAAATTGTATATAGTAATAAAATGTTAGCATGTAGTAAGTTTCGTAGAGATGTCTTCAAAAACAAAAAAGTTTTCCATACAACAACTAATTTTTTTCATACAAATGGCTTGGGGTGACTGACCTTGACCCGTTTTTGGGTCCATCAAATGAACTCCGATCGGGCTCAAATTTTGCAGGTGTATTCTAGGGGTGAAAACGAATATTTTTCAGCCCGGCGCTCATTGATATCAAAAATTTTTTTTAAAAAGGCCATCCTAATTTACACACTTACAACATACATTTAAGTGTATGTATGTCGAGCACAAAAATATTTGCTTTGCAAACACACATAAACACATGCTGAATTATAATTTATATTAGCAGAAGGTTAAGTGCTGGTTAAACATATAATAATGTAACCAAAAATGAAAATGAATTCATTATGCGAATTTAAGCGAACAAACTAACCAAAGCAAATACATCCGAGTACGTTTTTGGCATTAGCGGTATTTAAAGCAAACCAAGTTGTAGTCTACCAAATTGAGTTGAAAATTGAGTAAAATAAATATGCTACGTCGCGACGTATAATAACAAACTTTTAACTCAATTTTTCAACAATTAAAATAATATTTGTCTATAAAAATAAACGAATTATTGTTAGTAATAGTACCAATTAAAACAATTTGTTAATCTTTTTACCAGTAGTTTGATTAAAAAGTCGTCTCAGTTACAGAAAGAGTGAATTGAAGAAGTTTGAGTATGATAACTTTAACTACAGCAATTAATTAGATTTAAAAATGTAATGCTAAGTCGATATTCATGTTATTTTGCCTTAATTAATTTTTAACAATTTAATTTAGTTATGATTAAGAGGAACTAATCATAACTTCTTTTGTGCACTCTTTTTTTATTAAGATGCTTACTCCTGGCTTCATTTAAGCTTACAGCAGATTCTCTTGTTGCTGGCCAACAAATTATCAGCCGTTAGCACAGCTGCAACACATCAAAACACCAATGCCAACCACCGAACCGCACGGATGCCACAGCTATGGCCACAATTCCAGCAGGAAACGCTGTGCCATTTTAAAGGCCATTTGTCTTCAAGTTGATATGAAGGTGTCGGGCTTCTAACCAGCCATCCATTGAGACAGCTGTCACAGTTTTCCTCCTGCTCAGCCCTCCTGCATTCCCCTTCGTAGATTCATTGCCATTTTGGCACAGTAAAAGTTTAGGTAAACCACATGTTACATTTTTCTTTACCAATCAACAGCCTTGGGCGCATCTTAATGGCACTCAAACGAATGTGCTGCAGTTCTTGTCCTTGCAACTAACACACACAGGACGAGTGGCAAGCGCTGCAAGTGTACGCCGCAAAGAAGAAGTAGAAAGAACGAACCCAAACCCAAACACAAACCCAACCACAACATCAGCAAGTTGTTAAGAAAAACAAAAACAGAAACCAGGCATACAGCAACTGTAAAAACTGCATGCAACATGAAAAAACAACAAACAAACAAACACAGAGAGAGAAAGAGACGAAGACAGAGAGAGAGAAACTTGAAACAACATGAATCTAGACAATGACATTTTGTCAGCGTTGTATATAAGCCACAGGCTATTTGTCATACCAGTTTCCATTCGTTCTACGCCCTAAATAAACAGTTAAGACAACAACAGCAATAAGAACAACAGCATCAGAGCTGGGCTGGGAACACAAACACTGGGACCACCTGTCGTATGTGCAATGTGCAAGCTCTGAAGGGAAATGAGGTTACGGCATTAGACAGCGCCTTGGAGACTTAATAAAACTATTTAATGCTTAAAATGTTATCAGCAAAATCTCTGCTAGCAAAATTTGTGCATTGCATATTAAACGGGGGATCAAATTGAAAGCTAATAAATCACAAATTATTTTGTCGTCTTATAAGCTCAATCAAATTAAAGATAATAATCATGAAAGCGAAATTAGTGAGCTGCTTTTTGATGTATCTTAACTAGTCTATTTAGAATATCAAAATCATCAGAGAGAAAGAGAGAGAGAGAGAGAGACAAAGAGAGAGAGAGAGAGAGAGAGAGAGTCAACAACTACTGGGTAAACCTGTCAATGGCAGCACACAGAAATTGAATTAATTTGCAACATGGCTGCAAACAAAAGTCTTCCTTTTGCCTCCCAGTATCAGCCCATAGTTCCAAATTGCATTGGTAGGCCTATTGGAGACACCCAGATGTTAAATTCAGAGCTGGAATCAGGCTCCGAATTGGAAACAGAGGATGGATCTGACGATGACGCATTGCGTATGGCTGACTCTCTGTCTGTCATGTGTATGACAGCAGCGCGTTTAAATAAATTTTACAGCCTGCAAGCATTTAAGAAATGCATCAGCAGTCACCATCCGTCAGCCGCAGGATGGGGACGACAGGACAACAGGACGGCAGGACAGTTTGGGCTCGTGCAGGCCAGTAAATGACAGCGTTGATGGACAGTTTTGTGCAATTGCATTGCATATGGTTAGGCGATGTGACAGACACACACACACACACACACATACAACAACAACTCTGTACCAACTATAGTTAAGGAAAAGGGAGGATGCGGAGATGCGGGAATGAACAGTTGCAGATAGCACAAACGCGCATAAAACTCGCTACATAATTATATGCAAATGCAGCGCCCCAAAACTTTGCTGCAATTAAAAGCTAAATGCACTGGACGATAGCGTCAAGTTGCATTTGTCAATTAACCCACTGAGTGAGCACGGGGCAAAAAATGCATTTATGTCGGATGACAATAAATTTGAAATATCACTTGCATAAAGTTAAAATATAAAGTTAAAATAGAAGACATGTACATGCTTAATTATATTTTGTAGCATTTTTACGTTTAACAAACAATAGGTTTATAAAAAATATTTCAATTTTTACATATAATATATTTTGAAAAAAAAAACCCAAATAATTATATGAGATATAAATAAATATTATTGAAAAAATATATATATTAATGAAAGACATAAAATTACATTGGAATATATAAAACATTTCTTCATTTATATATTTTACATGTTATTCATAATCGTCATCTAAATTATTTGTTAAAGTACTATATTAAGATATTCTTTTTTAGTGTAAAAGTGATCAGCATGGGTTAATTGAAGAAGCGATGAGAGGCAGCACAGCGACAAAACCGCGAGATATCTAGCCAATTTAGTGTTATTGCAGTCACATAACTCCAGAGATTGTCCTGGACGCTGTCGTGCTTTAACAAAGGCGCAACGTCAACGTCAGCAGCAACGCCGACGCCGACGTCAACTTCAGTGGCAACGACAACGGCAACGGCCGCACAATTAGCACTCGGAAGCATCCCGGCAAGTTGGTAACTGGGGAACTGCTAGATGGTTAATGGCAACTAGTTACTCGGAGAAGGAGCCAACAGCCAACAAATGCGAAATAATAATATCGTCGACGCACTGGCGAAACGGAAATGTAACTGGGAATTATTTAATTTGCAAACTACAATGCTGAAAGGCTCTGCGACTGCGACTGCCATTCCTGTGGCATTGTTTTATGTCATTGTTTGAAGTGGTTCCTCCGGCGCATTTGGTGCCATTGTCTCTGCAGCATAATTGTTATGATAACTGCAGTATTTCCAGGCGGCATTCGAGTCTCCTTCGAGCAGTCACTTAAGTAAATTTCAGCCATATGCATTTCGAATTGCGGTTCAGCGAATCGCAGACATCTCAGAGACCGTAAATTGAACCCGTGTCTAACGACTAACGTCTATTCCAAATGCCTGTATACCTGCCGCATTTATCAGATGCAGACAGCTCCTCCACGAACACAGAAAAAAAACAACCCATGCGATAAATAACAATTTTTTGGAGGTCTACCTTTTGTTTTGAGTCTGACAGCAAAAGAATTGCGATTTTGTGGCCGTTGCCGTTGTCGTCGTTTGACATTTTTCGAAAAACCCGCTGACAAGTTAATGAAAGTTTGTCATCGTGTTGATAGCTATAGTCAGCCAAAAAAAAAGATCAAATCAGACGAACTTTTTCAAAGATTGGAGGAAGTTGTCAACAGATTATCTAAACATATTGATTTAGGACTTTAGCGTTTTGATAATAAGCTAACATATTTGAACAAGAATATGCCAGCTATTTACATTATCTTAAAGTGTTTGTAAGAAATGTACTTTAGCTAAAAATTAATCAATGTAATGAATAATGAATAATTAATACATTTTTATGAATACATTCATTACATTGAATATATTAAAAGAAAACTCATTTGTCATTTATTACCTAAAGTTCGAACAAGCTCAATGTATGTATCTTAAATGAAGTAAAATCCTATAGAATTGCTGTTTTTAACATGCATGAATTTAGTACCATATCTATAATGCAGCTATCTGATTTGCTTGATTTTGTGTAAGTATAATAGCTTATTTATCTCACTATGGTTAAGATATTATATATATAATTAATAGTGAACAATCGCCCTAGTATCGACGATAAATAGTTGAGAATATTATTTATCATCATGACAAATTGTTTTCATTAAAAATAGAAGATTAAATAGAGTATTATTTGAGTATTACATTTAAAAAAAAATATGTTAAACAGATTTAATTTCCTTCAATTTTGTATACATAGTAGTTCGAAGTTTTATTTTTTGTTAGAGACTTTGATGGAATAATAAATACAAAGAAGAGTTGAACACAGTTTGATATCAGCTACTTATGTTATCCGTAACTGTGTAATATCTTTCTAAAAAATGCAAAATTGGTTGAAGTCCATGAACATAAAATTCATAATTTGACCATAGACGTTGCTTTAAGTGCCATTCAATATTATATACTTTGCATAATTTTTGGCGCGCCAAATGGCAAAAAGGCAAGGCCAATGTCAATGGCAAAGCGAGTGCGAATACGAATGCGAATTCAGATGGCTGGAGGCATAATTAAAAGCCATTTGCCATAAAACTGACATGCTAATTAATGTTGAAGGAAATTGTAATTAGAAATGCTTGGCGGTAAGCAGAGCACTGCTGCGAGTCCTGAGTCCTGAGCCCTGCGAAACACGCAGCGGCAACTTGCTATTGGATATGATTATAACTTTTGGCCACAAATTCAGCAAAAGTTTCAGTCTAAGTCGCACACATACACTCACCAACCAGTATGTCGACTCGTGTATCACATGTATGTGGAACGATCCTGTGGAATGTTTGCAGCAAAGTTCCGTGCTCTGCAGATAGTTTATAATTTAGAGCTTACAACAGCGACGGCGACAGTGACAGAGACTTTGGCGGTGACTCTGACGCCGGCGCCGCGTTAAGCACACAAATCATTATAGCCATGATTGCGCTTGGTTTTTAAAAAAAACTCGAAACAAAACCGAACCAAACCAAACGAAACAAAACAAACGATGTGAAACATTTCTGTTGTGAGTGCACGAGAATGTGTTTGTGTGTGTGGGAAGGGAGAAAGGCCACAAAGTCAAATCCTTTTTAGCGCCATAAATTAAGTTCATTTCCGTGCCAGACGCAACACGACAGGGAAGCGAACGTATGCGGTTTCTATAGGCGTGAAAGAAACGTGCAATAGACAGAGAGACATTGAAAATTAGAGAGAGAGACAGAGAGTTTGGAAAAAAAAGGGAGAGAGTCGCTGATTGGAATAGTTACATACACTTCATGGTTTAATGTAGTGCAGCTTATACACACAAATAAATTGTTAAATCTCGATTGGACGGTTAATTATTCAATCATTTTGATTAATAAACTTGAAATCGGGGCAATGCTCTATACCGGAACATACTCGCAGAGTATGTTTTTTTTTTGTCCTATACATCCAAAAGAAGTTTGGAAAAAAATTGTATACTCTATCATAAAGCAGCCAAAGAAATAGAAAAATGTTTTGCGATATCATTGAAATGATTCCATTGAATTGATGCCATTGAAAATATAACTTTTCTATGTTCTAAGCACCTAACTTAAAATGTTGGTATTCATTTATGCATTACTTACTGGCCGATTCTTAGAGAAGAAACAAAAACTGTGTTTAGGTTATCTAAGTTGATATAGCCATGTCTGTCTATTTTCAGTTTTTCTGTCCCTCTGCTTATTTAATGTACAATTTTTGTCTTCATCTAACTCGCATAGTATGTAATTCTTGCTGCTCTATACATCCAATTGAAATTTGTATAGTATTCGTATACTATATTATAAAGAGGCCATAATAATGCCTCAAAGATAACTTTTCTTTCTTTTTTTTTACATGAATGACAAATATAATATCGACTGTAGAGGTATACAAATAATTTCAATAATGCTCGTACTTGCAGATTTTTGCCAAGGAACCTAAGTCAACGTGTTTTAGCATATGTGCTGTTTATGTGCACAACTGTTGAGTTATTTTCCTGCTGTTTTATCGACTCATTTACTCATTTATCCATACCATTTTACTCTGCATCACACTTCATCGACATTTTGAATAGCACTTTGGAATATGCTACAAAATATTACCGAAAATCACTCGTGTGCCCGGAATATTCATTACTCGTATTGACAACTGACAAAAATACTTGATAAGCTGCAAAGTTGTCAACAGCTGCACGTTGTTGTTATCAACATAATTTGGGGACGCTTCCATTTGGTCCCCCAGCGTCCCTTGTTCGTACCTTAGTTCTTCGTATCATTTAACGCACTGTTCACTTCAGAAATTCTACTGCCAATTTGTGTGTGGAGGCAACAGTAATGGGCAGAAAACTCCAGACACCCAACTCGCAAATTTATACTCGTATGCCTACAAAATGCACGTTATCACTGCGGCACGTAAACCATGTGGGCCATGAATGTGTTGAGGAAGTGGGCGTGGCTCTGCTCAGGTATGTCGCCAGCACAAATCTGAAATTGAGCATGGAATTTGCGTATTGTGTAGGCTCTGTGCCTGTGCGCGTGTGTGCGTGGGCAGAGTGTGTGTGTTGTCGCATTTATAGCATGCAAATATGTGTGAAGGCATTTCCAGCTTGATCTATGTGAATGTGTAAGTCTGCGTATCTGTTTGAGTGTGCGTGTGCTACGTGCTTCTGACAAATATTATGCATCCGCCATGGTGAAATGGAATCTCATTAGCTTGGCACCAAAGTGAAAGAGTAAAACTTGTGAGCCGCATATCTTTGCCAATTGATCAATAATTCAGAAAAGTTATAAGCCCAATAAGCGATGAAATAACACCACCCAATAATGACTACATTTTAAAAAAGGAGAATCACATTAATATTACGATAAATTATGAGACTTTTTATTGGATTATCAACACCAACTCTTGAGATTACAGCATTTTCTTTAAGTTGATAAGAAATACTCGTTGCGAGCACTCATCGAGTGATTTATAGAGCCTAAATGCACACACAATTGAATGACTTAGTGCTCGAGTTTCTAGGTTGTTATGTCAGACGATATATCATTTTGTAGTGCGGCTTGCATATGCCAAGCACAGTTTTGGTTTCGACCAAATGTCTGTTCTTGGCATTGACACATGCCACGCCCAGAGACAGAGCTGCCCCAAGATATCGCACAACGCAAAGTCAACTACTTGAGCTCATATCTATCACACTTCTGCTAATGAAAATAGAAACTGAAGCACTCTGTTACATTTACTTATCTAATGATTTATAAAAAAACAAATTGATAGAGATACAAAAAAAAAAAATATTCCGCAAATTTCAGTACATTTTCATAAAAAGCACACAATTGATTTGAGTATAATACAAATTCAATTTATCAGCCATAAAAAAAAACTTTGCTAACAGTCGCAATAGAACTCAAGCAATATTTCTATAAAATGAACATAAAAAATTCAAGCGGAAAGTCTGCAACTTACTATATGCATTGCAACAACAATAATTTTTCGAAAACTAATGAAAAGAAAGCAAGTTTTGTAATATTGAATCAGAAATAGAAAGAGCAATCAGGCAAAGCATATCCTGGCATACAATTAAAATAATTAAAATCAACATTTTGAATGATAACAAGTCAGGCAGCCAATTGGGAAAACACACACAAGCACACACACGAGATTTAAATATCATCAATAAAATGCTTTTATAATTATAATCAATTTTTATTTTATTTTTATTTTTTTGTTCCGTTTGCTTCTCAAAATGTAAATGAAATAAAAACAATGTGCGAAAAATAGATGAGCGCACGGATGCATAAATGCATGGATTGATATATGTAAGTGTTTGTGAAGAAGAAAATATTATGGGTAAAATTTTATATTTATTTGCGTTATATTTTGTATAAAAGTACTTGGGGAATATTTTTGATGTGGCAGCTTCCGCTCGACACTTTGTTGCCCTTTTATGATGCCTCGGTGCCGACCTCTGTAAAGGACGCTGACCGAAACTGTTTTCGGTTATTTCAGCTAATCAGAACGAATCGAGAAGTGACCTACACTTTGCCAAGTGAAGTACTGCAAGATAAGAAGTTTAAGAAAATTTATTATTAATATAATATATTAAAAAAATTTTAAGAAAATGATTTATATAAATGCGATATCAATATTTCAATATATTTATATCGCATTTGCTATATGTATATGCATAATGAATGATTTCCTCAGCTTACTGAATTCGTTTAAGATTTGTATTTATATTTATTTGTATACATCAGATATAAACACCTCCAAGAATACTTATAAGTTTTTAGTCCTTGTTCATATTTTCCCTCAGCTGTAAGTGTCTGAACCTATCTCTTTTCATTATTGACATTAGCTATTAAAAAAGGAACCACATTTTAGCATTGCTTCTTAACAGGTTACAAACCAATGTCTGATGTGGGCATAACTCAACTGATTCCTGATAAACTGAGCACATAAAAAGTATAGGGTGCACATGGTACATCGCACCAAAGTTTTGCCTCGCTTTGCTGGCTCGGTCGTTCGACACATAAAAAAGTGTTTACATTTCATTCATAAAATATCAATTACGTACATGTGTGACAGCTAAGCGACATGCACACACACACGCAGATACACTATACACTCATGCTGAGTTACATATATGAGAGTGCGTGGCTTTTGTAAGTCAAATCGATATTACACAAATACGTGAGGACATCAGAGTTCATTGCTTAAGTTTCGCTCTGTATGACATTTTGGACCAATATGGCGCACCACGCACACTGATGGAAATTTAACGAGTTGCACGACAACAACAAGAACTGAAGAACAGGGCAGCATCAAACTATGCATAACACAACATTATAATCAGCTGTCAGTTCGAGCTCAAATTTGATAACGGAAACGAGTCCTTTAACGGGAACAGGAACTCAAATGCCCATAAACAACTAAAGATGGCAATTTACAGGGAATTAGAAAATTATATATATTTTTATTTCTTAGCTTGATAAGAGAAATTGGTAATGCTTAACATTATTTAAACAAGATAATGATGAAATTAGATAAGGAAGGAATCTATAAACAAATTTCTGCATTTAAAATTAAGAAAATACAATTGATATACGTTCTCATACCATTTTCCCTCGAAATTTTGACGGCTGTCTAAAGAGTTCTATAAAATAAAGGTATTCTATAGTTAATTACAATATTATGATCATAAGATACAGCAATAGAAAGGTATCATTGCATGGGTCAGATGCGCAGAGTGAGTCGCAAGAGACTGAGTAGATAAACATTATTATGACCAGATGGTTGCAATTACATAACTACTGTTAAAATTGGAAAATTTTAATTAATTCAATGTTTATCTAAAATCAGACAGCAGGTTCATAAATTAATTTAATGATTATCTATAACAAATGCAATTAGAATCGTTTTTACCGTTTACATTAGCGACACTTCTCATTAAAATACTGGCCATAAATTGTGTTAAATCGTGTAATTTGCAAAAGTAAATATATGAATAGAATGAAATATGTTAAGTAAATGCAAATACATTAAAAAAAGTCTCTCTTTACTCGTATAAATAAACGTTTAACTAGACAATAGCGGAAACAGACTCCAAATGGGCTTTGCCACAAAGAACACATCAATTTATTAATATGTTTTCGTTTATGTAAAGCCAATTTGCTGAATATTATTTAAAATTTGTTAAGCATAATATTACAGACAAATTAGTTTAAAGGGGCAGCAATAATTCTGTTTGCAAAGTTAATAATATTAATGTTGTATTTCCCTTCAACAAACCACACACGCAAAATGCTAATGAATAAAGAAATGTTAAAGCTTTACACACGTGCAACTCGCTGGCAGCCCCTGGGGTATGCTACAAAATATTAACATACATTTTGCATGACGCGTCACTCAAGGACATGGACACAAGGAGCACAAAAAGGACGACCCAAACTTGTTGGGTTGACAGGCAGCCGCTTAGCCATTTGGCAGCCAATTGTGTGGCTTAGTTGAGGTTGCTTGTCGTCTTGTCGTTGTTGCTGTTGTTGTTATTGTTGTTGTTGCTAGCTGGCAACACGGAAGGAAGGAATTTTCAGCACATCTGAGCAACAGCACAATCTTTGGCACAATGTTGCCTTTTTTAGGATGCCAACAGTCAAAGAAAAGGTCGCTCGCTACCTGCAGCTTCTCCTATTTGGTATTGTTATTGTTATTGCCGTTGTCTGGTTGCTATTTTTGTCATTGTCTGGCCTCTATAAAATATTTATTACAGTGACAGGATATCTATGCAGTCGATAGCATTACCCTTCCAAGTTTTTGTGAAAAAAAATATATTTAAAATTAAAGCCGAGATTCCGATTCATCGATTTATTAAAATATGAACTTTAACATAGATTTCAAGTATTAAAGTTCGCAATGAGGTGAATTTTATAAATTGTTGCTAATTGAAAGAAACAATGTTTAATTCTAAAATAACTCTCCGTTTTAAGTGGGCTTTGAGGAAAAAGCCTGAATAAATCTAAGTTTTATCAACAGGCTTAAAAAACTTTTGAAACGTTGCACTATGGTCCCAATGACAACATATTTGGCAGGAATCCCAATTTTTCCTTTATGCAAAACCATTGATTTACCTAATTTTCCGAGGCCTAAAAATCAGCTAATCTTTTACTAACATTTTCGACTAACTCCCTTATCTGTAAAAGAATAATTGAAATAATAATAAGTCTGATTTGGCGAAGCAATCTTTTTAGCAAAAATAACCTAAAAGTAATTGGCTTTTATAGAAATTTTTAAACAGCTTTTGCATTTCCTTTTTTTTTTTTTTTTACATTCAAAATTAAAAACAAATTTGATCTGCGTATAGTATACAGGAACCTACATTTCGAGTTTATGAGATCGATGCACTCATTCAATATTCGAAAATTTTATATGGTAGATTAGAGTGGCTTTAGCAAAACGGGCTTAAATGCTCCTCAACTTCTATATACAAACATGATGACAACTATATGTACCACCTTACAGGTCTCTATAATTTTCCAATTAAAGTTGAATTTACAAATTTTATCCCTTTATATTCAAACACCTTTCCTTTATTAATTTGATAAATGTTTTAAAATTATGACAGAATTGAGAGTATTTATAAGTTAATGATTCTGTGGTATATCTGAAGCCAGGTACCAGTATGTCATCAGTTTGTACAGCACTTATCGTTTATACTTGTGCTTCGAGTATGTACAATGTTGCCAACTGACGCGGCTCGAATGCGATGCCATCTGCAGCGGCAGCTGCATGTGCAACTTATTGCACAACAATGATTTACAGTGCATTGTTAATGCGTTTTTAATGAGTACTGCACATATATACATATATGTGATGTATGTGTGAGTAAAAAGTTGAATGCGCCCCTCAAAGTATGCAGCAAAAACTTGTCGCCAGAGATTTGAGGACTGCACACAACGGTAAAGTTACAATGCCGATCCCCATCCACATCCCGACAACGTCACGACGCGACGACTTGCCACAAAGCCGCCTTAAGCGCTCCAAACTTTTGCTGCACTCCGTCATTAACATTAAAGATATTCCATGTCGGCAGTTCGGAGCAACTGTTGGCTGAAACTGGGAAAAAGTTCGCCACATGTGCAAATGTGTCGGAGAGTTTGCAGTTCTCCAGCTCAACCTATCCCAATCGTCGTCCCCATCCCATCAACCACTCCCACTTGCCTGCACTGCAGGGGCACATAAATAATTGAGTGGCGCCCAAAAGAAGGCAGCAAAACACTGGGCTGCAGGTGCCACAAGCGAATTTGTATGTACATCATATATAAAAATCAGGCATGGTATGAGTCGAACTCAGGCCGCTGCACTATGGGTAATTTCACGAATTTGTGAGGCCATAATTAATATCTAGTAAACTACTCAAGATATTTTGATGCGGCATTTTTTCTAGTGCTATGTATTCTCTTAGAAGTATTCTGGAAAAGTGGGCGTGTCACCACCCCACTCCTTAATTTTTTTTTATTTTTTTTTATTTTTATCGGTAGCAATTAAGCTTAAGATTTCAATTGCAAATAATAAGCTTTGACCTAATATATTATTAAAAATGAAAAGAAACCTTACTTGTTAGATATAGACAGTTGTAAGCCCTCTTAGATGGCTGTGAACATAACATTAAAAAAAAAAATTCGGGGCGGGTGCTGTGACACGCCCACTTTTCCAATATACTTCTAGTAGTATGTATAACCCTATAAAAAAAACCGCATCAAAATATCTTAAGTAGTTCACGAGTTATTATATAATGCCATCTAAAACTGGTGAAATTCCCCATATGGCATGCGAACAAATTGGCATTCGAAATTGTGAGGTTCGTTGCTAAAAATATAAATATCACCGATCCCAGGTAAATGTGGGTTTTCTAACTACAATCATTTGAACAAGAATTAAATACTCTACAACACACAATATGTTTCAAGGATGGACTCCGCTGGACTCGCTTTAAATACCTTTTTAAAAGTTAGACTTAATGAGAAATTTTCGTTTGCTAGACTACTTAAATTTTAACATTAATATGGGACACCACGATCAATTTCTACATTTGAAACTCACAAACACATAATAAAAGCCACACTGATTCGAATCCATTTCAAATATTTTAATAATGTTGCCTTATTGTTTACTTATTGGCACATTCAAATCGCGAACAATATTTTACAATTTTTAAAGCGCGTGCTTTGCAAATGCAACCCTGTGTTTAACAGCTGATTTCTTCGAAGTGGCGCCATCTATTGAGATTTCTGGTATGCAACATTGAAGAACCATCTAGTGTTAATGAGTTGCACTCAAAAAATTTTCAAATTGGTGACTTTCTGAAAATGGGTTTTGGCCTCACAAACTCGTGAAATTACCCATAGTGCGCTATTTAGTTATGCCAATGATGTGGCCAGAGTTCGAAAGTGCGAGTGAATGAAGCAAATCTCACGAAACTTCACTTCATCGGAATAATTCTACTTAAATGCCAAACTGCACTTAAGATAGTACACTTTAATTAGTCACATATTGAGTTCTTACCGTGAAGATGTCGAATATAGATCTATGAAATTTAGGCTTCAATGATATAAACATTACTGCCTTCTTTTGGGCGCATGGGTTTCTTGGCCCAAGTGGACAGTAAAAGGATCAATTCATAAATAACTCTAATTTGATATGTAATTAAATTCATAAATGCTATTCATTTTATTTGATAATTTTTAGCATAGAGAATTGCTTATTAAAAGGTTAATTTGTAAATTTTTGCTCAGACTAATTCAAAGCTTAATTGAAATAAGGCTTTCCAGGTAGTGCTGGTTACCATGGTAAAATAACAATACATAAGTATGTACATACCTATGGCAACCCTTGAGTTTGTTGATCGAATCGACTTTAGACAAAACAAACCAAATCGAAATAAAAGCAGAGGAAAATATACAAACCTAAAACTTAATTATTTAGGATAACAACCAACAAAATGAATATTAGCTCAACAATTTGGTATGTTTAAGATAAATATTATATGCTGTATATTTTATTTAATATTTTATGTCTTAGCTGGTGCAACAAATATGAGAGCAGCAGCATTCAAAATGTCGGACCCAACGTGCTTGCTCTGCGACAGGGCAATTTGATTAAATTTATACAGATGTCAACGGGGGCAGTGAACTACTTCCGGGCCGAAACCGTGGCGACTGGTCTATACATTAACAATTTAACGGGTCACAATCGTTTTCCGCTCTTTGCCTTTGATGAAACCGTTCTAAGTCCACAAATTTTGATTTACAAGTATCCAGAGCTGACCAGATTCGCATCACTGCCCAGTAAGTACATTAGATATTTCTACTATCTTAACAGAACTTAATCACGTTTAATTCCGTTTCTTCAACTTGCAGAGTCTTCACTTACATACACCATGTTGAAATTCTCCGAGCTTGATTTACTGGTTGCGGTTGGAGGCTCTCCCAACTATCCGATTTGTGTGTTTAATTTTCGCACAAGTACAAAGATTCTGGAACACCCGACATTTATAGTAACGAAAAATTTTTCATTGATTCTGAGCAATGGCAATTCACCGGCAATTGTTCAATATGATAAGAAGGATATGCGCATTCTGTGCTATGAAATGTGCTTTATCGAAAAGGACGCATATCTGCATCAGGTCTCTGAGGTGGAAATGGGCAAGAATTATGTGAAGTCGGCCAGCCATTTCATGTGTTTTGGCGATGATAATGGGCTCTATGTGGTCAACGATTTCGGCGAATTCTCACAGATTGATATTGCCTGCTTTGCAATCAAGTCCCGCTGGTCGCCCACCTATGTTAATGAACATGGCAGCGAAATGATAACTCGGGCCCACGCTCTGACAGCGTACAAGATGGGATTCCTCATCGCTAACATCTCCTCGGCAATGTACATCAAAAAGAAGGCCGGAAGCTTCACTGTGGAGTGGACCATTGATCAAGGTCTACGTCAAGTGGAACTCTTTATTACCAATCAAAATGGGGAGCTTTATGCGTCCAGAGAATTTGGGGACATTGCTCAAGTAGTGCTGGAGGAGAATGACGGAAAGTTGGTCCAGGTTGCGGCCAGTGGCAAATCCGTTTTGGCCTTTCGGACTTTTACATGCTTCAAGGAAGAATGCGTCTTGGTTTTGTATAATGACGGCGTCGCAGTTATAGATCTTCCATATGGGAAGACGCTCTCTGAAGTCAACATTCCGATGGCTTGCGCCTTTTGCTCGCATCGAAATAATCCCTATGTTATCGTGGGAACCGTCGATGGGAACCTCGTGCTAATCAATTTCGAGAAGCCAACTGTGGCAAATATCGTCTATCAGTTGCAGTGCGACACACCAGCTGTTTTCGCCATGGACTATCATGACAACTGTATCGTTTTCCAGGATCAGGCCAAGGGATTCAATATTGTGAATGTGGATTACCGACCCGTAAAGATGTCGCAGTACTTTGCCATCAGTAATGATCAGGTGCTGAGACAAGTATTCGTCCACAGCTTCCTGTTGGTCGAGGGACCTCGTCTTCTGGTCATGATTTCACGCGACAAGACCCTCAAGACACCAGGCCATGCTGAGGAAATGTGGATCTATAATTGGACCAAGGACAGACGCCTTCATAGACGAGAACTGACCCTACCCAACAGCTATGCATCATTCTTTGTCCAGCCACCAATGGGTCGCTGGGTGACGATTGAAATAATCGGCGTGGTCAAGGACAGTACCATATTCGATCAGTTCGTGCTCAACGAGAGCAGCGAGCTACAGTGGGTCGCATCCATAAGGTCAGCGCATTACGGCCACATCACTGGTCTTGGCCTGACCAAGCATCTGCTGACTTGGGGCGTCGATGGAGTCATGGTGCACTTTCGGCAGCACAAGCGCTCCAAGAAACCCTTCATGATGTCCCGCTTCGTAACGCTTCAATTTGCGCCCCAATGTCTACTTCGCGCCAGGGAGTGCTACAATTCCAAGTATGTATTAACAAATATTTACCAATTAAACATTAAGCAGTATCAAAATTGTATGTCCACAAGCCCCTTATTCATTATGATCAGCTGGTTAACAATCATTACGATTCTTTTGCAGATACCTAATTGTACTGAGCGCCGATTATGTATTGTGGGTAGCTCGTTTGCCCTCTCTGGCTGATAATATCCGGGAGAATGAAGAATTACCGGTGCCGGAGAGATATGTTGTGCCACAAACGAAGATGGTATCGGTTCTGTTTGTGCCGCATTCAGTTAAGATGGAGATTAGGGAGGAATTCACTCCAGCAGATTTGTTGAAGCGCGATAGGATTCGGAACATGATTCAGGACTTTTCCGCCAAGGTGACAGCTCTAATCGATTACGATATCTCCGTGACGGGCAAGTCAAAGGGAGTCTTCAAGAAGTTTTGTTACCACTACAAATGGCTGGAGGCATTGACGGAGGAGGCACACAAACTGTGCGCCTTGGAGCGGGAGTCACTGATGCTGGCCATCAAGGATCAGAGCCGCATTCGTGACTGGATAATGAAGTTCGTTACACGGGATGCTATCAGTATTAATTATAAAGTGAGATCGATTAGTGCCGAGGCGAATTTCGAGAGCTTCTCACTGGTACGCAAACCGAACATGATGGTCTTTGATAAATATCGCTTCTACGATCTGGAGGATCACATGCGACTGTCTGTTATGTCTATGGATGAGATGGAGGAAGCACCCTCATACCCGGAGCTATTGGACGAGCAGGGAGAAGCAGGCGTCAAGAAGGTCACTCGTGATCTGAAACTGTACGTAGTGGAAGGACACAGTGTCTATGATCATATAATGGCAGCACAATTCCAGTTGCAAAACATCGGCACAGTGACCTCTAATCAGATATTCAATGACAACTGCAAGTTCAGCTATTACTTGGCAGATCCCCTCAAGCAGGAGTTCAACAAGCACTTTCACGAGGCACAGCAATTAAAACGGGAGACAATCGACAATGTGCTCAATACTAATGTAGTTCTGGCCAAGATCTATGATAATATGAACATAATGCTACGGCTGCTCCGCATGGAAACTTTCCAGCCCCCGGAGTTAACTGCACCCTCCCTGGCCAAGGATGAGGTGATCAAGTGCATCATGGAGGTGGATGACTCAGAGGTCAAGGCGATTAATCGGCGCAGGCGCAAAACTATCGATACGGGAGGAAAACGAGGTCGTCTCCTGCTTTGGTCTGTGGAGTTCTGGGCACGAGCACTGATCGTGATGATGGATGGCGTCATCGAGAAGCTGTGGGAAGAGGAAATCAAAAAGGATATACCGATTCCCGAGTTTGTATTCAAAAAACAGCCACACGAGTACTCTTTGGAGGACCAAAAAGTATATCGAGCCTACGAGGAGGCCGTGTCACATCTAGAAGACGATCGTCGAAAGTATTTGCGCATTCTACACGAGAATGAGGGAAAGACCCTCCAATTGAAGACCAAACATATTCTAAAGCTCAATCAACGCGTTGCGGAGCTTATGCTGCTCAAACTCAAGTACGATTTTGCCCTGACACAGAATTTGGTGAGAATGCTCAACCTGAAAACGATCAATCATGTGCGTGATAAGCTGCGTGAAAAAATCAATGGCTTTCGCAGCGATTTCAATAAACTAAATGACTATATTAAGAAATATAGTTACCTGTTGGAGTTTTGGGAAGCAACTATGGCGGATGTCCGTACTCGTTTGGAGGCACAACAGGCTCGAGATCGGGCCTTGGAGCGTCAGTTTCGCGGCAACTATCTGAACACTGTGCCACTTGCCTCCCATGAGATGACCAAACTATTCAAGAAGCGCCCCAAATTGTCCAACAAGCTCTTCAGCACGTCTCTGATCTGCAGTGAAGTGGCCCATAAACTGAGTCCGAAACAAACCAGCCGCACGCCCTTTCCCATGCCCAAGGAGATCAACGATTTCCTGGCCTTTGTAGCCGATAATGATGCAGCGAAGCATTGTCCTCCTCAGGTGGATGCCAAGTCCTGGGATGTCTTTGTCAAGTTGCGACGCCAGAAGATCGAAAGCGAATTGAGACTGAAGGGTATTGGCTATCAGCTGATTGACAGTCAGACTTATATGAACAGCCTCACCAACGATATAGCCAGCTTAAAGGAATCCAAGGCTCAAACTCAGAAGAATATTGACGATACCATACAACAATATGTAAGTTAATTACCCAAAGATACAAGGCTTAATGATGCTGAAATGAACAGATTTGTTTTCATCATTATCTTTTATTAATTTCCTTTGAGCTAATAAAAATACAATAATTATGTTTATTAAAGCTCAAAGAACAAATTTGATAAAAATAGTTTTTGGTTTCGATCACGTTGAAAATCTGTCGATTATTCAAAAATTAATTGTCAGCCAGCGTTCTAGTGCCTTTATTGCATACGATTAACTTTGGTAATGTTTCAAAAATCTCTGAGAATTGTAAATATGTACAACCTCTTTAAAAAGCCTTTGTTTATAAGTACATCGAGCGATTTCAGCCATAGATCTTTGAACATGAGCTTCAAATAAAATGGTGGGAATGAAAAGAGGAGCATATAACAACCAATTTAAAATAAAAACATTTAATTTTAATAAAAAAATAAAGCTTGTAGCTATTTAAACAATTATATATGTAAGTAATAAATATAAGAATAAATTTCAAAATATATTCACAGCTGGAGGCAATGAGAAACATGACGTTGCAGTTGACACTGACGCTGGGTCAGGTGGAGGTAGACATCAGGGGCACTACAAAGTCGATGGAGAACTGTGTGTTAATGCACGTGGACGACATCAACGATGTTAATCGTATGATAAAAGTTGGTATAAAGATATATGCAATTAAAAAATTGTAAAATATTAAATTATTTAATATATGTTTCCAGGATGCAGGATTGAAGAAAATCAAATCCATGCAACGCGTTGCGGTCTTCAGGCGTCAGGTGATCTTTAAGGAATGGGAGCACAAGCTCTATAAGGCAAATATTGCATATCTCAAGTACATGCTGGATGCTATTGAGAAATGCAAGGTAACTATTGAGTTCCTCAATATACTACGCAACTGGGACAAGATCAAAGCTGAACGTCAGAAATATATGGTTGCCGGTGCCATTGAACGTATTATGGAGCAAAAAATGTCCATCTTTCGTAAACAAATCGAGCGAATGTAAGTACACAAATTTTAAAGGGTCAATCAATGGATCAACTTAAAACGGTTACTTTTAGCAATATTAAAATCGATTCTGTTAAGGAGAAGACTTTGGACATAAAACGCCGTAATCACCTGATAGATGCTAAAATTGAACGCCTCAAAATTGATGTTGCTTTTCAGAATTCACAGCGCGATATTATGATGGAGCAACGACGCGATCGCGAGCAACGCGAACGGTAAGCTGTAGAGAGATTTCATAATATAAAATATTAAAAAATACTCCTTAATTGTTTGAATAGCATGGAACAGATAAAAACCCATCGCCAGCTATTGGACAATGTGCGCAAACATTACGCTCATGTTTTGGAACTGCAAACAATTTTGGAATTATTGAGACTGCGCACATATCCGACCCTGGGACCACCGTTGCCCCAATGTCATCCACCTGTTCCAGAATATATAGTTAACTCGGTTCCTTAGTTCATTTCTCATGTAATCGTAACTTTAATTAAAGCTATTATTTTCCGTCATATTAATGCCGGATTAATATCGGATTACTATAATAAATCAAATATATAGCAAGTCTTACATATTCTGACTAAAAACTAACAGAAGTAACAATTAGAAGTTACCATAGAACAGAAAAATATTTCTATATATTATATTAAAGTCATAGAAGTAATTTTTTATTTTCCTATTTGCCCTCAAAGGTCTACGCGAGATTTACGTTCTTTGTTTTAAGCAAAACAGAACTAATTTTGAGTAACAAAACCCATTTCATGCTTAACGTTATATGTATAATCTCATTTTAATTTTTACTAATAACACTAGTTTACAGCCATTTTGCTTTTCATGTCTGAGTGCACTTTTCTTATGGATTTTGGCCCACTAAACACGAAAATCGCACTTAAAAATTTTTGTATGGAAGCGTTTTCGAAATATTCAGGTTTTTCCAAATTTTCGAAGTTGCTCTCACATTTTAGAGTGTACCACGAGATCTTATCTACCGATGCGGTCAAAAAAGCACTCAAATTAAAGATAACTAATCTCTTTACAACTTTTTCTCATATAGTTTTGAGATCGGCTTAGTAGTTCAGAAGCTAGCGACTTTTAAAAGTTCAAAAATTCTGTTTTTTTGTGATTTTTTGAGCTCGAGAGCTCACAAATTACTCTAGAAAAAATAAATATCGCAAAGGTAAAATTAATTTTGAGAGTTTAACGTATAGCCAACACTGTTACGAAGAAGATAGTCAACTGTTTATGAGAATCCATGGATAAATCGCGGAGATATACGCTTTTCAGTGAAAGAATATAAATCATCTTTTTAACGATTTTCTAGTTTGTGATTGTATGGCAGCTATATGATACAGTAGTCCGATTTCAACCAAACTTGGTCAGGATATGTAGGACCATAAAAGATGCTGATTGAGTGAGATTTGTTAAGATATCTCAAACAACAAAGAAGTTTTTCGCAAAAAACAGCTGCCATTGGAAATATTGATCGAAAATAAAGATTTAGTGCAAAAATATTTGTTGTTTTTGGAGATATTTCAACCAAACTTGCAGAATCAGCATATGTTATGGTCCCATACATCCTTACCAAATTTGGACTTAATCGGACCACTGTATCATAAAGCTGCAATAGGAACGATCAGTCGAAAACCAAGTCTTAGTATGAAAAACTTTTTGGTTGCTTGAAATATCTTAACAAATCTTACTCAATCAGCATCTTTTACGGTCCTACATATCCTGACCAAGTTTGGTTGAAATCGGACTACTGTATCATATAGCTGCCATACAATCACAAACTAGAAAATCGTTAAAAAGATGATTTATATTCTTTCACTGAAAAGCGTATATCTCCGCGATTTATCCATGGATTCTCATAAACAGTTGCCTATCTTCTTCGTAACAGTGTTGGCTATACGTTAAACTCTTAAAATTAATTTTACCTTTGCGATATTTATTTTTTCTAGAGTAATTTGTGAGCTCTCGAGCTCAAAAAATCACAAAAAAACAGGATTTTTGAACTTTTAAAAGTCGCTAGCTTCTGAACTACTAAGCCGATCTCAAAACATATGAGAAAAAGTTGTAAAGAGATTAGTTACCTTTAATTTGAGTGCTTTTTTGACCGCATCGGTAGATTAGATCTCGTGGTACACTCTAAAATGTGAGAGCAACTTCGAAAATTTGGAAAACCCGAATATTTCAAAAACTTTCCATAAAAAAATTTTAAAGTGCGATTGTGTGCATATTAAGTGGGCCAAAATCCATAAGAAGTGCACTCAGACATGAAAGTGTTTTGATTTTGTAAACTAGTGTAATATATGAATCAAATATTTTCAAATTGCTCAAAAAAATAAAATAAAATAAAAATATATTTAAACTATTTCAATGCGAGCTGGAAACAATGTGCGCTTCCTTGTTTATTAGTGGAGAAGTAATTTAGAAACTCACGCAAATTTCCAGACAATCTTTGATGGTGAACAAAGGCCAATTGATTTTCACCACCTTCAACTTTATTAAGCCCGACGCTGAAAGCAGACAGTTTTCCCTCTGGGCGGGAAAAGTTTACGACGCAGAATTGCAATTAAATATTTTTCATTGCGGCAAGTGAAAATTTATTAGCGAATCTTAGTTTTCCCAAGGATGGTGAGCTATGTATTGTAGTAAACTGGCCTGGCCTTCTGTCTATTTGAGTCGCTTCTTGATCTGACTGTGGCTTTCAGTTTTCAGAGTTTTGGGTTCTGGTTCTGTCGTCACTTAATTGTATTTGTTTGTGTCTGGGCAATGACCATCGAGGCATGAAGTCATCGCCTGTCTTTTTGTCTGTTAGAATCGCTGTTAATTCGTTGCTTGTTGCTCTCAAGTGGAAAATAAACTTTTGGGCAAATTTTCACAGCTCAAAATGAACACAGGCTTACTCATACTCCGTCGCGAAATTGTAGCCATGCATTTTTACATTAAATTGCTTTAATGGATTGCACTTGAAACTAAGCGTTGAAAAGACGCAAAAGCAGATGTTGTCTGGCCGGCGATTTAAATGGTTTATGAAGTATCATTTTATTCATTATACGTTTGTATAAATGTAAGTATTTATTCAATGGCAACCTTGTGACCCCGAGTTCTCGACCCTGACATAATCAGTTCAAGAACGTAAACACATCACACACATTACATTAAATGCATTAACTTAAGTACAGTTTTGTATGTTACACATAAGTGTTTATATTCATTCAAAATATAAAACAAAACAGTTTTCACTTTTTTTACATTTATATATTTCATTAAGAATGGCTCGCTAGAAAATTAATCTTTGTTCTAAAACTATTATTTAACTAAAATATACTATGTTTATATATCCACTTCAAAAATACTTAAATTCTCGAAATCAAAATTTACCTCTGTTTTACAGCCCAAGACGAGTTCCCGAAATAAAAGAAACATGTAAGAATTAACATTATTATTTTTCCAATTTGTTTGCTCCAAAGCAAGTTGTTTTTATATTCAAGCTTAGTTAACATTAATAAGACCCAAGAACTTAAAAAGGTCATGCTTAAATTAAACAAATTTTTGTGTATTACAAACACAAAGAAATGCCAGAAGTTTGAACACAGCCGGCAAACGGCAAAATATGTATGTTACATTATCAGTATTTATTTAAATTAAATACTCATGACAACTTATATTGTTGTGTTGTTGGTAGTTGTATGTAGCAGTTTTCAAGGCTTATCATAAAAAGATTAGCTAATTTTCAAACATATAACAACCCTGCCCCGGTGGCTGAACCCAAGTGGTGACTTTGCAAAAAAAAAACGTAATTACTGATAGACCATAGGGACTTTACCCAGAGAATATTTAATGGTAGAATCGAATAATATACTATTCTCTCAGTATATTTCGGGGCATCTCAACTAAACTATCTCAATCCAATAAGATGTATTTTGCTCATGTTCCACCCAAATTATGAACGAAAATATTCACACATCCGAAGCAAAATAATACAAAAGATCGTTCCTTTGGTTGCTATTCGATATAGTGATCTGGCCCGGCCAGTTCCGCCTCTACCATGTTTTATCAAGATAGATCAAGATCAAAACTGAGAGACTAGCTCGCATTGAAACAGACACACAAACGGTTATCGCTACATCGACTCATCTCGTCGCTCTGATCTGGCATACATTTGTATGTACTTTAGCACGCCATCTTTCGTGCATTACACATTGTGCGACAAATTTATTATACCCTCTACAAGGGTATAATAATCATTCAAAATAAATCTACACGTGTCGCTTATTGACGTAACACACTCTAAGCAATGCACATAATGAAACTATAATTAATAATTAAAAATATATTATAACTAGTGAGAAGGCATACTCGACTGTGAGAGACCCTATAGTACGAGTACTTATGAAAATAAACACACATGTGAAAAAATTAAATTTAAGTAGCAAATCAAATTCTTTATAAACTTGTACGAAATTATTAATTATAATTCAGTCGCCATCACAACTACGCTTTGCAAATTTTACAGTAAAACACGAATTTATTCACTGAATCCAATTTTACAAACGGTTTTACGAAACACACAAAATGAATTTAAATGGGAACCAAAGAAAATGTGAACAGATATATACGTTAAGAATTAGATAGAGTGAGAGACCGTTATCCAAGATCGATTATAAAATCTAATAGACTACTGTAAATTTTATAAGAATGAGATCTCTTATAAAATATTATTTTAAAATGAAAAGGAATTCATTAAATTGTATAGAACATCAAAAATCGGAGTATTAAACAAACTGAATCGATCTTTGACTTAATGAAATGAGATTGCGAAATAAATAAGTCTTGTAATCTGAATTCGAAGCTTTGCCGCTTCTCGTTTCGAGTTTACTGGATTTTATGTGTTTCACGCGCTCTTAGTTCCACACAGCCTTTGTAGTCTGACAGATCTATCTGACAAATCGTCATAAAATGGGCAAATTCGTGATAATTCTTCTGCTCTGCGCTTTTGTAGCTGTAAGTTGTCGTTGATAAACTGTTTGAGCAAAAAAAAAGCTCAAATATGACAAACTTTGTTATATGTGCGATATGTTTTGATGTCTATCAGTAAATGATAGAGCATTATAAAGCTAAGCACACTTATTTATTGTTAATATATTTTTTAGATCATATAGTTAAATTAAAACACTTACTCTTACAGATCGCCACCGCTGACGATGACAAAAAGAATACAGATGCCAAAACTGAACTGGAAGCCACCATTGCAGGCCACTTGGCAGACGTAAAGAAGTTTATTGAAGATGGCAAACTAAATGATTTTATGGCCCAAATGGCTGAAGGTGCCAAAAAGTTTGTGGCCGAAACGCAAGAAAAAATTAAGAAAACTCAAGAAAATAAACAATAAAAATTTCGTATGTAAATTATTTTGGATTTGGATTTTTTTGCGTGGTAGTTGGATATTTAATAAGCATTGTTTTAACTAATTGTGCTTTTTTATCGAAAATATCGATTTCTAATAAAATGCACAGCACTGAGGATCCCAAATTAGATCACATTTTCCACATACCACAACGTTGATCAAATTGTTGCAGAAAGCTATAAAAAAAATTGAGCATATCTAAGACAAATTAATTATGTATCGACTACCGAATATTCGTTCTGAAATCTGTCCTTATTTTACGATTACAGAGTGTTATCGTTATAAGATATTAGAATTTTAAAATAAATACTTCTGCTTGAGTATGATCTGAATCGGATGCCATATTTGCATTTGTGTCAATGTTGTTTCTTCTGGTCTGCTGGATCTCTTAGTTTGTACGCTAGAAAACATTTTATGTTTATTTTGATAGAGTCAATTAAAGGTTAGTTCTAAAGAAAATGTATGTCAATAAAGATATTCTGAGATCATATCGGACTGTTTACTTAAGAGTTGTCCAAAATTTGTTATTTTAAAAAGATTTATTGATATTGGATTGAATCTGGCATTTGTTTATCTGCTAAAGTAATTAATAATTCACGTTTTACGCACAATTCACTGTAAATGTATAAATATATTCGATTAACTTTTCTAATTATGAAAGTGTTCAAAATCGATGGCATACAAGAGCTTCAAGTGCTATAAAAGAAGATCAACATAAATTAAATGTATTTTCAAACTTTTAAATTTAATTGTAATTCTAGAACAGCTTAGCTCTCTATCAATGTATGTGAATGTGATGCAGTCGACGCGTCGGACACATGGTCATTCACAGCTGATAAGCTTGAAATATATGTACATACAGACGAGTGATTAGAGCGATATTCGTGGCACTGCCTAAGTCGATTTCAATTTCAAATTCAAATCCAAAAACAAATAACAGCAGAACGACGCAAAACGAGGCTTCGTTGTGAGTTGATTGAGAGCTGTTTGGTCAGTACTCAACTCTGTGTTCAACTGTGTAGAGCTAAAATAAATAATTAACAAAAATGGCCAAGATCGCTGTTGTATTCCTCCTAGTCGCCCTTGTTGCTGTAAGTTCTTTGCAGTGTTCGATGGTTCACGTTCATGTTCTCATCTGGTTTTTATCCTGATAGATTTGCCACGCTGGTCGTGTATCTCGTGAGGCGCCCGCCAAACCCGAAGTTGATCCTGTTTTCCAGCCCTTAGTCGATAATCTGCAAAAGTTCTTCTCTCAGGAAAATTTAGAAGTGAGTATTGCCACCATATCAAAGATATTCATCAATTTAACTTTGTTTGGTAATTGTTTACTCCACAGAAAGTGAAAGCTGAAACTGAGGCACTTATTAAGAAAGCCCAGGAGACTGGCGAAAAAGCTCTGGATGGTGCCATTGAGTATGGAAAGAAACTCCAGGATGATCTGAAGAAACAGAAGGCTGCTGCATAAAGAATAAGCACAATGAACGAGTCCAAATAAATGTTTAAGAACTTGCAGAACAACTATCTTTTCAATTCCAAGTTATCCCAGTTAGTGCAGCATCATCCAGAGGCGCAACTTAATGCGTGGCATGGCCAACAGACGATAGGTGGCTGTGGGGCAGCTCATGGGCAACTCCTTGAAGCCACCACTTTGACCAGCCTGAGTGAATTGATCCTCGTTCAGCTGTTGCTCCACATCTTGCAGGTGCTTTGCTCGCACAAATGACGCCGGCAAGGTGGCAAAGTATCCCACCTTTACCACGCCCCGAGGTGCCGACAGCAGCTTCAGGCTGTAGCTTAGGCAATGATTCGTTTCCGTGTTTTTAACCAGCTTGACGCGCAGCCGCCACGTGTCCTCGAACACAAACATTGTGGGAGATTGGAATAGCCACTCGGTGTTATTTTGCGATGATGCCTGTGGCCAGCGCAGCTCCAAATCCCCATAGAAAATCCGCTGGGCCCTCAATTCTCGGTAGCACTGCCGAATCGCTAGGCCAGTCAATTCATCTTGTTTATCGATCCCGCGCAACTCAGATAGGATTTGATCACTGGACAGTTTCAGGTTCCTGCAGCTCGACTCGTGTTCGCTGCTCGCCTCCTGGCAGCCTTCCCAGGTGCAGCCCAGACATCTGTACTGGCACTGAACCAAACGTTTGCCACACTCCATTTTCAGATGATTCGCCATGCACTTGGACTCAATTTGCTGTTCACAGTGAACACAGCTTTTGGGCAGTTCCGAAAGTGTTTGTCCCACAGCCAGGTTCTTAGTCAGCTCCTTCCAGCTAATGCGAGTGCGACAGTGCGGACATTGTGCCTCGCAGTTCTTCAGAGCCGCCTCCGCAAGCAGACGTGTCACGCAGTCCTCGCACAGAATGTGCCCCAGATTGCACTGATAGTTCTCATCCGGATCTGGCAGCTCCAGGCACACATTGCACACCATCACCTGGCGCAGACGCTCGCTCAGCTGGGGCTCACTCACAGACACAGTCACGGCCAGCGGACGTGCCACGTCACCTGAGCCGGAACCTGAACCTGAATCGCCCGAATGTTGCACCTCAACAGCGTCACCACTCGGAGGAGGATGCGTCTGCACAGCTGAACCACTTGCATCGGCATCCGAATCGAGTCGCTGCCTTTTATAAGGCGTTGGGCCGTCACTTTCGTTATGGGGCATGCTGATGGGATTGATTTATTTGCGTTCTCTGTTTGGGTTGCTAGTGCTAATAGGATTCAGTTGAAGGTACTTGCTCCTTGAACAGTTACCTGCAGTCGTCTAGGATTCTTAAGTCGCTCTGATCGCATTCCCTGTTTTCTTTGTAAGAAGTGTTGGTTTTTCTTTTGTGAATCGAGTTCACACAGTGTGAATGTTGCCTTTTATTTCATGATCTCAAACAGCTTTGATGTCTAAAGCATTGTAATACTGACCAAAAAAACATCGCTCACTTTGATTTACAATTTCTTATTTATTTATAATACCTAATATAGGTATGTGAAATAACATAATTTCTTTAAAAAAGCAAAAAATAATAATCTTCCATGCGTGTATACAACTTTATTATGAACATTAAATAATTTAAAGAATAAATTTGGTATAAAAGAAAGTATTTTCGAATAATACTAAGAAAAATGTCTAACAAAGTTTAATTAATATTCCCCAGCTTTTAGTGGAATATAGAAATCTTTCCGATCATTAGTCCTTAAGACACCCATGTATTTTATATATAGAGTTGCTAGAATTCGATGAAAATTGGTTCTGATAAATGTACGGTACAGTATCATTCAAGATTTTGTCAGTTTTCGTTGACATATTTGCCAAAATACGATGAACTTTAACTTTTTCATTCTATCTCATTTCAATATTCGCGCTTTTCATAGAATGAGTTATATTATGTCAAATTTAAATAATATATCAGTTCAAGTAGCTTACGTCAATATAATATATATTGATTGAATATGTAATCTTAATCAGTTGTCAAATCATCAATATTAATGTTATAGTTATTATTATTATGAAGCAAAGTTCGAAACAAAACCTTGAGATCAGAATATATTAAGTCCGGTTCGCAAACCAAAACCCATGTTTCCCATTAGTTTCTAAGCCTGTAACTACAGCTCGGAGCTTCGTTGGCAAGCAACATTATATTTTAAATATATTTTAAAATCAATAAAGACATTACATTTCAAATTGTTCATTTTACTGTGAAAGATTTCAATATACCTACATGATTTCCTAGTTGTACTTGCACACGTGTTCTTATATGTATTTTGGGTTCCAAATACATACATATGTATGAAATTCACATCGTGTGTTCAAACTGAGTTCGCTTTCGACAATCAAGCCCTGATAACCCCGACAAAACATAGGAAAACAGACGCAATGATAAGCTGCGCTCCAAGTAACTGAATATATATTTATATTTAAATTTGATTGTTTAGTTGACCGAATTTTTGTGTGACATAATGGAAGGCCAGAGCTGAGAAGGCCATTGATTAGACAAGACGAACATGCCACCAAATGTGAGGCAATTAAATATAGAAATGGCAAATCCCAAGAGTCGAAAGTCGACAAATATTAGTATACGGCTCGATTGAGTCTTGGACTTGATAAATGACTGCAAGTGTCAAGAATAATATGTATGTATATTAGGGTGTCCCTTATTTGGTCAAAGTCAATATTTTTAAACGCATACGGGCTAGTTCTGTTCATTAGGTCCTAAAGCACTCAGAAATAAATTTTCACCTCAATCGGAGTATGATAACCCGTGCCGACTTGGATCGGAAAATTTCAAAATTATATGGGACAAAAAAATTTTTTTTTATTTTTTAATTTTTTATTTTTTTATTTTGTTCATTAGGTCCTAAAGAACTCAAAACCAAGTTTTCACCTTGATCGGAGTACGATAACCCATTCAAATTTGCTTTGAAACATGAAAAATCATCGAAAAATGTATAATCAGTGTAAAAACACTGTTTTTGATGTTTTAATGCAAATTTGAATGGGTTATCGTACTCCGATCAAGGTGAAAACTTGGTTTTGAGTTCTTTAGGACCTAATGAACAAAATAAAAAAATAAAAAATAAAAAAAAATAAAAAAAAATTTTTTTTGTCCCATATAATTTTGAAATTTTCCGATCCAAGTCGGCACGGGTTATCATACTCCGATTGAGGTGAAAATTTATTTCTGAGTGCTTTAGGACCTAATGAACAGAACTAGCCCGTATGCGTTTAAAAATATTGACTTTGACCAAATAAGGGACACCCTAATGTATATAGACTTGCTACGATCCCTATACGAGAATGCTCCTGTGATTTGCCAAAAAGCAAACAAATAAGTGCAAAATTACATGCACAAAAAAAGGGGCGACAGCTGTAAAATATTTGCCAGTTATTTTGCACACCTGTCTGCACAGCGAGTCAGGTAAAAGACATGGCTATAACAGGAAAATTGTACAAATATTTGTATATATCTATAGGTATGTGTGTGTAGGATCCATGTCATCCATTCGCTTCAGCTTCGCACGATTGCTTAACATCAAAGTGGATTTTTGGTCCCCATTCAAGCGTATCGTTTTTCTTTAGCCAAAGCACAAAAATGTGCTCAACAAAAAAGCTGTAGAACCGTGATTCTAAATTCGAAGTTTAGACACAATATTCAGCTATTGGCAATTTTTCTTTTTTACATTGTGAAATTTATAAACGTTTAGCTCTTCTAAGAAGCGCTCACACGTGTCAGAGCACAAAAAGGGCAATAAGCTTTTCTTAAACAAGTTAAAAAATGATATATGTATGAAATTATCTATATCACTCTAGGTCGGTGTAAAGTGTACTTATTCAGCTCTTGAATTGACTCAGTTGAAATCTAATTTCAAATTCAAGAAATTATATAAGCAGATCTCCAACCCGAAAGTTTCGGCGTTGCAGCTTTTGAATTTTATTTAAACAAATTTTTTTGTTTCAGTTTCTTTTTCTTTTTAGTCGTCGTCGACTACTGAGGATGCACTTTAACTAGCTAAGCAATTAATTATTAACAAATAAAAAAAAAGACAAATTTTTACTTTCTTGTATTTCATCTTCTATCAGTTGCATGACAAAGTATATAAGCATTTGCGACAGTTGAATATTTAAAATTTTCTCTCAGAATATGTAAGTTTGTTTTGTTTGTAGTTCTCACAACAAAACAAAGCAAATAGCACAAAATTAAATAACAGAATATAGAATAAAATAAATTACGAATACGCCATGTATACTCGCATCACAAAGTCATTTTCGTTCACCGGGCTGTCAATCGCCTGTAAAACAATTCGAATTTAATTAAAAATTTAATAAATACTGCGACAAATACCTACAAATACAGTTAAACATTGTCTTCAAAAACAAACAACCAAAATTGCAGTGCACTATTGACAACAATATGGCAGACTCTACACGCTTGTGAATGTGGGTGTGTGTCTGTGTGTGTGTGTGAGTGTAGATAAGGTCTACGAATGTGTGAGTACCTTGTAATACTAATTTAAATAACGATAAGCTCAACAACAATAACAATACGACTACCAACAACAACAGAAACACACACGACGGCAGCGACAACAATGGCCACAATAATAGGAAAACAATTTGACATGCTGTGATTTCGCCAACGTCGCGTTGCGTTGGTGCTTTTCGCACTCTTCCAAATCTGGAGTCTCATCAATTGATCAATTTATTTACTACTTTACGAAAACAAAACGAATAGATAAAAAAAGTTATTCGAAAACAATGCTTCTGCTTTAATCACCTTTTAATTTTGAATTATTTAATTTAAAAATACATTCAGACATTCATAATAGTATTTTTTAAATTGCAGAGAACAAGTTTGGAATATCCCTTAACACTATTTACTATTTAAGTATTTTAAATATACATATGTACAATATACATATACTATATATAAGAGTAATCGAGTGTGCTGATTTGATAGAAATTTTAATAGATTTAATTTTAATTTTTATATTATAAATAAAATTGTTGAATTACAAACATTTATATAAACTTTACATTAATAACTCTAGTTATTTAAGAGCTTATGTGCACTTTCATGAAATATTCTTTCAGTCCCAAATTGACATGTTTATAGCTTTAGCAGCTGACATAATTTTAAGCAAATCTATTATTATTTATGGCTCATAAAATGACTGCAGCTATAATTTCTACGACACTTTGACGCATTCCAAAGGCCCCTCGACCTCAAAGTTCCTTGGCAGTATATAGAATTGCTAATCTCTGACTATGACATAACATTGCTAATTCATTACATACACATTAATTAAGAATTAATTTGTATTTTTTGCTGTTTTTAATCATTTGATCATCTACAACAGTTTGCTAAAAGTAACTAAATATTGCTCTTTTAAAAATTAATTAATTTTAATAATTAATTTAAAAATTACTCTACTGTGTCAATTAAATATTCTGAAATTTTCCTTAAAGTATGCGTCAGATAATATTGAAAATAATTGTAAGGGTGTAAAAGCGACGACTTCTTTCTTTAATAATGTTGTTGTTATTGTTATATATGATGCTGCTGTTGCTTCGCAGAAGCCAGACAAACTGTCAACGTCAACGTACAACGACACTTACATACACACACATACACACACACACACAAGGAAAAGAGCTGGCATATTAGCGTTGTATGCAAAAATAAATAATAAAGCCACTTGCGCATGAAGGAAAAGAAAAATAGTTTTGCATGCAGTTGTGCGTTGTAAAGCTTGTTGTTGTTCTTATTGCAGTTTTTCTTATTGTTGTTTCAGTTGTTGTTGTTGTTCTGGTTGCGTGGGCTTTTGCTGGCGTAGAGCAGGCATTATCCTTTCTATCACTTGCCACATTTTCGCATAATGCGGCGTAAAATAGCATCATTGTTGTTGCTTTCATTGTTGTTGTTGTTGCTGCGAGCAATGAATACATTTGTAATGTTAATGGAAGGCAGCAACAACCGAAGCAACAACAACAATAACAATAACAACATCAGCAACTATTTTACAGCTGTTATTGTTTGCATTGCCTTGCGTTATTTGTGTTGTGTTGTGTTGTGTTTTGTTGTGTTGTGTGTTTATCATTTGAGGCTTTGTCATAAAAATGAAGTCGAACCACAAAGCGACGCCTTCTAGCAACAAATGGGCGTTGTCAACCACGCCTACAATGGAGACAGCGATGCTTCACTTAATTAGCAACGTGTAGTTGCTGAAATCCAATGAAATTATCTTAAAATTCACGGACAACTTGAATTCGTCTCAGACTCCATATGCTATTTTCGGTATTTTAATCGATCGAAATTCAAAAGTTGAATCAAAACTCAATTATGCGCTTATTTTTTGTGTTGCAAAGTTCATTACAATTTTTTTTAATTTATTTAAGGAAAATTTAATAAATGCAGTACAAAGGGTTAAATGTCTTTTCTTTTATTTAAAAAAAAACCAACTCCCAACATAAACTATATATGAACATCTTTATAATATGAACAAATTAACAATGCATAGCTTATATTTTCGTCACTAGCGTAGGGTGTATCATCCCATGAATCTATTGTTCTGTGGAGTACGTGTGTAGTAGATTGTCTTCTATCGGACAGTGTGTCTAGAGTTCTGCATTGAAGCATAAAATGATGTACAATTTTTATTAGAAATATAAACAGCAAAAAGCAAATGCAAGTTGTCCACACACACACACACACACACACATACAGAGACGCACTATGGCAGCCGCAATAAAGATATAAAAGGCTCAACAACAGAAGGAACAACATAAGCCTTTTGCTCGTCGACATCATTGTTGTAGTGTCTGTTGCTGTTGTTGTTGTGGTTGTTGTTGCTGCTGCCGTTGTCGGGAACGACAGCAACAAAAAGCACAAAAGCATTTGCATTGCAAATGCAACATAATGCACAGCAAAAGCAACAACAACCAGAATCACAAACACACGCACTCACACTGGCAAGGAAAGAGCGACGCATTTGCTAGCACTTCCGAGCGCTTCCTGACAACAACAAGGAAAAACAACAACGACAACAACAATAACAACATCATCAACAATGGGAACAAAGTATTTACTATGACAAGTATTTAAGTTTTCTGTTTTTTCATGTTTTCTTTTGTTGTTATTATTTTTTTATTTTTATTGAAGACTTTAATGCATTTTAAATACCAACAAAAAAAATCGATTTGCCAAGTATCGTATGGAGCTTATTAAAACTATAGAAAAAAGAAGTTGAGTAGAAATATCTATTGAATATATCTAAGGAACTTTAAATTTTATTGATTTTTTATATAGATATTATATTTATACTTTATATACATTTTACCAAGGAAGCAAGTACTTTAAGAGGCTTCAATAAAAGTTATAGAAAAAGTTAAACAAACTTTTTTAAAGGCTACAATTGAGCGCTTATGATATCCTATATCATTTATGATAGAAATAAGCGGGAAATGAGCTCTTATTTCTAGAGATAATATTTTTTTAATAATAAACAAATGTCAACAGTCAAGTTTAAAGTACTTATAATTCAAAGACTGCAATGATTTCAACAAAGTGCAACGCACTGTAGTCGCTATCAAACAACTTTAATGATGTTTCCACAGGCGTTCTTTTCCCTATGAACACACAAAAAATGTGTACTAAAAAGCCAGTACAGCCTTTTTGTGCACAGAAAAAATAGAAGCAAGTGAAAATGTGTGTAAGTCAGTTATGTTGCCTAGTGTTGTTGTGTTAGGGCTTAGAAACTGCATGAATTAATGCAACATCACGAACGCGGCGAATCCAGCGACTGACGACCCACGAAACATCTAAAGCTACGTTGTTATTAACCAACGTCGTCGAGGGTTCCAATTAAACTCAACACGTCAAACAACAGCAACCGACAACGACGACGACGACGTCGACGGACATTCGACATCAGCCGTCAAGTATACGCCATGCTGGCTGCCATTGCCATCGGTTTAGTTTGCTGTGGTGTTCAGATGCTCGCGATGCTGTTGTGATGTGGCATGAAGTGTGGCATAGAGTGGTCGGGATGCTTCTAACGATATACTCGTTAGTCACGCGGTTAAATTTCATATGGCAACGCCCCGAGAACATTGCGCATCTTTTACTTTTAAAGCTAGTCTGCTATAGCTACAGCTACAGCCACAGCTTTGCCCCCTCTAAATTCTACGAGTATTTGCATTTTTTGTTTCGTCTGCTGCAAGTGTGTGTGTCATGTTTTGATGGCTTGTAACTGCTCATGCATATTCATGCAAAACGTCTGCAGAACAAACGAACCGCGCAGTGACTGTCACTGCCAATGGCATTGGTATTGGGTAACGTTGGACGTTGAGCTTTGAACGTTGAATGTTGAACGTTGGGCAACGTTGGCTTTGCCCAACATCTGCAAATCAACACGGACACAGTTGAGTGCCTCAAAGAAACTCCTGCACTCCAAAGTCCTAAAGTCTTTCAGCTTCAAACAGTCTCAAAGCTTGCACATCTATGCATATGAAGTGGCAGCAAAAGGACGCTAACTAACTTACTTGATGAGAGAAAAGTTGGAGGTCGAGACTTGTGGCTTGACTTTCTAAAGCAATCACTAGACGCTTCATAAAGGTGTGAAAAGTGATTACAGTCCTTTGCAGACCAAGAACAAAAAGCTGTTTAAAGAGCCTGAAAGTATTGGAGAAGAAAAAAGCGAAATTATTTGAGCATAAATTTAGAAAATATAGCAATGAAATCTGTTTGCTAGTTGAAAGATCAATAAATATATTAAACTCTAATAATTAAAGTATGCAAGAAGTCGAGTTCAATTAAAAACAGTCTCAATCAATGACTTACAAATTTATCAATCAAAGAAGTCGACGATATACCAAACAAATAGTGACATTTAAATATAAAATTGAACAATGGAGAATCATTTAAAATGTGTGGGATTAAGAATTTTAATTAGAAAAGAAAGAAATTCAAAGAACTGACTCCAAATATGTCAACATAATCAAACAATTGAGGATTATAATTTATTACTCAAAATTAAAACAGCGTTAGTCAGAAATAATGAAGATAAATTGAATAAACTAATTAAAATTATTTTAATTTAAAAATCTCAAAAGTAAACCAATAAGATCCATTTGATATAATTTATGTATTATAAATATGTACATATACATTTTGTGAGGCTAATATGTTAAACTTCGCTGTGTGCCACACTTTAAGTATAACTTTCTAGAAGCATATATGGCTATTATATTGAGCTTACGAAGCCATTTTGTTGTATTCAACTCTTTTAGCTTTTGCACTGTCAGCCCAAAAGTATGCAATATTGTTCTTAAACTTTCTCCCGACCGACAAAAGCTATGCCAGTGAAAGCTTCAATAGTTTCGGGAAAGCAACTGCACCCAAAGGCGCACAGTTCGCCCCGAAAAGTGCAACCAACTGCGCTGTCATATCGCAATCGACGCACAGAACTATGCAATGCCCATTTGCCAAAGTTAGTGAAACATCGAGATTGTGAGGGAGGGAGTGAAATGTATGGGGGAAGTGGAAAGTCATCGGCAGGACAAAAAAGATAAAGCTACCAACGTTGCACGCTCAATGCTTGACTTCTACAAATTTAATTCAGCAAGTTATGACAAAGTTTTGTTAAAGTTTTCACGCTCCCGCATGTCCAACTGTCAACTAGCTGTCACCCGCTCCCCCTGCTTTTTCCTCCGACCTCCTACCGACCTCCATCTCTCTGCTTCTCCGTTGCAGCCCCGTGACTTGGGCGCCTGAGCCGTTTGTGATACGCTGCTTAGCTCTTGAGGATTTGCCAAGCCGTTTTCATGTTTGAATATTTGCAAATGCGTTTGCTTTTCATGCGCAGATTTCAGACCTCGGCAAAAAATAAAAATGAAAGAAAAACCTTTTTGTTGTAATGTAAATGCGGGGACGAACGAGCACACGCCGCTCACATTTCAAATGTGGGTATTCAAGTGATGGGAGGGCAGGGAATAAAATGCCTTAAAAGCTTCCGCCTTGCTTTACATGCCGGCTTAGACGTTGCCCGTCCCGCCTCGTCCTTCTCCTTGCCTTCTTGCACACATGACACCAGACAATCAATAACCATTGACAAGCCACAAACAACAACAGGCGCATTAGTTGCGCAAATCCGCCATCCCTAAAAGTATGCAAAGACTTTCTTTATAGCTTTCTCAAACCGCAAATCGACGTCAACATCGACGTCGACGTCGTTTTCGATTTCGTCTTCGATTTGGCATTTTCATATGATTTGATTACGTTTTTCATTTCGCCCGCTGCACTGTTCAATTGTCAATTGAAATACAATATTCCTGCAGGCAAATATATTTATTTTTCTTATCCCAATCAGAGCAACAAACAGACAAACTGAAGGACCTGGCAAACTGCTGAATTCAAGTGTTTCTATAACAATAATATGAATGTTTTTGGCTGGATATTGGCTTCAGTAATATTACGGTATTCGATGTCAGCATTCAGACATAAGTTTGGGCTAAGAGCCACAAGATTGCATTCAGAAATTTAGAATATTTAAATTATTATATTTTAAAAAAATGTTCATTATTTTGTTAAGGCAGCATTACTTAGTCTGTTATAATCTTAGTTGCTTAACATACAATTTCTAGTTTTAATAATATAAATTCTAAATATCAAAGAAAGTAAGGAAAATATTGTAATAAATCAATAGCTAAATTTCAGTATAAATAAAAATGTGCATATTCAAACTTTAATGTTGATCGAACTTCCCCCACATTAAAGTGAACCACAGAGGTTTATCTGTCGGTTAAAGCGTCCAATGCCTCAGTGGCTCGAGTGCCTGCAACCCGCATGTCAATCACTGAGATTGGAGTCCAAAAACCGAAGCCGTTTGATATCACACAGCGACGTCTATTGATAATGGGGCAAATGACGCGGGCTCATGTTTGTTGTTGGTGTAAGTGGAGGTGGATGCTAAGCAGCTGCACGTGACTGCCAAAGTGATTGCGCTGGCAATGTGAAACCCACAATCTACCCAATCCAACACCCAATTCGAATCCTCGAATTCATATCAAACCCCTAACTTGGCACCACACAAACTTGTGTCTCTGTGGGCGTTTTGTCTGCATTCAGCGTGTGTTTTATCTTTATGGCTCAAATCACACATGATACAGAGAAGCGATTTGGCCCACCCCCAGGTAAAACTTTAGCACACTTAAAGTTGGCTCATTAGAGTTGAAGTGTTTTCTCGAGTGTGAGTGTGTATAGATATGCTCCATTGTATCTATAGTTGGCATGCAATGTATCGTGCCAATCGCTTTTTATGAGACCGAAAGGTGTTGAAAATTAGCTCAAGTTTAATGAAGTATATGAGGGTTGGTCAAACCCATCCCACAGCTTTGATTCCACTGCCTCCAACTCCAGATTCAACCACTTCAACTATTTACAATTGTCTGCATTCAAGCTCTGTATCTAATGCGTTAAGTAGCTGCTAACCCAACGCACCATGCGAACCACTTTTTGCCCCGACTTTTAAGTGGATAATGCATTTCCTGCACCAAGGAAACAACACAAACACACACCAAGCAACTGGCAGACAAACTCACCGAGACTTTGGATGTACAGGATGCGGTACAGGCGACAAAAATTCACACATTGAAATATTCTGTAAATAGAATGAAAGAATAACATACTTACAATTTTTAAGCAACAAGAGTTCTACGCTCTTAGGCGGCACTTAAAAAGCAAGCTTATAAGGTGAAAATCCCTTAAATTATTTTCTCATAATAATTAAGGCTTGCATTCCAACATAACATATAAGACTTGTAAGATTGTGGTACATTTAAAATAGAAAAACAGAAAATAAAATACATTTTTGATTAATTATTGCTTTACAATTAATGACAGGTAGGCGAGCGAAGAGAGCAGGGAGTGTAGTCCCCTTGTTTTTTTGTACGGTTTGTTTTATAATTCAAATATTTTAACTTTTGTTTAATAATTTTGCCAAGAAATATAGTTATTTATAATCTGAATTATAAATTATTTAAATATGTAAGAAAGCTTTAAAATGAATCAAATTTGAAAGTCAAGCTACATTTAGTCAAAGACATATTTTAAAATTTAAGATGCACTTTACGACAAAATATCTTTTGAATACTTATTAAACCGTTTAAGCGTCTTAGATAAATATTTTATATGACTGAAAGATCGCTTCAAAATGCTTTGCTTACTAACCGATTGGAATTCATGGTTCTTTAAATCTACGTATCTTGTCTGATGGATCGCTTTGAAAATTGTGTCGCCTGTGCTTTATATTTATATCCAATTCGCCTCGTTGCACATTCATACAACAACAATGAACAACACTTCATTCGTCGTCATCAGAGAGCATCGGAGCGCATCTCTAGCATCATCTCCCTCTCAATCTAATTCTTCCCCTCTCTCCTCTTCTCTTCTATCGTCTGAGTGAATCACCCGCTAGGTATGCTCTATAAAATTGTACTTAAAATGCCACAGCATGCCAAAGCTATATACGCCCGCTCATGTGCCACGCCCATTCGCAGAGAATGAAACATTTCGCAATCTGTTACTATTTCCTTTTTCGGGGATGCCAAAGTCGAAGCTCAAGTTTGAGTCAGCTACTGTTTGTTGTTGTTGTTGTAGTCTTTCAGCTCTGGCTTTCGCTTTAGTTTCTGTTTGCTTTGCTTTTTACTTGACTTATAAGCTGCCATTTATTGCTGAGAGCCAGAGAGCATGGAATGATGGCAAGAGGGTGGCCTGAGGGTTGTGCGGGTGTGAGGGGCGCTGCATCGACTGCCACGCCCACAATACGTTTGCAATTTCGCACGTACGTGAGGTAATTTTAAATTGTTTTGGGCAACTTTTTTGTATCCCATTTGCCAGCCACGCCCACCACAGTCGCTTCGCCTTCACAACTGCAAAGAGCTTTTTCTTTTGCAGTTCGTCTTTTGACTTTGACGTTGAGCTCATCCAAAAAAAATCAAAAAAGAAATCGGTCTTCTAAGCAGGCTGACTGCAATATACCCTATTTCCAGGTGTACTTTGTTAAATTGCTACAGCAAAGCTATGAAAGAAAATATAATCATTTAAATTAAATGTCATTTTTTTTATAGTGCGCCATTATTAGCAAAACAAAAAATATTAATTTAAAATTGTATATATTCTCAAGATATATTTTGAAGAAGAACTATCAGTTTTTATTACCACGCAATTGAGATAATTCATAATCTTAAATTAATTAAATTGAATTAGATTAAATCAGTGTTTGAAGAAGGAAGCAGGAGCTCTTACAGTTTTTTTACAGCTCTATATTAAGAAAGTACAGCCCTAATAAGTGGCCCTAATAAGTGTCGCACTTTTATTAAGCGATGCTGTATAGTCTCTGTTGGCCCCAATTCAACTCTCAACTAACTTTCGCCAAGAACATACTCTACAGTCATTTCATGAGTCCGCGGCATAAAAACTATGCAATGCGCTTTGTTATTTCTTTGCAGTACGCGTTGCCGAGCAATGCGCTCAAATTAAGCGCATCTGGTGGCACAGCAGAGGCAGGGGCAAAGAAGCGAAGAGAAATAGAGATGAACACACTAACACACACACACTCATACTCATACGAATATCCAAAGAGACAGCTGTTGATAGTAGTTGCCGCTTTGTACTCTGTCCCTCTGCTATTCTCTTTTGCTATTGTCCTTGTCAGTGTCTTCGTTGACGTCGTCGTCGTCGTCGCCATCGCTGCTGTTACATCAGCTTGAAAATTAGTTGCTACTTATATGCTTCACTTAGTTTTTCTTAAGTAGCACGGATCAAGTAATGCGTGTATACATATGTGTGTAAGTATGTATGTACATATGTATGTCATCAGGTGCATGTGTGTGCTACTTAAAACTTGCACTGCCTCAATGGGGATTATTTTCTCTTCTTTAACTGCACATTTTCTACTTAAAGGAGTCTGTCAACGTGATTGCATGTTAGCACTATACTCTATCTCTATCTCTCTCAAACTATATACATCTCCTTCGCACTGTCTCATTTACTGTCTTCTGCTATCTTGACTGAGGTCCCCTACGCTTCGGATTTGCGGCTACATGCAGTCAAGTTGACAGTAAGCAACTATTAGTTTGAGAAAGCTTTAAGATATGTATTTATGTATAGTACATTTGTATATTAGCACGTACATATGTACACGTACATATGCTCATTGAGCTTGAACTTTATACGAACATGGTATGCACAAACACAGAATGCTTGAAGCAAAATATTATGTATTTATTATAAAATTAAACTTCTAAAAAAAACTCTACGAGGTAAACATCTAATAACGATAGCATATCCATGCTACAAAATGTCTTATGTCTTTTATAAATTATTCATAAAACTATTAAAAAAAAGGCTCCAACGGCCACATTTGTTGCTATCATTTTTTTTAGCTTAGACTATCCCTTTCGATCTGTAATTCGATCTGATCGAACAGTCGTAGCAAATTTTCCATTCTTCTTTTCGCTCCCTTCGTTTTGCTTGCGTCACTTGAGTGGTTTGCAATCCACAGCGATAAATTAAATTTGAAAATAAAGAATAATTAATTATATACACACATCGTTCATGGGAAAGGTAAATTATTTTGAAATTTTTTTTAATTACACTTCATTTGATTTAAAGAAAAAAATTTATTGATAAATTTAATTACGTTAAAATTTATCTAATTAGAATAATAATTCATTTTATTATTTCACTTTTTCTGATGTATCTTAAATTTTGGGCGTTCCACTCTCTCTTTTCCAATTTGATCATTAATTTTTTTTCAAATACCTGTTTTATTTAATCTAAAGATATAATAATAACTTTATTCAATCGCAAGTCTCATCCTAAAATAACTTACATAATTAACGGCAATATTTGTCAGACAATAGTAGCTACAAAAAGATAGTGCAATTAAAAAATGTTTAAATATCCTTTATTTTGTGGAAAACTCGAAGAAACGTGCTTTATAATGCGGCTTTGTGTAATGAAATTCTCATTTCTATTGTCAGTTTGTTTGTCTTGATAATCTCATTAAGCAAATTTTTCGAAATGCAATACAAGACAAACAAATCAAAACGAAACCGGAGCAAACAAACGTGACAAATGCATCATCCGCCCAATCAGGCGACCGTCCGTCAACCCGTCAACCCGCCAGCCCCTCAGCCCGTCAGCCGATCCGCCTGCGGGCCCGCATACTTGCTCAGCATATCCTTTTCCTTGCGCCTTGTGCGTGTGTGTGTGCGGTTGTGTGTGTTAGTATGTGTGTGCTCCTGTGTGTCTGTCGCTTTGAGTTCATTAGCTCTGTGGCACGTCACACGTTACATTGTTTATTGAATTATATGCAATATAAATAAAGGAATAAACTCACAAGCAAACTCTCTGCACTGCACTCGGTCTCGTCCTGTGGTTTATTGAGCATACGCCCCGTGTAACGCAGCTGCCTTTTAAACGTAATTAAATTCGCGGTATGTCGACGATTCTCTCATGTTTCCTTTGTTTTGAGCAGATTTGCCTCATTTCAATTGCAAACCAACTTTGCTGGTTTCTTTGTTTGTTTGTTTGTCTGCTCCGCCCACATGCATGTTTCATATTTTCGCGCCTATCCTCGGGCCAAGCTAATCTAATTATGAGCACACATATATGAAAATAGTGTGCATCACTAATTACATTAGCTAATGAATTCAAATAGTATTTATCTAATTGTTATTTTCATTCATTTGCCACAATTTTTCGACTGTTGCATTCCATTTACAATTTAAACTTTAACTGTTTCACCAGCCCGTAAATAATTACAAATCGCATCCAACATACATATGTATAATTAAATACCAACTAAATATTTTCGGCAACATTTTAATAAATTTGTTTGCGTCATTTTGTGGTATTTAAATCAAACTCATTTCTGGTTGCCCACTAGATGGTATCGCAATTGACATCATTTGGTGTGTGAAAATTATATCTAATTTTAATGAATTCTGTTTCCCGAAATAAATGTTTCATGATAATTGGAATTATGTGAATTTTGTTGCTTTACTTTTACCAAAATAAGTAACTCAAAGGTATATTTTTTTGTATACGTCGATCAATGGATCTTCTAAATATAATGTAATATTATTAATTTACTTATTTTAATAATATGTACTTTTTATTTGGGATGCAAATTATGAGTTTTAAAAAGGTTCTTTCAATATAATTGTATTATACATTAAATTCAAGAATAATAGTTTAATTTTTACATTTAGTTTTGTAATACGGCAAGTAGTCAATACTATCTATTAACAGATGTACGAATCATAGTTCAAGCGTTTAATAACTCAATTCTGTTTTCATTACCGATCACTTTACAATGTCATAGTAAACACACACGTGCATTTACAACAACTTAAAGACCACTCAAGCCCGATTCAGGTCAAGAGAATCATTCACTATTCCACATTCTCCGCCATTCATGTAATGACTTTGGTCAACAACTCATCAAGTATATGTCAGCGCCGTTGGATCGTCCTCTGCCCCCTGTCCCCCGTCATCTCCGATTGCCCCTTTTCTTTACTCGCTCCAACTCCACTGCTGCTGCTGCTGCGGCTGCGGTCGGGGCTCAGCGGGCATACAAAAGCACTTAACTCGTTAGCGGTTAACGCTATATTGGTAAGCCAACAGACACGCGCACAATAATTAAACAACATGCGACTTACATGACTTGTCAACACACAAGGCCAACCAGTCAAACAGTTAAGCACAGTAGAGCCTGACACTGAGCCCAGCCCAGGTGTCCTTACCACAGCAGCAGCAGCGGCAGCAACCACCTGATTTACAATTGATTGATTGATTGATTGGTGATTGAACGGCGGCTGCCACAAATCTTAGCAAAAGCGGCCTCATGAGCTGAGATTGCACAGCCATTTGTTACGACTTTGCAATCTTGTTGCTTCAATTAAGCGAATTTAATGTGATTAACTAAAGCGCTCCAAAACTTCCATTGTTAAGCAACTACATTTGGAAGGGACGTTCAATAAATCTAAAATTGTAATTAAATATATAGTTCCTTCGTTAGCCTGGTCTTAAGTTGTTTGAGTTCGATAAGCAAGTTTATAAAATATATAACATAATTTTTGTATATTATCCCAATTCTTAATATAGAGCATACCAACTTTGTTGCCCCTTTTAAGCGCCACATTTCAGTGTTAAATGAGTTAAGCACTTTCAGCTAATATACTGTGGGCGCTGCTTAATAGGATGTTAAGACGGGAGGGCTTAAAAAAAACTTACCAGCCAATAGTACACATGACTCCACACACGAAATTCTTGGGCAAAGTGCAAGAGTTTGGTAGACCAACTCATCCCAAAGCAGCATAGTACAGCCTGGACCAGCTCGGACAGAACCAGAGGCAAGGACGACGCGTCGTCACTAGCGCTGCCAAAATAAAAATAACAAATATCCACAGTTAATTGAAATTCCTTAACTTTCTCAATTAAACTTTCCTGCAATGCTTGGAAACTTGGCCTCGCCAGTCGACCAGTCTGAGTCGCAGCTGGGACAAAAAAAAAGGCACTCACCAAGTTTTGCTCAATCTACTCGTATATCTATCCATCTATCTCTTCCTCATTCTTGTGCGTCCAACATGGCGTATGAGCAATGGCTACAAAAGCCGCCGCTACATTGCGCCGTTGAACGTGGCCAACCTGTGGGCGTTGCTCGTCGCAAGTTTATGAACTTTACAACGGCGGCAGCTTCCCTAAGACTATTTGAAGCATGTGCAACCAGCCAGCAGGCAGCAGCTACCAGCAACAACAACAACAATAACTGTCTGTCTTTGCCGTTTTCCCATTTTGTTGTTGGCTGTTGAGCAGTAAAGACTACTGAAGAAATAAGTTACTTTGATTCTCGACTACTGTATACCAGAACTCAATTAAATGTTTTATTTTAGTAAAGCTAAATACATATATATAAAAGTGTGTTATTCAGAAATGATTATTCCTTTTATAGGTATAATTGTAAAATTCAAAATAATATTTATTAAAATTCAAATAGATTTTCCTCATGTAATTTTGACAAATCTATCAATTTTTAAATAATAATTTCTTTTTATATGTATACCAAATCTTATTTAAACCAATATATTTTCCAATGGAAACCAACACCAAGACAAAGATAAGAAATAAAAAAATCTAAGAAAATATATAAAACAAATCATACTGCTTTATTATGGATGTTAATAAATAAATTAATTAATAAAAAAAAGCTGTTTCTTTGAGAAATAATAAAGTAAGATATTTGTATATTATAGTGAAGATAATAAGTGTTCAAGCAGTAAGAGAATTATAAAAAAATAATTACTTTATTTCTTGTTATCTGTGAAAAGGACGATTAACAACAGTTTTGGAAACTTCGACCCTTCAAGCCCGACACCGAGATTAAAGATCATGACTTTGTTTATCGATTATTTTAAGACATCTTTCCTTGCACTTTTCTCCATGAGATTAGCAAGTAATATTAATGTACGACATGCATTTCATCTTATACAATACACCCTTTAAAAATTCAAGGAAAGGTAGCTAAAAGATACAGAAGAAGAAAAGCTGCAACAAACTGAAGACTCTTCGTCGCGTTAGTTTATAAAAAATGCAGAAAGCTGCCGTGTTAAGAACTCGCTGGCTGCTAAAAGTGGCTGCCTTACGACGTCTATGGCTCATTCTTATCAACTTTTGCCGTGCTTATAACTTCGCCTGCCTTCTGTCTCTCTGTCTTGGTGTGTCTGTCTAAGTGTGCTGGTAGGTGTGCGAGTGTGTGTGTGAGCCCAAAAGGACTTTGTTGGCTGCACGCGACAAGCAACACCATCCAGCTATTCAGGCAACTTTTGCTAACAACAATAATTGTTAATAATGTTTATGAAAAGTTTCCCCGTCGCATCGACTTCGTCCTTCGTTACCACTTTGGCTATAGTTTGGCACATCTTTTGGTTTTGTTTAGTTGACTGTCTTATTTTCTTTTTGCCTGTTACCGGTAGCAATTGCTATAGTTCTTGTTGTTGTTCGATGTTGTTGTTACTAGTTGGGCAATTGCCTCGAATGGCAAACATTTTATATTTGTTAGGGAATATCAGAGCAGAGACCAGATGTAAAAGCAAGACCAGACCAAGTCCAACACCATTCAGTTGCTTAAGTTTAATGATATTTGTTTATTTATGGCATGTTAGATGCACAAGTTTCTTTCAAGTTTCTATTTTGTTATGAGTTTTTGTTTTTGTTACGATTTTCTTGTTGCCAATTGGAATATTCTCGAGATGTGTTTTTTTAAATTATTATTAAGTGCTTAATTATGAAGGATTTGGTGTCAAGATAACATAAATCTAATCCAAATGTTTGACTTTTTGGAGTTATAAATAACAAAAATAAATTATGCCAATCTGTAAAACTTTACATATTTGAGTAAATTCTTCTGGCAAGCAAAATTAATAAAAAAAGATTTTAGATATAAAAAAACTAATTACCAACCGAAAAGGTGAATGATTTGACTTTTCATCTAAAATCTTACAAATATTTCCTTACTCATTTCATAGACTAATAGTTTTGTCTTTATAGCTAGTCTGCAATATGCTCTAAAATTTCGTCAATTGAGATTTATTGTACTCACTGGTTCATTGATACATCTCTTAACACTTTTTACAAACTGTATCCCAATATTAAACGTGTAAAAATGTAGTGTGTTGGGTGGCCTAGTCCTTTGTCCTGTGTAACTATCAGCTGTCAAGTTGAAGGCTGTTCCCACAATAAGGAAATGCAGGACACACTTCAATTTAAAATATAAGCCACTTCAACTCACAACAAGGAAAGTGCGAGTAGCAGAGCTTTCGCCTTTGTCACAGCATTTGACACGGAGGGGCCTCGTCTTAAGCCCGCATGGCCACCTGGCAGATGGCACCACCTTGGCACCCTGCCCCGTGGCTGATGCTTGACATCCGGAGGAAATGCTCTCACAATGCCTGCCAGCTGATGCGAGCTTCCGTCGAATAAACACCCTGAGAACAGTAACAGGCAAAGGCAAAGGCAGAGGAGGAGCCATTTGAGCCAAATACTGTTGCTTAAGTTGTGCGCCAAGTGTTCAATATATCAATCAAAGGTGTTGAAAATAAATGAAAAATGTGTCGAAAGTTTATCATTGCTGCAGAGGCATCCAACATCACCAACATTGAACTGAACGATATCCACATACAACGACATCGACAACGACAACGGATTTTCCTTTGCAATTTTCTGAGAGCGCTACCAAACAAATGGGGCGTAAAAATAAAGTAGCATGAAGAGGTAGCAAACGACATGAAACTTTTTCCAAATCGATTAAGCTGTGACAACCTGCACAACCTGCAGCGCCCTTCACAAAGTGTTTAAGGTTAACGTTTGAAAAGTGAAAAGAATTTTCACCAAACTCCTCGTTCTTTCCCTTTTACATCTCCTCTTATATCCCAAAAGGCAACCACAAGAATAGCGCTCGGAGCTGGAGTTGGAGTTGAAGCTATTGAGAGCAGGGCTAAGCCCTGAGCTGCATTTTACCTATGCAGCGGAAACTATTTTCAAAATCTGTCGAAAATTGTGCACTGGAAATAAGCCCCAGCACACAAATAAATGCAACGATGCGGTGCCATTTGGCAGTCAAGTTTTTGGTCTAAACTTCGAAAAAGAACCAAAGAGATGTGCATAGAAAACTTAAAATAAAATTGCTGTTGATTGGATACTCTTTTAAATGCATGTAATATAGAATTCTTATCAAATATTTTATTGGATCTTGCTATGAAAAATTAATTGAACGGTTCATGATATTACCTTGTGTAATGCAATATAATTAAAGAATTCGTTTTGATACTAGTTTCGAAATATTACGAAAACAATATAGAAAAATAAATATCAATATCAGGGTTTGCGGCTAGATCTAACCAGAACTATAGAATTTTTCAATTAATAGCTTAAAAGTTTTTTTTTTATTCGGCGATTATTCAATAAAAGAGGTTAAAAAGACTATTTAAATATATAAAATCCACTTTACAAAAAACTTGGATCAATCAGTATCTATTATTCCGATAAATACAAACTTATTCTCTACACGAAAGTAAAGCAAAGTTAATCAGCAGATTTAACAACTCTTTTTGACAAGTGTATTGAAAAATATGTAACGTTAAGCAACGGCAAGTTATTGGGAAAAGTGTAGCAGAAAATTTTGCTGACTGCTGCCAGGAGCAGAAGAGAGTCCAAAACAAAAATGGGAATCCGCCTCCCAATCGAACCAGCCACCCATTCAATGCCTCTGACTTAAGCGTCGCACTTCACTTAACTTTTTTCTTGTTCGGTAGAAGGCTGATAGAAAGAGGAGGGGGCTACAAGTATACGAATTCTCCAGTGTTTTGCTTTTGGTCAAGTATGATTGGAATTTTATATGGCGCAGGAGGTTCGAGCGGCGACGTCAAAATGGCCAACACGTAGCTGGCCAGCACAAGTGTTTGACTTTTAGTTGGTTGGGCTTTTGCGATTCGAGGGCTGCTTAAAAGCATTTTGCAGAGCATAGCAAATTGTTACTTGGTCAGTGCTTGTATTATTATTAATTTATGTATGGCGTAGTTCGATCAAATCAATAAACTAGTCACGTTTGTAACAGCCCCTACTGAACTGAACAGAGCTGAGTATCAAGCCGGAAACACAATGACAAAACCGGAAGCTTTTCAGCTTCGCAACAAAACAAAAGGCCATTTCCAATTTGTTGCCGCTGTGGGGAGGAAGAAGAGAGTCTGTGGCAAAAAGAATGCTTAATTTATGTGCGCTTATCAAAATGGCGCTAATTGAAAATTAGCCTGTTATCATGCAATTATCTATAGACTCGTCTCTCTCTCTCATCTCTCAGTCGTTTCGCCCATCTGAGCCAAGTGAGCCATGTGTGCTGTGGCTAAATTCAATTTCCACATCTGATAGATAAGCGATCAAATGAAGCTCACTACGCGCTGGCGGAAGCACGAACTCAGCTCCAGCTACTTTGTATGAGTATGTCGAGTATTTTGATTTGTGCGCCCAGAGATTCACAGATAAACGTGGTGTAAATTAAGAGAGCCAAACACCCTTCCAGCTGCATGACTCATGCATCGCACCAGCAGCGGAAAAGAGAATGGGGAACAGGGAAGTAAAGTTAATAGACCATGGTACGTAAAATTTATGGCCAAATAAACGCGAAGTCTTTAGCAAACTCTTGTGGGGGGAGGAGTTGTGCGTGAATTGCTTTACAATAGGAGGATGTAAATTCTAAATGAGTTGATTTTCCACACCAAGTAAATATCATAAGTCGATTCACAGGAGCTTACTGCAAACAAAATAAAACATATACTTAGTATGTCAATTATTTCTGATCCCCTCAGCATCGGATTCAAATATTGAAATTCTATTAGAACCAGTAGTACCAATAATGAAAATTTATATTAAAGATATTCAAATATTGCAAGCATTAAAACTGCCAAAGGAGAACTAAGGTATTTCTATTTTAATTCAAAATATGTCAAGTACAGGACATCATTTGAAGTAAAAGGAAAATAGCTTACAAGTCTTTGTGAATTATTAAACAATAAATTTAAAATCGCATTCCTAAATTGACATTTTATTAAATATTTATCAATATGAATAAATTTGAATTTATGGAGATGTTTGTATGTAATTGTATAATTTAAATAGTTTCTTTTATCATTCATTCGTTTGTGAGTTTCATAATAAATACTAATAACATTTGGGGGCATTTCTATTGTCACAAAAGTGTAAAATGCAACTGCAATGCAAATAGTTTCAAAGTGAAAAACTCTAGTATGTGAGTTGACTGAAAATAGCGTGGCAATAAAAACTAATCAAATAAATAAAGGAACAAAAACGACCAAAAAGATGAAGATATAGAGAAAGCACGAAAAAGAAATGGCAATTGTGGAATAAAAGCTACAAACAATTGACAATAAACTACACGAGATATATGTAAACATGCAGAAACACAGACACACATATATGGATATATTCGACCCATCATAGTCACACGTACACACGCATTTGTTTGCATGTGTCAGTGATATAAATAAAATTAAAAGAGGCAGATAAAAAAGAAGCAAACAAAAAGATGGCAGAAAAAAAATCATCAGAGCAAATAATAAATAAACTACAGTTCATGTCATGTCAGCAACAAGAGAAACAACAAACTGCCAAAATGGAACCGAGAAAAAGAACAACAAGCAAAAGAAAAGAAAAGAAACAAAACAAGACGAAACGAATCAAGAGGAGAGGAAGAAGTGTAGTTAAATTAATGAGATCTTTAAGTTGGGCAATTTATTCGGGCCCAAACAAATTGAAATTGGCCATACATATAACTAGCAATAAAATTAACTTACTGAAACATGACTCCAAGTTCATTCTTTTTAAGAAAAAGATAAACAATAGTAATTAAATTAACTTGATCCTGAAAGAAATTTAAAAAATGTAAGCTTCTGTAATACTTATATTAAAAGATTGAATTAAAATTTATTGTCCTTTGTCCTCCACATTAAAACCACTAAGCCTCAAATTAATGCATCCCTCATCAAAAACACATTTGAAGTTTCCTTTCGAGCCATATCTAAACATATCTCTTAGACTAGTTACTTCAATTTAAAACTATTAATGAATAGGCTAATTATCCTTCGGAAAGTGTAAAACTTTTTTGCATTCTCACCTGTACTTCAAAAATAACAGATTTAAACAATATTTAAAATAAAGTTTTACCATAGTATATTTTTTGAGTAGATTTTCCCATCTTGGTTTGAATATGGTTGTTATCTGTTGTTATCAGTTAATTCTGTTATGCATACAAATTTAGTTTTAAACTAATTATTTAATAATTGTTTTTGTTCTAATTGAATAATGATTAATAATTGTCTTCATTCGAATATTGTACAAATTCGCAGTAACCTGCATACCAAATTGGGAGGATGAATTTGCCTCAGCTAAGAGAGCACAGTCAATCGAAAATGTATAATTCTCAAATGATAATTTCGAAATTACCTCAGAGCAGCTGGTGGTGAATTCTGATCGACAAACGTGTCCTGTCCGACCGTGCAATGCTTTTAGCCTTGCATTGACTCAAATAATCCGAGATGGACCCGTGGGCCGGGTTTCATCAAACTCAAAAACTTTAGACAGTCAACAGGGGGATGGGTTGTTGTGGTTGTTGTGGCTGTTGTTGTTGCTGCTTCTACTGCTGCTCCTGTCATTTGGATGGGATTGGTTTGGCACGTGCAAACATGGAGTGGGAATCGCATATTTTCCTATTCGTATTCGTATTGGTATACGAGTACCAGTAGAAGCGATTTATATGGATCCAGTGCTCTGTTATTGCAATATTGGTAAAAGCCGGCGATGATGGCGCGACTTCGACGCGCGAGCAGCTTCAACTCAATTATCAAACTTTGGATGCCAATTCCAGTTCAGCCACCAGTCGCCAGCTATTCACTCATCCACTCCGGGCACTCACACGTGCAGGCATATTTTTTGTTTTTGGCTATATTCGTACACGTGAACCGTGCCGGGTCCGCTGTGCCGAAGTCCGCAGTCCGCACAAACGACAAACGGAAATGGATTTTTGATTGAGTGCACAATAAAATGTGAAATGCATTTTACAGCTCAAAAACAGACAGAATAACCCAAAAAAAAGAAAGAAAGAAAAAAAAGCACACACAAACACAAAAATTGCGCACCATCGAACTCAAAGTGGAGTTTAGCCATATATAGCCCCATACTTCCTTGTACGAATCTATAGATATGCTATGTATATGAAATGTACGTAAACCTATATATATTTTATATTGTACTTGTGTGTTTCATTCTTTTTCGAGCTGTCCGAAATTGTTGCAATTGAAATGAAACTGGCTGTACGGCATTATTGCAAATTGAGCGGCGAACCAAAGCGTTTGCCCCATTTTCCCCCTTTTGAACCCCCACAGAACCACCCCGAATTCGCAGTAAACCGCTGCAAACCTTTTTAATTTGCGCACAAAGTTGCGATTTATTTGCTTTTGCTACCATATTGATGCCGCCTTCATGAAAGTCAATTTATTTCATTATAAAGTGCATAGGTTTTTGGATCGTATCTCTCTCTCTTTTTTGCTGCTCTTTCTTTTTTATGGCGCATATTTGGCGAAATTTATTGGCCTCATGGCTAACAAATTGCGAACACAATGTCGAAAAATTATAGCCTCGACGTCGTCGTCAACGTCATCGCAAATGCAATAAAAAGTCAAGAAAAAATAATGGACCATTCAATAGCTGAAGCTTAAATACACTTTCGACTTAATCAAATAAATTGTTATTATATTATATGATTACAAATATCATAGGTTTTCATTTGTGTCACAAGTATATTATCCAATTTATTTCTTTGCTATTTATAAACTTGGCGTGGGGAGTGTGTCAAATTTCATTTGAATATTTTGTCAGCCTTGGAAGGAGCTCCTTATATTGGAATTTGCTAAAATCTTAATTTCTTCAAGAATTTCAGAATTGTTCTTTATAAGGGTATTCAAACTGCCAGGGTTTTAGGCATTTTAATTATAAAGGGAACCGCACTGTTAAATAAAATTAAAGTCAAATGTAATGAATATTCTTCAATTGTGTTCAGGGAGCTTTAAATAAATAAAAATAATAGAAATAATGAAAAAGTGCTGTTCAAATTGTAAAAAAATAAATGTACTGATGAGGAGTTATTAAATGCTTTGAATATTTTAAATATGATAAATTACTTTTGTATCTAATCACCTCCATATCTTGTAGGAGAATGTGTGGTGAGAGTGGAGTAAGAAAGAATTTACTTGAATAAATAATAATAATTATATAATTAAGAATAAATTTACTTGAATAAATAATAATAATTATATAATTAAGAAATGTTTTACAAAAAAATTTAATTTTAAATTTCCTATGTATAACAAAAAATTGCATAAATTTTTCACACTAAATATTTTAAAATAATTTCTGATACTTCAGTTAATTGAGTAGCAAAGCATCTTCACTAAGACTTCATTCTTTATTTAAGAAAACTTATTTTTCAAAACAATTTTCTAATCTGTATTAACAACTAACTAAAGCAGAGAAAAACTTAAAAAAATATGTGTATATTGAAAAGGAAATTTAATACTCTGAATATCCGTGAAAGATGAGATTATGCAAACTATTGACAGTACATTAGCTCACTAAAACACTGTGTTACAAAAGGCATCAACTATTCGTGCAAACGATCATAAATATAAATATGCTGGGAAAATGCTCATTCTGCTTAACACAAAAGTAAGTCAACAGCGTAGACAGAGGTTCGATGGGACAAAGAGGAAAGTCAATGCTTTTGGCATTCAGTCAGTCACATTCAGAAACGTTGCCAATTTCAATATACACATTTCCCAATGGCCAAATTGTGCTGCCAACTTCTTTGGGGCAAAGCGAGGACATGCGTCTGCAATAGCTATCGATGTCTGATGTCTGGGACTGGCTTTCAAAATTTGGTCTAGACGTTGTCTAATGACAAACGCAAACCACAAAAGACGACGACGACTGAAAATGTTATGCAAGTCAGTCAGAGCCAAGTCAAATGGAAATGCCCTGGCCGGAGTCTTGTCCTTTCCTGTTCTATCGTATCTCGACTTGTTCTATCCTGTCGAGTCGTGGCCTTTGCTCTGGCTGACAGCGAATGCAAAATAAATAAACTCGACTTAAAATAAAACTCATCGATGTCTGTGGCTGTGGCTGTGTCTTTTGGCTAATTCATATTGACAAAAGCATTGGACAAATTTTCCAGCTGCGCATTGAAGCACATCCACATTGAATGGCCAAGATCGAGAAATGATTCCGTATTCATAAATTGCATGCAAAATAGGCAAATCAAATGCTTGAAATGAACAAAAAAGAATTGGCCCATCATCATCATTATTTATGCGCTTCTCTCTCCATCCAAAAATAAATAAAATAAAAATCAATGACAACGCTATTTAAACTTTTAAAGGCAAATTTACATAGCCAGAGAAAGATGTTCATAGGTCTTTGAATTCAAAAATTAATATGCAAATGAACTGCTGAGAGTGTTCTCTCCACAATATTCCTATCTAGTGAAATTTTTGTAGCCGCAAACCTTTTTTTTTGCTATAAAACCAAAGTGTTTGGCCAAAAGCAGTTTTAGTATTATTCTCAAAACGAACATGAAGCGGTCTTTCACTTTTTTCTGCGTAGGTGCGTTCAATAAAGTTGTAAGACTTGATTCGATAATTTATTAAAATTAAGAACTTTATTATAACTCAAGTGAAATTTAAAAATATAAATTTTGAAATTTACGAAAATAAAGGTTGTTTTTCAAGTTATTTTAGATAACTAGTGTTGTGATTCTTCTTAGAATAGATTTTTTAGCATAAAAGTGAATTGCCAACAAAGACAAAAATAAGAATTGCGAACCTACATATATGAAATTTATATCGAAAGTGAATTTAAATTAGCAAAGACATTATTGAAAATGTTAGGGAAACAAAAAATGTTTAAACTAAATCCCAAATACGTTTCAAAAGGTGAATAAATGAACAACTTAAGTGAAAAGTGTCAACATTTTTTAAGTAAAATATTCGGGAACTAAGTCCATCGCATACTCTGAAAATTTAGAATACTGTGAAAAATGGGGACAAGGCCATTAAAATATCATGGAATATGTTTGCCAGAACTATCCACGAATTCCGTGAAATGTGTCCCAGGGTATTTTCCCGAAAACCCAAAAGGAACATCGCCACAAAACCCAACGACGCGACGTTGACAAGATTTGAGCCACCTTGTAAAATCACGGCGCTAGGTTGGCAGCCTTAATTGAGGCTTAAGACAGAACACAGCCGGCAATTTTGGGTATCGTAACGGTCTTGGATTGCGGTACCCAATGTCCTAGTCATAAAGCCATAAATAAGCCGTGGAAATTCCCAGACAGCCGCTGCAACGCGAAAGAGAACCGAATGAAAAGCCTGGAAAAAATCTTTATGATCACCACGTGCCCGGGGAACACGCGCTAATGGGATAAGCTACCTGGAAGGGTCCTGCGAATCCGCTAAAATAATGTTACCTGCTTGCTTTATAAGGATGCAGGACACAGGTCCTGGCATCACAACCGCACCAACTGTCAAAGCGAGAACATCTCAAGATGAAAACTTGCCAGAAAAATCCGAAAAACAAATCCGAAAAGAAACGAGAGAAGCTGCTTAACAAACAGGAGAAAGCCAAGTATCATCAGGAGAAAGCCAAATATCATCAGGAGAAACTAAAGAAGCATTCAAGGAAAATGCTAAAGTCAACCCAGAACGTTTCGTTCCATTATCAGCTCTTCCTGTATCGCAATGAGCTGCGGAAATCCGAGGCGGATTTCTCCTATCTACGTCTATCCCGGGCCAAGATCATGCTGACGGCTCAGCTCATCGCCAAGAACATTGGGAACTGCAACAAACTCTGCACTGTGGATGATCTCAAGATGCTCAGCCGGGAGGTGCAGTTCAAGAAGCGCCTGTGCAACCAAGTGGAACGCTTGGAGCAATTCCAGGAGCTGGGCCTAACCGATGTCGTGCTCAATGGCAAGCGGACTGTGCTTTAGACTGTGCTTTACTAAAGTTGGGCATTAGCTTAAGTTACTCATATCCTTTAGATTGTAATATTCTTTCAAATAAAATTTGACAATACATTTAATTTCGCTGCGTTCTTATCATTAACTCCGTTTGAACCTTTCAGTTGTGCTACTCTGCAGCGTGCTCTGTGCCTCCCAAGAGTTGGTCCAGAATGATACCAAGCCCAATGATATCGAAGAAGCGCAGAGGCTGCAAAACATTCTGGATGCGACACGGCCAGTCACCACTCTGAAACCCATCAGCACATCCTCCACATCCAAGCCCAGTTCCCAACCCACATCAGGTACTAAGGAGGATCCAGATTACAGTTTCCAAAATGACCGCTTGCCTCTGCTATCAGACGACGAATTCAACAACTTGACATACGACGCAAATCCCCTACATTTCCTCAAGCAGCTGGCGGAACCAACCAAACCGCAGGTAGCTAAATCTGCACAATCTATAACACTATGAGGTTATACAACTTTACCGTCTTATGTAAAGTATATCCATTTGATCTCCTTACTTTTTCTCTTACTTTACCCTAAATCATTAATTTTCGAATTTGTCAAAACTAATGAGGTTTGTCTATGGAAATCAATATTTCAAATATTTTTTTCAAATTTACATATTAAGTCAGTATTCATATTACTTGCATACTTAAGCCTTAACTAGGCATTAAAAACATTTCCAAGAACTTCGTTTTTTATTTTTATTTATTTATCTTACCATGACGGAGAAAAGTCGACTTAAAGTAAATTCAATTTTAAAATTTTAAAATTAAACTGAATGCATATTATCATCATTAAAATCTTTTATTTCTTCAAGAATTATTCTCAAGGTAATACCTTATTTAAGCTTATTTAACTTCTGCAAATTACTTTTTACATAATAAAAAACTAAGCTACTATTTATCTGCTTTTCTAAATAAAATAAATATTATTTTATTGTAATGCAAATAATTACAATTTCAATTTATGCAGATATCAGATATAATGTATTTATGAATATGTTTGCCAGAACTATCCACGAATTCCGTGTTCACTTTCTATACTCTAGAGTCTAGACTTTCTCCTTGTAACAAATTTCACACAGATTAAGCATATAATTTAGACTCCAAACTCCCATAACTTTGTGGCTATTCAACATATTTAAAATACATTTGCTACATCTCGAATCTTCTTTATTTTTCCCTTCTAGGAGACCAAGCCTGATTCCGTTCCCGGTTCACCTATTTACATAACCATACCCATCTATATCAATACA